>JAVIWC010000851.1:1800000-2156297 GCA_031894815.1 Creontiades dilutus
ATTGTGATTTCCTTAGCAAATTTTTTGATATTCACAAACAAAATTGCCTCAAAACGTTCTGTCACCGAGCTGATCTTTTATGGAACGCTTGGTTTGTTGTAAAAAAAAAACCAAGTTTTCATCTCAACCTATCTTGAAATCTCATCTGGAATACTTCAAAACAAATTTCGATGAAAAAAGTTTCATTTTAAAATTGCTGGAGGTTACAACTAAACGGTGTTCAAACTAGTGATCATCAATCATGAAGCTTTTCTCTAAAATCACCAAGACAAGGTTGACGTTATCTCACTAAAAAATCACACATTTTCCAAGAATGAATTCTGGTAACTTCAAAATCATTTTTGATCAACCCTGAGGTTCTGCAATCTCATTGAAGGGGAAAAAAAAAACTGTTGAAATAGAGGGCTAATAATTTACGTGAATTCTATTAGCTAATAGGGTTATGAATGGAATGAACCTTCAAGGTTGTTGTAAGGGGAGAATAGTCATAATAGTTCCAAAAATTGTAGGCAAAGATATGTGCAGAACATGGAAAATAATAGACTTTCAGGTATATACTACCCAGTACTTTATTCCAGTCTAATTTTTCATTTGAATATCGAAAGAAAAAAGTAGTAGTTAAAATAAATCAAATAGGAATTTTCAATCATCATTTCCACTTATGTTATGTATCACGTTAACTGTAAACATATGGACATCAAACATCAACCAATTATATCGTCTATGAATGACATTGCTCAATAAGTACCAAACAGAACAAGTACATGAATAGTTATAGTATAAAAGTTATTCAATGGTGTAGATAAACAATGTTTACAAACACACAAGCTCTCTTGACGAGTTATTTATGCATTCCAAAGACATAAATGCAATGATCATTTAGGTTCATCAAGTGAGAATTAGCTTCAAATATATGCAAAAGTACAGGTTGAATTATATTAACATGGACGACCTTGAATTGGCCACTAATATTGATTATGTAGGTATCTATTAACTTTAATGCTCTATACAAGATAAAAAATAAATTAATATTCTGTTAAGATATTAAAATATGACAAATGCTCTGACTAGATAGCATTCAATGCTCCACTTGTGCTATAATCAATCAATATATTAATATTTGTTCACAGGTACTGGTAAATAAATAATGCAATCGAACTGCTTCTCAACTATTTTACATAAATGCTTCTGAAATTTCAAATCTATACTACATACAAGGCTACAACACAATGGCATAATGAGCATTAGGCAACTTGTTACAAAAAAAATAAAAAATTCATTCTTTTAAAAATATAACATGGAAATTTTTATTATTTATAAAACACTTGACTAAGGTTCTAATTCATTAAAAGTAGGGTGAAAATACTTCAAGGAATAGAAATGAATAGAGTGGTCTCGAAATGGTAAAAAACTATAAAACTTATGACTCAAAAGTATAACATCACAATAATCTCAAATGGTAGGTATTAATTTCATTGAAATTAAATTATCTACAATACAAACAAGAAGTATGACTAAACAGAGATTAGATCGGTACATATTCAACTATTTATTCATGAAAGCATTACATAACTTCATCATTGTAATAGTATGTAAATATGAGAGAGCAGAGAAATTTTTGCAAGATCCAACTTTTGACTTGATACAAAGATTCAACTTACGCTAATAAATATTACTCCTCTATACACCCATATATACATTACTTACAATGTCAACATATCACAGGGAATCAGAATGGTCGAGCAGGGGTGAAAAGACTGTTTGCTGCTCTGGGTACTGAGATGTGCTACATTGATCTTGATCGTGTATGTCGAGAAGAGAATTGCTGAGAGCAGCTCTCTTAAGGTTGGCACTAGAGTGAGATTCATTGAAGTGAGTAGGAGATTCACTGTGTATACAAGGGCATACTTCCACGTCAGCAACACCACTGTCTCTATTCTCATTGCAGTTTGTATTGACTGACCTAAAAATAACAATATTAATCAATTTTAAAAGTATAGTATTAATGGAAAATAATTTTATTAAATCAAGCATTAATGAGCATTGAAACTAAAACAAATTTACATTGAAACATGTGTGGGAAATGAGGGTAAACAGGTGATGTTTTTCCTAATTCCTACTCACTTATTGGCTCAGGTATTCATTGCCTGTTGATGAAGGTTACCATCGAATCTAATTAATTACTATTGGCAAAGTTGTACGGGTCAACTTGAGAAATTTAATGATCATTTGTTAGAGATTTTCTGAGAGTTGAGACAAAATGTAAGGTCCTGGTACTTGATATTTTATAATTAATTTTAAAAACCACATGCTGGCTAATTGATAATCAAAACACTCGTCTGGGTCTCTCTTAGTATTGAGTCAGTATAGCAATAGAGGATAAATAGTGTAGATCTAGAGAATCCACATCCTGGAGAGATTTATTTTAATTTCACTCCAACACCCAAAATGTAACAAAATAATCAACATTTCATACCTGCCATTGCGATTGTTCTTTTGTTTTTCCATCTCAGCTTCTATTCTCAGATTTTCCATTTCATCCATTTCGCTAATAGATTCTCTGATATCTTCCACAAATTTAGCTCGGTCATGGTCATTACGAGCATTGAATGTGATGAGAACTTCGTTATCGACTCGTCGAGATAGTCTTATCCCATAAGGGTTATCTAAATAAGACAAAAAATCTAATCAAATAACTTCATTACTGGACTGCATCTCAAAATTTTATTGCCATTTAGAATTCTGTAAAATGATTGTGTGGGAAAATTGGTTAATGTTTATGAATCATTTTAACTAGTGAGTCGAAAGATTCCTAATATTGAAGGATGAAGAAATTAAACTTATCACAAGGATTTGTGGAACATGTGCCCAAAGACAACAGTTGCAAGTTGCCCTTGAATTGCAGACGTTTTTTTCTGGAGACACGTACAATGCTTTGGGCAAACATTGCTTTTGAAAATACCATAAAGTTCAACCAACTATTTCAATTGTCAATGTTTCACATTGGAGAGATTCCTCACTTACTTGCTTATAAAATGATGATACAAGAATAATCAACTATCTTCAAAAGTATCCACAAAATTCGAAATAATTTGCAAAATGAAGGAGCTGTAGCCGTTTTAGTGAAGAAAGGTCAAAAACACCAAAAAAAAGGTGACAAAATTTGAATTTTTGGGCAAGTAAAATAGAAAAAAAAAAACTTGGTAACAAATCAGTTGCATGATTAACTCTTGTTAGTTAACAATTTTTGGGGCCATTACAATAATAGATTCTTGTTTCTAGGAAAATTTGGTAATTATATTGGATGGATTCCAATTTTGATAATATGCAGAACCTACTAATATGACGATATGATACGACTAAACCATTTCCTGACCACTCCAAATTATGTGCTAGTTCAGAGAGCTAGGGTTTGATGGATTTCATGGTTGCAAATGCTCTCACTAAAGTATTGATTTGTGAGCAGAAACTCATAAGGGATCATCTACAGCCTAACCTTGCCTAATATTACCTGAACATTTCATCAAATTGGATGAAAACTGTAGAATAAAGTTGGTTACAAGGATCTGCAGACACATTGACAGACAAACACACAGACACTTACAGATGGACAAACATAAAATGAAAGTTTTTGAAAATGGTCTAAAAGGCAGAACGCAAGAGGAAATTTTGAATTGCCAAAAAAATCTGTCATCTTCCAAAAGTGAAAACAAATTTTGGAAACTTTTAATCAGAAATTAGTTGTACTATACGTAGGAGATGGGTTAGACACTGCTCACACCCTATAATCTGAAAAATTCGTCTATACACCACACTCTTATTCTCCTTGGGCGAATACCTACTTTTTCTTTTTTTTAGGTTTCAGAACATGAGACTTGATGTAAAAAGTTCTATAATATTAAACAAATGGCCATTTCACATTTACATAGCTCAGTAGCATAGATCTCTGGGCTAGGCAGATTGAATGACGTCCGAACTTTATTGAAAATGGTTGTTACCAATTTTACGCAGAATTAACTAGTGAAACTGAAAGGTAAGACAAAATTAGCGTGTGAATGGGTTTAACAATGGGCAGCTGATTTGTGTAAGAACCTCAACAATCTGAGCTGCACGAATGCATAACTTCCCACCTTCAAGTAGTAAACAACAGATTATTCCAAATCAACAGATTTGACATTTAAAAAGTGAAAATGACATCAACTCGGACACAAACTCAATTCAATTCAACTTCTCTAATGCATTTTTTTGACAAAGCTTGTTTTTTTTACATAACTGAGACAGAAACATATTTTTTTAAACTGATGCCCTTATCCAAAAAGAAAAAACTTACATGGAACCTCGAACAATGAAACAACTAGTCCAGAAAGTGAGAAACTCTGCCGGAATGTATAGGTAACGGAGCTTTTTTTCTTGCTCAAGATTTTGGTGATGACAAGAAGATCATTGAATAGGAACACTTCCCTTTGATGAACACCAGGTCTTTCTTTTTTATGTACATCATGAACTTCATACAGCCTGCAGTAACACACTAACCGACGATGAGGAAGGGCTAAATTCTACAACAAAATTAAATTATGTAGAGGCAGATTAAGTATATTGTGTTATGACTAAATGTATAAAACTGATGATAAGCACATGAAATTCATGTACTCAAAATTTTGTAATTGCCTAACGAAACACAGAACCAGTTCCAATAGATCAAAATACTCGTACATGAATGATAAAAAAGCTACTGGTTTTTTTCCTGGCATTCTCTCCAATCAACAGTTACATATTTTAAGCAATACGATTCAGTCAAATCATCCAACGTTAATATTTTTTTGCAAATTTTTACTTTATAGCTATATTGAACCTTATCAACAGAATTTTTTCTTCCTCTCTTTCAACATGTAGTCAATTGGAGGAAGTTGATGAAAGTAGCGAGTAGATTGAAAATGAATAGAAAATCTAATGAACCTAATTGTTTTTACCAACGTAAGTATTTATATAACAAATGGATTCCTTCTACAGACCCTGGGTGAAAAACAGTAAAACGTTGAAATGTATAAAAACTGCAAGAAAACTGCAAAACAGCAAGAAAACTGCTCGATGAATTTCAATAGTAGATACTCGCTCTTTTAGGGCGGGCAACAGACTTTGGATCACTAAGTTAGCCAACAACAATTTGGAATTACAAGGGCACAAAACGCCATGTGCTGACTTGATCGGAAAACAGGATTAGCATAAAGAAGCCAGTGAGTGATCAGTGAGGAGTACAGAGTGTGTAGCAATCAGGAGTTCCCTTTCTTGGTTAGCCTAGGTTGTTACATCCTCCAATTTCTGCTTCTAGAAGGAACGTACATTTAACTTTATGATAGATCTCAAGCTTGACACATTCTCTTGTTTGTTGAGGATCTGATTGTAGTTCAAGACACCAGTATTTGTTTCATATCAATTCCTAATACCTAATATTATCTATATTTTGAGTTTCAAATAATAATCACCATCTGATAGTTTATTAAATACAGAAAACATTGTGATCATGACCAGTTCAGAAATCCCTAATTATAGGGTATATTATCGATCAGGAGAAACTTTCTAAAATTCAAAATAGTTTTGATCTTGTATGTATGTACATTTCAGTATCCACCTACAATTGCTCAAGTATGCACATGCATACTCGTATGAGCTAGGTGTGGGTTAAGTCATTCCTTTAGCAGACAAAATTTGAAACCTTTCACTCCAAATAAGGATCCATCTGTTGGATCCTTGTTCTTAAATCAAAGGGGCAAGAAGATATATTGGGTATTCATTTATTCTTTATGAAAATTTGATGAATACTGTATTATTTATAGTACGACAGAAAAACTTTTTTTTGGACAAATTCCTGGACTCAGTCCTTTGAAGAACTTGTTCCTTCAGGCTCATTTACTCTGGATCTGCCCATCACTAATTTATACCACTGATATATTTCACAACGGATGCGACTAGTGTGTAGGTGTGCTGATCCTCCACTGTAATTGAAATTGGGTTTGCTCTGAGGTGCTGGCTTGGAACACAAATTTTTTGTACATCCCTATTTTAATTATCAAAACGAACCACATAAAAACATGATCGTGTAAATTGCTTGAGAAAAAATGTGTTCTAATCATTTTATACTCACAGGTTTCTTCCCAACAATAGTTGATTGGACTTTCAGAACTTGAGTAACGTGGTCTGAGCCAGTTTTGAATTCATTTGCTTTTACTCTATCATATATGCCAATTAACATATTCTTATCAATATCACAACAATCATCGACACCTGTAAAATTAATCAGCACTGTTGAAAATTGACGATATGGACACACAAGATAAAACTATCAATGTTAAATATCATGGTTAAAAATTAAAGTTGTAGGCACATTATTACTGAAATGTTAACATATTCCAAAAATTAAGTATCTTTGAGAAGTAGGTGATTTTCTCATTAAGTGCAGTGTACAATGGTATGCTCCACCATACTTCATTTTGTCTGACATTTCTAACCTCCTCATGACTGTGCAGACCATTTTCTTTATAATTGTGTAAAAGTCAAATCCAAATTCTACGGTAGTGTGTTACCAGAAATTCCACTAACTTTTCCCCCACATGCTTGAATATTTACCTGATAGTATGTGGCTTTAGTTGTGGAAGCACAGTACAAAATCAAGTCTTATTAGGAATCTGGGGTTAAATCTTTCCTCACCTCTCAAATTTTTGACAAATTCGTCAAGAGTCATCCTTCGCTCTGCTTTCATATTAGGAGTATGCAAATCTGTGTTCAACATTATTATAGCAAATGCCAACACAAACACTGTATCAAGATTTCTAAGTCTGGCAACCATATCTCTGTTACATTGGCAATAACGATGGCTAAACACTTCTATGATCCTCTCCACTTTTTGGGCTTCTCCAGGCATTCGGAAATATGTTTGAAATTTTCTGAGAGCAACATCAACTTGCATGCCAGATAGATCCATTTCCTGAGCAAAGTATCTGAAATGAATGAAGTTATTGTTATTGGCCTGCTCCACCTCACAGGACTAAAGTAAGCCCAAATTGTAAACACATTGAACACACAATAAGTACAGAAGTACCTAGTTAACACATTGAAACATAGAAATATCTGTTCACCTAACCAAGAATAACACACAATTATTGATTTTAGAACTCAATAGAAGAGCAGATGTAGTTTGGTGTATAGTATTGATGATTCTCAGTGTTTGTCTTATCATTGTCATGACTAGTTGATTAAGTTTCGCCTATTGTGTTGATAAGGAATATAATCATAAAACTAATTTAGCGAGAACTGACCCATCAACTCCTTGTGTGTCCAGGGATTGTATGAGAGTTTCAAATCCAATAATGGAAAATTAGATGAACTAACATTCTAATCAAAAGATGAAAATGTGAAAAAAAGAAACAGCCAAAACACTGCCCTAATATACTCTTCAAGCTGTGGGTTATTCGTTTCAGTTCATAACTCCCTCAGTAAAACAGGCTTACGTTAGATTATTAGAACAGAAATAGTATGCCAAATCTTCAAAGGATTAACGAGCAAAATACTAAGCACTCACTCTAGAGTAGTTCCATTGAATGGATCTTGGAGATTTCCCAAGTATTCTCCAATCATCTGTTTGCTGAGACCTTTACGAGTGATGAGGAAATGAGCAATGCTTTGTGGAGCATTATCAAGGAAACCTCTCTTGACTAAATAACTTATTCCTCTTTCTGGTTTCTTGTTGAAAAGATTCAAGCCAACTCTGTACTGCCTTTTCCGGACTGTTTCAGAAACCTATAAAAAAAAATTAAATAATAATAAAATTTATATTTAGTTGATTGATGGTCAATACATGCACAGAGATGTTTGTTTTCCCATTCTTCTTTTGTTGTTTTTGTTTAGTTTTTAACTGTTCAAGATAGTCAGAACACCAGAAAAAAAGCTGTCAGTTATTACACAAAGATTTATTATTTTAAAATCCTTCTATGTAAATCACTTTTCTATATTTATCAGATATAGTCTCTGATACATAATTCAAATTCAGTGTTTTGCACATCCACACCTTATAATTGTATTCTAGACTCCATTAAAAGAGCTCCCTGTATATTTCACTGCCATAGATCGATTAGGAAAGAAATTAGCCACAAGGTTCCTTCAGCTGATCACCATTCTCCATACCATGTAATAGGCTTTTAAATTTCCCAAAGGTGATAGGATAACTTCGTAACATTTTACTAGTCCCTCAGTATTGAATACCTATTATTGTCCAATATAAAGTTCATCAACATAGAACCTCAGGAGAATGGAATAGAATCTAAGGAGATAAAATAAATAACTTACCTACACTTTACAAGTCTGGAAATATATAACGAGGATGAAAAAGTCGATTTTAAAATGAACTCTTCGAAAACATGATTCCCTTGCAATTATATCAGCTGTTTCGACCCTTACAATTTACAAGGCGACAATTACTATGTTCAGAAACATTTACATTCATATTTCTTTTTACGCTCTTCTTTTCTGTCAAAGTCAAAGGATGAATGTAAAGCAGTTCAAGTAGGTTCATTTGATTAATTGAAGGGAAGTCTATCAATCACGAACATACAAATATTGAAGTTATTTTCCAAGTATTTGGTATTATAAAATAGTTCAACCCTCTAGAATTAGTCAGAATGATGCTAATGATCCAGGACTATCGTCCATTCATTTTTGATTTTTGATACAAGTTCATCTGGAAAAAACAACAATTTTTAACAGAGGGGGTTAACAAGTTTTTTTCCCAGTTGATTGCAAAGGTTCGTTCTTGAAAATAGTAAATGAGAAACATATTGACGATTTCTAGGAGAAGCTTCATACATAGTTAACAAAAGTTCTTCTTCTTCAAACTAATACTTCCAGCTTCTATAGTTCGGTTCTTCAATATTAATCTCACTTCTAAACATATGGAGGCTTCAGAACATTTTGTTGAAAAAACCCGTGAACCAGCATTAACCCGTGTTCACCCTTCTCTAAATGGACATTATTTGACAACATAACAACTGGATGCAATGTCAAGTTGAACAACAACACGGCCATAAGATGATTTTGAAAATTGAGATCAACATCGTACATGAGATTTGAACAAAAACACAAGGATTTTCAATATTGAAAGAGCCATACAGGGTTTTTGACATACGAGGATATTCCCCTCCTCAATATACAAATTCTGAAAAGGGAAGATTTAAAGGCCAACCAGGACACGGAGGTACATTCGGCAGTTATTGACAGATACATCAATTAAAAATGGGCTTGAAAGAAATTGGTGCTTGATTCTTTCCTCACTGAATTGAGTGTTATTTTCTCTCAACCTATACTAAAAACAATAGGACTTGTCTTGCTACTGAGAGAGGTCTTAACAAACTGTGCTCACATCTCAAAAAATGAGGTAGAGATATAACTCGCTTTAGAGAAAAACTGACAGTTGAACAGTTATTTAAACATCTTTGTTAACCAACTCATGCAAAATGTTTCCAAAAATCTAGGACCATTTGGAAGAAAATTCGAGAGAAGAAGAAAAAGTCTCTAAACTGATTTTATTTTTCACACCTAAAATGTATAAACCACGAAAGTTGTTCTGTGACAAAACTTTGTGAGTTTAAACCAAAATCCGACAGTAAGTTTTTTTTTTTTAAATGAGTTTCAGTAAGTTGGAACTATGTTTACGATTTATAGGCAGAAGAGATGAGTAATGAGTGTCAGATACACATACATACATTTTTTGGATTAGTGAAACATGTTCACAGGTAGGACTCAGACCCTTATTCAGTTCCAGAATTTTTACATGCAGGTTACACAACTTTTCCTTATCCCTTTGGTGCGTTAGGAAAGTAATTCACAGGAAGAGTAACTAAAAGCTTATCTATGTAGCTTATGGTGCTCTACTGATCAAGGAATTTTGATCGTTTTACGGAAAATTGTCTTCTAAGGTAAACAGTGTCCATCATTGTCGAGGAAATACATTTAAGATGGTTGAGTGGATGCCTAATAAATTCTTCATACGAAATTTCCAAAAATTTACCGACTTTTAGTAATAAATAAATCATTGCATGGTGTAGAACACGAGTTTAGTATTCTCCTGAGTTATAAAACGTAATCAAACAGTACCACAATTTGCAAAGAAGATACGTTAGTTAAGTTAGTTGGTATATTTAAATTTCTCATCTATAAAACACACAAACGTGACTGCGGTGGGTCTGTTTTTTTACATCACTGCTGCTAATGTGTTGCTATTACAATTTTATTTTAAAGTAACTTTCATAATTACTTTAATAACTGTAACTAAATCCACAGAAAAAGTACGAGAGCAATATTCCTGATGAAAATATTCAACTCCTGACTCCCCAACCAGTAGATAAATGGAGTAATTTAAAAGGTTTAAAGTAATATTTTATATAAAGTAATAGAAATCGGAGAGAAAATTTCAAGAATCGAATCGTTCATGTATTCTACTCACTAACAGACTTATCATTTGATGACCTGCTATACCTACACCTTATTTCACTGTGTCAACCCTGGAGCAAACAAATAAAACCCAAGATTTGTGAAAATTGTGAACTAATGATAAGTGTCCAAGTTGCAAAGGTAATGGAGAACTTTGTATGAGAGAATGGAAGGGACAGGTAATCACGACATAAATACCACAAGTATGAATTAATTCCCTGTGATTATGGGACTGAGACAAGGAGATCCCCAAATTCGTCTACTTATATTAGTTCATTGCTATAAAGTACTGCACATGCCATCAAATCCAACCCACATTCAACAATTTTTTCTAGCATCTTTATTTTTCCATAGGTGTTGCAAAACTTCCTTACAAAATCAGCTCCTTTGTGGATTCTAGAGGATGTTGCCAATCTACACAGTATGAGCAGTAATGAATCGAAGACAGTGCACATTCATGCAAATCTTCTATAATTTACCATCCAACAAGGTAGACCTAATGCAAATTAATGACCCTCTTAACGAAACCGTGAAGAATTCAATTATATGGGAACGATGGTTACAATCAAGAATGATGTATGCTTGAGGATGATTGAGACAATATGATAATAATCCATCACCAACAGGCAGAGGAATACAAGGGCAAGTCAAGAATTGTATAACCTTTACCAGGAACCATAGTCTCAGTTATATGCAGTAATCACATGAAGAGGCTAAGACGAGTCAATAGGTCACCTGGGTGTTGGCTGAAGCAGGTGATGAATGGCAAACCAGGAAGGGCAAGAGTAAAGAAACACCATGGATGGATGTCGTTGAAAATGACCTGAGAGCACTGAATGTAAAAAGATAGAGAAATTTCCCAATGAGTAGAGACCAATGAAAAGCTGATTTGAAGGCCAGTGCCCTTCCAGGACTGTAGCTTGACAGAAAGTAAGATGAGTGAATATACCAAACACTCGCACACCATAATATCGTGAATCAAATCAATCAATATCCACTTTTGAAAACAGTTTGGAAAAATTACCTGTGGTGCTTTTGTGGTAGTGGCTGCAGGCATAACACTCGAATCACTTCCAGATGACTGAACACTTGAAACACTACCACTATCTGAATTTTTGTTCAAGTTAGCTCCTGGAGGCGTTTCCAAAGATCGAACAGATATAGAGGATGTTCGCTTTGGAACTTCGGGAGGAATACGAGGAGACCTTGAATTCTTTCCAGAAAGTTCATCCTGAAAAAGGTAAGACATCCCACATCATACAAGTATATGAACAGTAAACAATTAAAATAGGTACCCGGAAGTATTGAGTTCATAGGATGGAAATTCAATAGTGACTCATATACCCCAGTGATTAGCAAAATAATTCCAAAAAAATCATTGGAATATTACCTGCTTTTGCTCAGATTGCATTTCCCTCAAGCCGTAATACTTGGATGGTGTTGTAGTAGAATAACAAGCAAGTTCACATCTCCCTGAGTAACTTCTGGGGAGAGTTGGCGTAGCAGGTACTGTACGCTTTTCTCTCATTGATAAGGACCTCAAAGGTAGACTAGAATTAGACTTGATGGTAGAGGTTGATTGGCAGTCATTGCTAATTCTAGTATCAGATGCGCCTTCCTCTTGAAAGCCCACCAATCGCCTACTAAAGCGCTTCTCAGCCTTAGCCATTGCTGTAATGGTAGCAAACTTTTTAACCAAAGTATAATGCCTGAATGCTCGTTGTATTGTTAGGGCAGCAGTTCTTGCTCTATCACCACCATACTTCCTTTCAAGAAGCTCAATCTGTTTTTCCAATAAATCCTGAGAAAGCTCATACCTGAAAAAGGAACCAATGATGAACGCATTTAAATAGTTGAAAGTAATGAAATTATGTTTCAAAAGAAAAAGATTTACACTGACTTGAACAAAATAAAATTTCTTTAAATAAATACAATTGAACTGTGTTCCAGAAGAAACATATGGCTACATATGTCACCTTAATAATCTTGAACACAGCATAACAGGTATTCAGGATTCTTCAAGTAATATCTACTTGAACATTAACTCAAGAGTAGTATAATACTAGTAGTACAGTTATTGGGGCACAATCAACGACTGAAACAACTGTGAAAACTATTTTGCTCAACTCTGGAGACTTGGAAAGATTCAACGCCTTATTGGAGCCTATGAGTACTTTAGGGGACTTAAGGTAATTGGGCGCTCTATTTAGAGAGTTTGAGTGATTATCTTGCCTCTTTGGGGACCAATAGGAACATGGCCCCAATTTGATGTTAAACCCATGAAAATGAAATAATGATGTAGAGGTACTTGGATTCAAACATTATTATACTTGAATGAAGAGAGGAAAAAAAAAAGAAGATTAAAAAGTTCCAACTGACCAATGAAAGTATTTATATTAAGGATTCCTTATCGGAGGGGGGGGGCAAGGGGGGTTTCCTTATTAGGGGTTTCGGTTAGAGTTATGATGAACTATTTCATGACGGTTGAAGGACTTACCACTCCTTTTCACCATTCATATTTCCATTGACAACACGCTCAGCTGACACGCCATTCACCATATTGTTGCTTCCAATGGATTCATTCCGTGATGTATCAGGCCTGAAAACAATGTAAAAAGGAATAACAATCACCAAATTGATTTTAAAAGTTTTTGCTACAACATACCACATCTTGTTCATAACTAGGGCTACACCCAAGAGTGAGTTTCCATACTGCCAGAACAACAGTCACCTTCCTCTGGTACTCAGCCCTTGTGATGTTCTCATCCGTCTCAGCAGAACAGGGTGGAACACCCCTTCCCTCTTATCCCTTGCAACACTGTTCTGCTCGCTAGCATAGATCAGTAGGTAGCTGCCTAAGCAATTCGAGGGTACTGCCAACTTTTTACTGTCCACCAACAAAGGAAGCAGGACAAAGCAGTGGACCTTATTGGGAGAAAACCGAATCGATCTGAAGTGGGCTGGCAACGATTGTCTTCAGACTACTAGCAACACCATTTAGTACAGGAAATCCACACTTATTAATTCACACCTGTATCAAGAAAGGTTAGGCCAGTGGTCCGAAGGCACCTCTTTGAATTTGCAGGACTTTCGAAAATTTGATTATGGGTGGGAGCAGTTCACGCTGTATGCATGAACCTTACTCAAATTGAGAAAGGATTAACTCTACAACTCATCAAGAAAAATTCCAATATGGTTGAATCGAGACATGATCAAAAATTATGATGGTTGTGCACCTTAATGTAAATATGATACTCCAAACCTATCTAAGACAGGGATCATCAAGAGTGAAATTTCGCAAGTGATCATTTCCTGTAAGAAACGAGTTTGAAATTCTTTCATGCTTCCACAACAAAAATAACATTTCCTCCTAAATTAATTATAATACGTCAGTGATGATGTCCAATTACGCACGAAATTAGAAGTGCTGCTGCTTGGTATATCAACAATCCTCCAAGCGCTAAGTACCTCAAGCTCATTCAATAGTTTACCTTAACTTAAAGATTAACTAGCATAATTTTCGCGTAACTAGGTGACTTGTACATAGGTAGGTGGTATTTTTCAATTGTGTTAACGCCCTGTTAACGAATCTCACCATTTGCCTGTACAGTAAAGTTCTCTAGCATAGGACAGAAGAAGAACTTTGTTGTGAAGAGTAGCAGCCTTTGGAGCAGAGGCTTTTGGTTCAGGAGGTGTTGACCAACTTTTTGGGTTTCTAGTCTTCTAAGTGCAATTCTGCCAACAGCGATTGATTTTGTCATGATTCCTTCAGAAATAGCAAAGTTGAGAAGTGATGTTATTGAGGTTTGCTCAGAGATAACTTTTGATCCGAGGGAGTGCTCGCTCTTATACGACCTCAAGCAACATGTTCTTCTAATCCCCTTTGAAATTTCCTTTTCATCTACATTCCAGTTGAACCCAGTTCGAGTAGAAAACAGTCAATCGGACGATGCCCCAAGTTAAGAATTTTTCCCATGTTAGGAACTTTGTTGATAGTATTTGTCCAATTCCCGAAGTTGAAATTCGTAACAGTATAGAGGGTAAATAGTAGCAGCATAATTTCAATTTCCTTTGGAAATTTTTGGTACACGTACAAAAAACATTACTTCCCAAGTTGAGGATCCCTCGAACATCCCAGAATAAAAACGATTAATTCCTTTCAAATGCTAAAGTTCAATTAAAAGTTCTGGAAATTTCATAATTTCAAAGTCCACACACATTTCATAAAGTGACAAGTTTTACTTTGAGTTGAATTTCTTGCATTAAAAGAATCACCATGTTGAAGCACTTGATTGAACGATGCTCCACTTCCTTGTAACCGTTTTATATTTGAACATGAATTAGTTCACGGCCTTTTTAAGAAGTTTTATAAAATACTCAGATTTTTGTCTGTGATCGCAAGTTCTGTCTACAACTAGAGGTTGACTACAAATACATCTACAGAAAAAAGATTGTCTCCAAAACTTAATTTGAATTAACATAGATTACCCCCCGTTCAAATAATATTAATGAAAGCGAGTTGTACGTCTTTTTTATTAAAAAAAAAAAAAAAAAAATAAAAAAAAAATAATAATAATAAAAAAAACATTTTCTTAATCAGTTCAAACGTTAAATCAAGATAAGTTGATGATAGTGATGTAATGTAAGAGCGATGCAATTGAGTAGGAGGAAAACAGTTGGGCAAGGCCGTTTGTTACCATTTATCTGTCACGCTTGTAGATTACAAGAGTGCGTTGATAATAATTATAAACATATATCTACAAAATTTCGTACTGCAGTGGTAGGGATGTTCAGGATAAGAAGGCAGAGCCGTAGATAAATCAAGAGGGTGTGATTAGACCACTAACTCACCTGTCATCGTTGATCCGCTTGAGATCAGCAATCTCGAGCTCGAATTTTAACCGACTCACTTCGCACAGGAGCATGTCTCTCTCAGCCATAACAGAACTTAGTTGAGCTCTCAATTCTTCAATGTACTGAGTCTGTTGTTGCAGAAAGAAAACATGTTCACAACTGACACCATCCAAAGCCCGACACTTCACGTCAACGACGAAATGGGAATTGTCACCGCTCATTTTTCTATTCTGCAGGTGGATGTGTGGTAGGAAATTTTGATGCAGCTATTTGCAATAGAAAAACGAGCATGAGATAAAACATAATGTTTGTTGAACTAATAGCAACTCACAACAGCTGCATAGTGTCACTTATATCAGGTTTACTTTATGACCATGAAAATCGATTACCTTCTTAGAACAGTGTTACCATTGGAACGTTGCTATTTCCTGCTGCGGGATGGTCTTCCCCACTTTCCTTCAAGCCCCATTGTAATTATTTTAGTTGAATACAATGATAAAATGTTCGTCTTAGCTTAAAAAGCCCCGCAAAATATTATATATGAAGGTATTTGTTTTAGAACTTATTGGAAACTCCTCCGCACAGGGGACCAGAACGCAGGTTGAAGATAGACACTACCCTGGTCGATTGGCTTCACCTCTTTGCACTATTAAAGGACCTTTCTTATTTTAATGTGACAAATTTAAAAGGAATATTCATTGTAACAGTACGCGACGCAATACGCAATGATTGTGTCCAAACAACGTGGGAAAACATTAGGTTTTTAATATGTTCCATGCAGTAACTGTTGTTGATGTTAACTAACAATGTTGGTGTAAATTATTTAAATGAGTCCTCTACGTCAACTGGGCTGTGTTGTAGGGGTGTAGCAGACCGTTTTAGGGTGTACCTAGCACGTGACAGCTGTAAGGCCTAGTGCCATATATGGCCACCATGTTGTATCATAGGAAGCACGAGCGCATTCTAGTAGGGATCAGCTAAACCGCGAGATTTCTTGGCTACAAGCAACGGGCGTTCGTGTTTCAGCAAATTTTCCAAAAAAATATTTTTAGAAATCCGTTTGAAGTCATTCCAGAACGTAACTTTTCCTTAACAGTGAGATGAAAACTGAATTAAACTTGATTTTTAGATTCCCTGTAACCACATTTGACAAAATACTTGACCATTGCCTGGGATGGACTTGGAAGTGGAAGTTTAATCTAATTGGAATTTTACCAACTCTGATTCGTTGTTGGAAATTCATTCATTTATTTATTTTTTTCATGTTTGACAAATAGATTTTTATGGGTCCTATGTGGGCGAAGGTCAATGTGGTTGTGAAGTAGGAAAATAGATAAATTAACACTGTTGAAGAATCAATACTGAAGTTCGACTGATGTTTAGTATTAGTTATTCATTTTTGGTGTTCAAATTTTTCAAAAATGCCTGCAGTACAATGATTACAATGATTCAGACGAAAGAAATGCCATGTCATGTTCAGGCATGTATTCTCGCCTTCTAACAATAGTCGAAACCTAATGCGGGTCCGTCGCGTTAATTTTAAATTGTTAAGAGATCGTTGTTCTCTGACTACCCTGAAAATGTGAGCGCGACTGGATCTCTTGAACCTGGAAAAATTAGGGACGGTGGATTTTACGTTGGCGGATGCGCGGAGTGATGTATCAATTTCAGAGCAATGAAACTCATAGGGGACCATCTATAGCCCACACATACCCTGACAATTTCATCAAAATTGGATGGTAACAGTAGAACGTTGGCTTTCTTAAAAAGATCTGCGGGATCACAAACGGAAGTACACAGAAACACGAAACAAAATGGTCTAAAACACAAAATACGAGTGGAAACTTTGATTTTGGAGGAAAAAATTGTTCATGTCCCGGATGTGAAAACAAAACTTCCGCTACCTATAGTTAGACTCTGAAGCAAAACATCCCATGGCTGCTGGGATACCCATGTACTTTTGCAATTCCATTTTTTAGCAAGTACATGTACTTCTACAGGAGCACAGGTGCTCACGTACTTGTGTGCTTTGGGGTCTGACATTCCAATTAGTAGTGGGAAAAATGTACTTGTTTTTAATTGAATTGCAATTACTTGTACTTAGAACATCAATTACAAGCACTACCCTTACTTGTACCAACTTACCATTTTTATTTCAAGTATAAGAACATTAAGTACTTACTTGTAATGAACTTGAAATTTTTCAAAACACCTTTGGGTTATACAATGTCAGGCTATCAGAATTCCTGGTTATTACAATATGTTTTGTTTAACAGAGGTCAACACCAAGTTTTTTGGGTCATGCATTTGCTCTTGAAATTTTGTCATTCAGGAACTGACTACGTTTCTCAACCGTTGTATCGGAAAATCCCTGAAACGCCGTATTTATTTGACTTCACCGTTTGTTAGAATGCCATTTATTCTGTTGCAGATACCGGCAGTCATGTACGTTACTCCATGACAAAACAATGTAGATATTCACGATTCATATTTCGTTGATGATAATAATTATACAGGGTGTACCTACAGTGTATGATCCGAAGATCTTACACACACACACACACACACACACACACACACACACACACACACACACACACACACACACACACACACACACACACACACACACACACACACACACACACACACACACACACACACACACACACACACACACACACACACACACACACACACACACACACACACACACACACACACACACACACACACACACACACACACACACACACACACACACACACACACACACACACACACACACACACACACACACACACACACACACACACACACACACACACACACACACACACACACACACACACACACACACACACACACACACACACACACACACACACACACACACACACACACACACACACACACACACACACACACACACACACACACACACACACACACACACACACACACACACACACACACACACACCACACACACACACACACACACACACACACACACACACACACACACACACACACACACACACACACACACACACACACACACACACACACACACACACACACACACACACACACACACACACACACACACACACACACACACACACACACACACACACACACACACACACACACACACACACACACACACACACACACACACACACACACACACACACACACACACACACACACACACACACACACACACACACACACACACACACACACACACACACACACACACACACACACACACACACACACACACACACACACACACACACACACACACACACACACACACACACACACACACACACACACACACACACACACACACACACACACACACACACACACACACACACACACACACACACACACACACACACACACACACACACACACACACACACACACACACACACACACACACACACACACACACACACACACACACACACACACACACACACACACACACACACACACACACACACACACACACACACACACACACACACACAGTATTCTACAACTAGTTTCCAACAAAAAGTGCCTCCTAGAGATTTTTTTTTTAGAGGCTTCGTGTTTGAGTTATTTCACTTTTAAGATTTTTTTCGTGTTTTCGAACTTACGTCACTAAAACAGCCGTAACTCCGGCGTTTACAAAGTATTAGCAAACCTAAGTATGCCGTTGGAAAGAGCATAAAATTATCTATCGTCTCAGTCTTTAATAATAATTTTTTAAAAGGAACTTGGAGGTAAAAATGAGCCTGAAAAGTAAATTTTGTCAAATTTTGAAAAAAACTTGTTTTTTTTAATGGCTCATTAGTCTCCTTTAATTTTAATGATACGTTTGAGCCTGTAAGCTTAAAAAATGCGCAAAAGTCTCAGCTTTCCAATGGTGTATTTAATTTTTAGGTTTTAGAGGGAACTTTTTTGAGGAAATTGAGATTTTATGCAAAAAAAACGTGTATTTTCAAACACATTTGAGGATTTAAAAAAAAAAAGAATAAAACCTACATAACTAAAACTTTTTTTCTTTTTCTGGGTGTAGAATGTATCATGTCAACGGCATTACCTAAAAAATTTAAGTTTGAGTGAGAGCATCCGCGGAATGAATTGATGTAAATCAACTGTTAAATGTCTCCCGTTCTTCCTGATCCCGTTGTTTGTTATGATTTCCTCTTCTTTTCGTTGATAGAAACATCGTCACGAGCAAAATGTTGAGTATGATAATGTGATTAACGGTCAAAGGTAGATCCACACACCCGTTCGATCACATCAAATGTGCTTGAAAATACACGTTTTTTTTGCATAAAATCTCAATTTCCTCAAAAAAGTTCCCTCTAAAACCTAAAAATTAAATATACCATTGGAAAGCTGAGACTTTTGCGCATTTTTTAAGCTTACAGGCTCAAACGTATCATTAAAATTAAGGGGGACTAATGAGCCATTAAAAAAAGAACTTTTTTCAAAATTTGACAAAATTTACTTTTCAGGCTCATTTTTACCCTTTAGTTCCTTTTAAAAAAATATTATTAAAGACTGAGACGATGGATAATTTTATGCTCTTTCCAACGGCATACTTAGATTTGCAAATACTTTGAAAACGCCGGAGTTACGGCCGTTTTAGTGACGTAAGTTCGAAAACACGAAAAAAATCTTGAAAGTGAAATAACTCAAAAACGAAGCCTCTAAAAAAAATCTCTAAGAGGCACTTTTTGTTGGAAACTAGTTGTAGAACACGTGTGCGAAGATTTTCGGATCATACGCTGTACACCCTGTATATTCGTACTCGATTATGAACACTGTGCTACTGTATATTAAATCAGGTCAAGAAATTTGACAAAAATAAAGAGGAAACGATTTTTTTGATATTTTGATACCTCAATGATTAATGAAATCCAACGCAGCCATCAAGAAACGTTGGATACGAGTTCGATTCCAGGGAGTTTCCAAAAACACTCTTTCTTCCAATTGTGACAAAGACTAATCGAAATATCAGAAAAATCTTTTCCTCTTTATTTTTGTCAAATTTCTTAACCTGATTTTTGTGTATATAATGAATGGGCGGCCATAAATTCGCCATTTTATTTTGCACATTTTTAAAGATATCCACTGAAGAATTTAAAATTCAGCACCACTTGGGAATGCCGAGATTACTGGCTAATCCGATGTAGAGAGAACTGGAAAAATTATGAGTTAACTTTTTTTTCTTGGTTGGTTACTATTGAAAATAATGAACAAAAATTGAGTTACATTCATTCATAGGGGAAATAGTACTGTTTGCTTTTTATAAGGGTTATTCGCACGTGATAGACAGAAACAATATGCCCATAAGCATATTTTTTTTACCTTGTTCTATATTTGAAGGAAATCGACTAAAATGGTTAAAAGTATTGAATGTCAACAGAAGATATATAAAAAAAGGGTAAATCTGGACGAATGGGGTACACCTTTACCAACTCCTAAGTTTTGTAATTAGCATTCAAACTTGGCCTCTCAAGTTACCTATAAGGGCGTAGTGAATTCTTTTCCTCCTTAGTTCGATGTTTTGTGTGCGCTTCAGCGGCCACTCCGGCCAGTGCGGTCTGTAGTGTAGTTCAGTGGAATTTGGATTTTGTTTATGAGGTGAACCCCCCCCCCCCCCCCCTTCCTTGAAGTTCATCTGAATAATATTTCGTGATTCTAGACGTTATCGCTAGCAATATATTTTGACATCTTCATCAGTCCAGACAAAAAAAAAAAAAAAAAAAAAAATCGTTGGGGGTCAATTTTTATGAATTTTCCGGCGTTGGCGTTTAAAGCAGGGTATGAGAGACACTATTATCTTGAAATATGCACCTGCAGCAGACGGCCATCTAATCATACATCATACAACTCAGGCAAGATGAACTTCAGGGGTTGCGCAGAACGATATGGATCCCTAAATCGACTGTTTGAGACAATGTCAAGGGTTTAGATCTCTCATCCAGATACACCTCTCCTCTCCAGATACAACTCGCCTCTTCATTCAGATACACAAAACTCACGAAAGATGAGAAAGATATTTCGCTATATTATATCAAAATTTGCGCAGACTGGGGATTCCCTTACAGAATAAGGGTTTTAATATTATATTTTTCATAAGTGCTACGTTTTTCATTCGGTCAACTCATATGGAATTCGAATAAAAACAAACATTTTCTTGATAGTGAAATCTGAATTTCTGAGCATTTTAAAGTATCATGACCCATCCAGAGAGTCAAATCGTTTGAAATACAAGTAGGTGCTGTCCGAGTTTACCTCATTTTTACCTATTTTTAGTTTACCTCAGTGTTTTAGAGCCAAAATAATGTAAACCTATGTCTCGGTTTACTCCACATTGTGGGGCGAATCTGGAAAAAACTTCAACCAGAAATATGGGGGGAGCATTGCTGCCTAATTTTTTAAAATAACATTTTCTGACATTAAATTACCTCACTTTCTCCTTCTCATGGCCAATTTACAACATCTGCCTTCCTAAAGTCTTGTCCTGTGTTCTGCATACCAAGGTATTCGTTTATTTATTCGTGCCATTCTCTAATTCAAAGTTATTTATACTTTCCCAAAGGAAACCGTTGAAACAATATTGGAACCTTTGGTATACCTAAGCCCATCGTATACAGAAAAAAGAGCCGAAACGGCATGCATTTCACGAACAAGGACACCAGTACAACTATACCTGGAAACCTAAGCTGTAGAAAAGAAAGTTTCGGGGAACCCGTATTTGACCACAGTGCTGTGTAACTCTCCATGTCCAAAAAAATCAAAGCCGTGCAGCTGAGGCCATTGAAATCCAGATCACCCACGCATCGATTACGTTTTCAGAAGTAAAATGTTACAGGCACAAAGAGTGAAGCTGCGAGGAAAGAGGTCGCCCTTCAGGTTCGGAGGTAAGTAGGTAGAACAGACTCCCCGCGGGGGTTTGTCTGTGGTAGGGATGAAGAAGAATGCGCCGCTTCTGCTCCAGTCCAAACCGTTCAGCGCGCCAAGCAACAGGTGTTGTTTGTCATTCAACTCTGTTTGCTCGTACAGTGACAGCCGGCATCTCTGGTGCAGCGCCTCCTCCTGATCGTAGCATCCACTTATCTGAGCTCGACCGTGGAATCGGATATCCTATCATCAGGTGCGAAGTCGTTTTATTGAGCAGCGTGCTAGACATGGCTCGTTGCACCATAGGGAAAAACGATTTAATTCCCTGTAATTCTAGTTATTCCTCTGCGGTGCAATGAGCCCTTACAGGCATGATTCTGATAACGTTCTCAATCACACTTCTATTTCTATTCTACTTGAAACACATTTATCGTACAGATTTAATGAAACCATTTCGACACAAGCAAGCAATTTCATCACAAGCTTAACATCAATGAATAAAATTTAAAAATTACTACGATTTACAATCACACATTTTTCTATGGAATTCGGGAAAGTTCCTTTTTATTCTCACACAATTTCAGCTCTAAAATTAACCGCCAAACAAACTTTTTAAATTAATATTTTGGCATAGAAAACAATTTCAAGGTTTTATTTTATTGTTGTAACTATTGTTTTGACCCATTTTATTAAACTTCGAATACGTACTTGTATTAACGTTATAATTTGTGGTTGGCGTACCTTCCTGATAGTCTGCTGTTACCAAGTACAACTACTTACAGCCATGTGGTAGTATTTTATGACACGAGTTTTAGTAGTTTGAGCCACTTTTTCTTTCAAAATACTAGATTTTTTCGAGGGAACAAAAATTTTCCTGAAGTCACACTGTCTAGAAAATTACGTACCTACCCCATACCTATGCCTATGTCTAGAATTAAACTGTAATATTTCCCGATGAAACCCGTTACCGTGATTGATGGGTGTCTAAAAAAAATAGTTACAAGATATAGGTAGATTCTAACATTTTCGCAATAAAGTAATCACTTTTTAATGTTGTTTCGTAAAAGCTGAAAAATTAATTATTATAACCAAACGTTGTCTAAAATTATCAACAAAAATGAACCTCCACTGTTTGTGGAAAGTTATCCTTCCATGACATTTGGTATGATCCTACACAATACTTCCCACAAGTGTCTACCTGTCTATTTAATTTGCATTTGCATACATGATACCCTGTAAAAAATCACAAACCCGAGCTAAGTATGGTAGAACTTACGATCAAAATGGCTTTCTTTTGTCTTCCAATAATAAAATAGGCCGAACCCAAACATTAAAAGCGTAACAACTTTTTATTAACGTTGAGGATGCTTGGGGACTCCAATTAAACAAGGTGGGAAATAGATTATAACAATTAAGAATTTGTCAATTCCTTTTTAGATTTGCAATGTAAGCAGATGATTTTGTTTACGTTGACCATTGAGCCCGATTGGGTCCATAGAACAATTTTGAACATCGGAAAGGGAAGGGCTGCTCCTTTACGAATTTTGAACCTAGAAACCATAAACCCCCTACCCCAAAATATGAGACAATTACGACAAAAACAACATGAGAACTACTCACTAAGTGTCGATATAATGAAAAGAAAAAAATTAAATCGTAAATAAAGCGGCAAAGGCACTGCCTTAGTAACAAAAAATGAAAAAATCTATTAGAATTTATGATAAAACAGATGAGTTATTCAAATCAAATTAAAATGTAGAAGTTTTTTGTGTTATAAAAATTTTGAATTTTGAAAAAGTTTCATCGCAAATTAGTTACTTATTTAATCAATTCAGATTTCTATGACATCAATTTAATTACCGTCTGATGGATTGTTTAACCCGTTGCAGGGGAGTCTGAAACCGTTCATCATTATCGATAATATAAAATTACATCTTCATTCGGTACGGTTTTGGCTGAGACGCTGACTCATAAATTAATTTTTATAGCCGATTCAAACCTGTAGTCATCCAAGTAGAATAATTGCCGACAATACCTGTTTAATTGTTTTCAAATTTGTTTAGGTACTGATCGTTGGATATACAGGGTGTCTTCTATCCAATGGATCACCCCCCTAAAATCGCCAAAATGAGGGTAAACGAAAATTTTTTTTTTTTGAATCTTCATATTTTTTTGGGAAAATTTCAAAAATAAAAAATATGAAGATTCAAAAAAAAAAAAAAAAAAAAAAAATAATAAAAAAAATAATAATAATAAAAATTTTTGTTTACCCTCATTTTGGCGATTTTAGGGGGGGCGATCCACTGGATAGAAGACACCCCGTATATATTTTTTAGTTTGAAGGAAGCGATTGGAATAATTTAGCTTATCCTAACGATTTCGTTACCAGTCTCCATAGCTGAACCACTGATTGATCTCAATCCAACACCAGTACTTTTGTTGGTGAACTCGACGGTGACTTATAGAATTATCCTACTTTTTGGAATTAGGAAGATGTAATTGCCACTTGTGAACTCCCGGTAAAACAAATTGTTAACCTCCCTCCTAAAACGTTCAACCTCCTCACAATTATTGAAATGCAGAGAAAATCCTATTTTTCCAAAGTGAAAAATTTTATGTTTTGTTCGTTGTTTCTGACATCCCGCAGAATCAGATGCAGTAACCATGTTTAGGATTTTTGGGTACGAATGCTGTGAAACACTATATTTTGTCATGAAAGTGAACAATTGGCAAGGCAAGCTGTTTTTAACGAAAAGTGGGAGATTAGACGTACACATGTGTAGGGAGGGAAACATTTTTTTCATTCATGTATTCACGTATATTTTGAATACCTATCGGGAAAATATTCCAACTCTGATAGCAGAAAAGCTGAAATCAGTAGTGAGTTGGGTAGATTCAAGTGATCCTAATCCAAAATCCAAAAATGTATCAACCTATATTGTTAGCAAAAAAAATAAAAATTATGTAATTTAACTTTCGTGAACCTACCTTCCATTCTCCAAGTTGTTCCTAGTTTTTTGTCAGAACAGGAAACGGGCCTTACCGAGTGATTTACGTTGAGCACTAGTGTGCCACATAGTTCCATGTCTCTAGACATGAGCCACATAACGGCTCTACGTTGGCGTTAGACGTTCTCGCTTTTACATAATCCTGTAGTTCCGTAAATTTAAGCGTCCACATAACAAGTTGCCTGGGTAAAAATAAATTGGGTAAAGAAGAGATTATTCATGAAATTTTAAGAGAAATCCGCATCTGCATAAAAACGCTGCAAATTCTTTCACAGGGGTTTATTATTCAATTGGCTTGCGTTCATGATTGGAATTTCCACTAAGCTTCGGAGTGTGCATGTTTCACAGGTGATAGAGCGATTATTGAATTTCAGGAGATATGCATAGAGCACGTAAATCTGTTCTCAACCAAAATACCTACCTATTTGGATTGATCAGTTGATCATATTTGTGTGCCTCCTGAAATTCAATAATCGCTCTATCACTTGTGAAATACGGACACTCCAAAGCTTAGTAGAAATTCAAATCATGAACGCAAGCCAATTGAATAATAAACCCCAGTGAAAGAATTTGCAGCGTTATTTTTATGGTTATCAGAATGCTTCAACCCGTGTATCGGCTACAAAGCCTTTTAGGAGTTCACTCCAGTATCCACATCACTACATCACTACGTCACTAGGTTACTGATATCAACACAAAAACAATAATAAACCAAAATAACGCGAATGTTGGCACCATAAATCGGGCCATACATCGGGAATGGTTTGACCTACGGACCTGGGGAGGATCTCATTCGATTCCTCATGGAGTGTTCTTCAAAAAGAGTACAAATTTAGGCCGCCTTGACTTTTTTCGAGGTTTTTAGGGATTTTACAAAACTTTAACAACCCTTAAAGGGCACACTTTAAATTAAGTGAGAGAGCTGGCTCAAGAATTGGGGCGTCGTCGGACCAACATGGATTTTTCCTGAAAATTTCAGCTTTTTTGCTTCAGCCGTTTGAGAAATCGTGCGTACGGCGGACGGACGGAAAACTTTTTCTTGCAGTTCGGATTCTCCACCCTTTGAAATGAAAATCGTGAAATTTTCAGGGGGGGTTAGAATTTTTTTTTCAAGAGCGATTACAATGGTTTATTATTGAATAATAAACCAAAAGGGATTAAAGATTTAAAAAACAATGTTCAATTCCGTTTAGCAATGAGAAGTTCTATCATTTTTGAAATCTACACTAGAAAATAAAGATTGGTGTTCGTCCGGATTTTGTTGGCAATATGAATTTTAGCTCGTTTTTTCCGAAAATTGACTGTTTCCAACCACTGTACGGCGATTGGAGCGCTTTTGATCTATAATTTTCAATAATGGACCTTTTTAATCGACCGAGAATGCATATTTCAACGTAACTTCAACAATTGTTGGTTTACGTTTCAAGGTAGGTACGTAGATTTCAATTATTGAATAAACAAAATCCGTCCATCCGCCGTCCATGTTCGAATGGTTTTCCCTGAAACTGGGGAACCAAAGTTTACAAAATTTCGGAATGTGCAATTAACAGTAAGGGTTGAAATATTTGAAAAAAATCAAAATTTACGTTTCATATGTGAGTTTCCGTTTGATTTTTGTTTGATTCAGATAAAAGTTAGTTCCACGAATTGGATAGGACCACCCGAGTTGCTGTACTATCATCCGTTTTGCTCCCCATTTGATAAAATCGGGGATTATTGAGCCAGTTTTTGACATAGTTGAAAAATACGAAGAAGGATCTTCAAGATCAAATTTAACTTGACACACAATAAGCACCCAGCTACAGCTTATGAGCGAAAAATTGCCCAACAAAATGCACAATAATGGTGGTATCGTTATCTAAATCCAAAGCTTCGAGGAGTGTCAGATGTAAATCAGTTTGTAATACTAGTAATGCACAATTTCCACAATAAATTTAAAAAAAAGTTGAGATCCGTAAAGTAGACTGGGGTATCCCTATGTGTTTTTCGATGCTGAATTCGTCAAATTCTTCTGACCCCCAAAATGTTGAGCTATGGCCAAAAAACTACCCTTAAATTGGTGTCAGAACCTTCTTTTTGAGTCATGAGATTGGGATGAACTACGACATCTTTTTAATTGAATTTCTACATTTTTCTAACTTCAGGTAAGGTAAGGATTTCTGTGTTAGCAGGTTCGCTAAAATTGAATATGATTTTTGAAAAGAGTAGAACTTTGTTGGGGTCTGACTTGACTTTTAATTCTTTTGAGTATCACACAGATATCTCAAGAAAAGAGAATACATTAAAATCCGAAATTCATTGGAGGGTTTCATTCATTGGAATTCATTGGGCCCCAGGGTGTTGGGTTGGTGGGTGTGTGAGTGATAGCAACTTAATTACAGTTCAATCAGTCTAGCCCTCAATTTCCAGATTATTTCATTTTCGTTCGACTCGCGAAACTAGTAGTGCATTACGTCACCGAGATATCATATTTGGCGTCTGGGTGGTACGGGGAGATGTTAAATCGATTACAGGGTCATGACTCCTTCTTGGTGCATCTGTTACAGATTGTGTTTATAGGCTTTATTATTATTGTCATGGACACAACATGTATCGCTTACAATACTACGAGTTGGAACGCTTCATCCTTTGCTCACACTACCTTCTTACACCCACATTTCTGTTTTAGAAATCCAGAATGCGTTCAAGTTATTCACTATCAAACAAATTAAGTGTATTGGTATTCAAATCTCATGTACATAATGATGGACGATTTGTTGGGAACTGAGCCTCTAAGCGGATAACGTGTATAAGAAATAGAAACCATTTGGGGTCGGACAGGTGGTCGGATGGTGTTGCAAGAATCGGCAACGTGTAAAAAATACTATACAATCCCACCCTAAAAGTGACAAACAGGATTTATATATTTTCTCCCCATAAATAATGTAAAGGCCAATTAGGCTGTGGCCTAGAAAATCGAAATTAATGTTGAGCAAGGGTTTCTCCAGATGTGAGCATCTATTATCAGTCGTATTCTAATCGCAGCCTTTATAGTGTAGGTAACCATCTGTTCGGAACTGGAATGTTATCATTGCAAATAAGTCACACTCAGGTTAGGATTTTAGTAATTCGAACTTTCAATTATTAATCATTGGTGAATTAAAGGATCATAGAAACTTGAGGTTTATGCACCAAGCTTCCCGTTAGAGAAGTTCCCATTTCACTATTATACTTGGCATGCGGTTGAAAGAAGAATTACTGGCATTTCCTAACGAATCCAGGGTAGAGGCCAAGAGTCAGAAAGCAGTAACATTCTGTAAAGAAATACTCTACCCGTACTTTTCATTTCGTTCGTTCCATTTTCTTCTAGTGACAGCCACGTTGCGCCTATTCAACAGGGCACCAAATGTGAGGAGCCCGAGGCAGACTGCAGTACTTCCTCTCTCTCGGGGTCCAAAAAACTTTTCCGACTGTATACAATTATTCAGTCAGACCTACAAAATTGATTTTTTAGCGAATCTTGTAGGAAATTTTGCGCTGATTTCAAATATACGTCCGTCAAGTTTTTGAACAGGTAACATCTATTGTTTATAAATAAGTTACAGCCATGCAGCATGATCGTATGACCGACTTCTCCTAAATAATCGTATTCGATTTTTATTAAATTGTGTTGGAAGTTGAGCACTTTGGTGACTTACACGTTAATTTTAAATTCAATAGCAAATGCAGGAAACTTTTTCCAAGTAACGTTCCGGTGCGAAAATAAATTTGTAAATTCTCATAATTGTTATCAGTGTTAGTAGATTTTTAGCTTATTTTAATGAAAATAAGAACAAATTTTAATTGCAGTTTAGTGAATAAATTTTAACGTCCTAGTTCATGTTTGATTTACTTCTTCTGAGTAGTTTTCCGCTAGAAATATGTTTTTCGTTTATACATGTAGTCGGTGAGTGAATGGACCTCCAGCGAGTAAGGAAATCGTAGAAATGCCACAGAAAATTCATGAAATCCGCCACATGTTATATATAAGTGGACCGACGGGAAAATTCTGAGTTAATTCTCAAGGCATAAATCCAAAAATAGTTTCAATAGATGGTTAAAATCACTGAACAATCCAAGTAGAGTCATTGTGGGGAGCCAATGGGGAGCTAGAGCACCTATATTAATATTAATGATAGGTTCAATACATGAAAAATTTATGAACCAAGGAAATTTCATCGGGAATTACATTTTTGTAGAATGTTCTCCAAGTAGGAGTCATAACACTAAGACTGAGGAATAACTACGCAACTCAAAAGGATTCTAGATCAGATCCGTGACATATTCCATTAGTGTGTATTGGGGGACAACCCTATAAAATGGTAATAACGCAATATGTTGTGTCTACTGATAAATTCATTCAACAAATAAATTTAGTTTTGGTTGGTCATTTTTGTCTAAAACTGACTACAGTGATACGAACTAGTATTGTACGATCCTATTGAAGAATTTTAAGATGGGTATTAACGAAACACTAATCGGCACGAGATAGGGTTAAGACAATCTGTTGGTTAAATGTATGAATAAATTACCAGTACGATAAGATGCAAATTTGGCGGTAGTCAGGCTTCAAAGCACTTAATTTTGAAAATGATTTTGATATCATTGTGTGTTTTGTGTTTGAAGTTGTTTGGCACAACTACTCCTTTCAAACGCAGGTGAAACAAACGGTTAAAAATAGGAATACGGCGTCGGCTGGAAAGAGTGAGAGTGAGAGAAAAGGCGAAAGAGAAGAAAAAAGGGCGTGAAACCCGATAAGACGAGAGAATCTGCTGATAAAAACCAGCCAGCTCTACCAGCTAATATTTATCTCTCGATTCAAGATATCGCAGTTCGAACATGCGGGAAAAGCTGAATGGAATAGTCGGGTGGGTACTTCAAGAATCGTTCCCGTTATCGGTGACATTTGCCGGTCACAAAAGCGTTCCTCAAACGTTGTTGTGTATATTCCGTTAATACAAAAATAAGACAGTTGTGGAAGAAAAGAGCTATTCGTCACCTGTTCCAGAGAAGGTTCACGTTCAAAAAGTGACCTGATAATTTACACTGGTATCCCATGTATTTGAATTTTCATAGTACGTTGCACAGACTACGTTGTGGCTCCAAAATTATCGAAACGTTTCGATAATAATTAAACGTACATTTAATGAAATACTTTCCCAAGAAAATCCGTACTGCAACTTCCTGAATCTACTACTGCATTTATTTCAATATTTTTCAGTTATACCGAGTTGTTTGATAGATTGGAGGATGGTATTAAGATATTTAATCTGAAAGTAAATTGAAAAAAAGAAGTGAAACGAATTATATAAGTTATAATATTTTAATTATAGACTTGATTGTAATAACTACGAATGCATGTAGAAGGCAGAGGGAATTGATTTATTATTACATAAAGTTACATTTACATTACCTACGTACATTTTTACGAAGTCTGGGTATTGTAATGTTAAAAAGTGGAACGTAGATAAATGAGTTGCTAAAATGATAACGGATTCATCTCTCAACAAGTTTTCCAAAATATAATATCCTTTGAAATGAATAGGAATGGTCGGCTTGTAATGCATTATATGTATAATGCTATATAATATATATCATATAATCTTGATTAGTAAAATATATATATATCAGAGGATCATAATGGAAAGTGATGGACGAATTTCGTTTTAGCACATGCAAAGATGCAAACATGGAAACTGATGGACTGAATCATCAAGAGTTTGACACACACTTTCCAAAGATTTTCATACATATTTGACACTGCTAGAACTCATGTGTTGTTAAAAACCATCTATATTTAGTTGGTTACAACACTTTACCTAGATGAAATAATATACTGCCATAGGGCCATGGAATGAGACATCAACAGGGTGATAATTATGAAAATCAATTATTAGACTCTAATTTTCAGTATCTAGGTTACACATCATGAAAACTGGATTATGGGTACCATTTTCATTATGCGTCTTGCAGCGTTTCGTAGACCAACAGACAAAAGAAAAAAACTTCTAAATCGTAAATGATCATGTTGAAGGACAATAAGTTTTTCTTCCACGAATGAAAAGTCACCCAACTTTTGTATCATGGGTTGACTCACAAGCAATTACCTAGGCGGTTTTCCGGAAACTATCGTTTAACTTTATGGCGGATATGTTTGATATTTTTTCATAAAATGTTGCAGTGATCTGCGGAAAAACAGACAGCATGTCTTAAATATCACTCGTTTTTGTCATCAACTGAGACCTCAGCTAATACACTCGGTCATTTGTTCTGGAATCACCTGTTCGTCGCTCCAGTATAGGGATGATTCAAGCTCTTAATATTGCTCTTCACTTGTTACTCATGCAGTGTTACTGATGCAGCGCATTGTTTTTTGCGATGTAACTTACTTCAGCTGGAAATGGTTTGTTGTTTCCACGTCTCACGAACCGAAAGAGCTTCATTTCCCATGAAGCGCCAAATAACGCAATCTGATTGGCTTTGGAAACATTGAAAAAGGGATTAATCAATTAATACGTCTAGAGATGGTGCGATACCGGAGTCCTCGAATCGGCATTTGCCACTTTGATGGTGTCCGTAAATTGTCTGACTTCGCTAACACTATTTGGCAATATTTTCCGGTTATTTGGATATCTACCGATTCACGAGTAATAATCCTGTAGTAACCACTGTATCATCTATCCACAAAAAGTGTTAACTCAACTCAAAATCTGTCCTTGTTCTTTGCATTTTCGTAGGGGACGAAGGTATTGCAATAGCTTCATAAGTTCTAAAATAATATTTTCCGAAATTTGTTTGTGGAGGTCCGTTTTGGGACATTCTAAAAATTATTATTTAAAATGCTATAACTTTAAAGCCTTTTTTTAGACGTTTTCACACGCATCATTCCAGAATACAAGTACCTTTGAGGTTGAGATAAACAAATCGACCATTATAACAGAAAGGGTGTATTAGTTGGACTTGATGTTTTGAGCACAATGTATTCAAATAATTCGATTCAGTTTAATCTCAAAATATATACAGCAAACAAAAGTGAAAAAAAAGTTCAAAATCGTTGAATTAATGGTTTTTTTTTTTGCGAAATATTATCAATAGAAAATGTTTCGGCAATCTACAACCTACATCAAAGTAAACTAGAACATTAGTGAATTTATACCAAAAAATGCACTAAAATGTCATTAAAAGGATTGAGAAAAAAGTTTAAAATGTTAAAACTTCAAAAATTGATTTGTAAAGCCGCATAACATTTACGAAACGTTTTTGCATAGAATAAGTATAATACGAAGATTCGTTTATATAATCATACTGCATTTGTGAACGACTGCATTTCCTTTACGTTTTGTCTAAACCTTATCAACTCGATCATTCACATCTGAAAAGTAATTCTCGGAGAGTAATTTCTGAGTACTTATGAATAAAGTATATCGATACAATTTCAAAATCTCAAAGAAGATTTGAACGACTTAAGGTAACTCATTCCGGGCTTCAAGTTTCGGGGCCAGACATTTCGCAACCGGTTGAGAGCTGATACGGACTAAGTGACTCGCGACGAAGTTGTGGAAACCCATTTCAAATAAAAACGGAGTAAGATGGAACGTTGTCTATATTTCCACGAAAGTAAATAGTTACACTGTTAAATCGATTTCGACGGTTAGGTCATCATCAGTAACAAACATGAACTGAAAGTACATCACAGAAAGCATATGTTATATAGGATCAAGTGAGAGGAGATTGAATCCTATTGGCTCAAGGAAGTGAAAGGGGCGGGGAGAGAACGAATAAAAGAGCATGAAAAGGATTTCAGGGACAACAAAGGTGATACTGCCTTTGCAAGTCATCTGAATGAATCCAATCATAGCTTTGGTTTTGATCTGAAAAACAGGCAATATGTGCAATTTCCTCACTTTTGCCCAAAGGGAGGTATGTTGGATGTGCTAGAAAAATTCGAAATTGTTAAGAGTGATAGGTCAGGAAAATGTTTAAATGATGTCATTCCTCAAAATATTTAACCATTATTGGGTTCTTTCTTGCAATAAGTTTGGCTCCGCCTCTCCATAATGATACTATTCGTGCCCCTTTCACTTTGTAAGCCTTGAGTGGCATTGGTTGGTCCTCCCCGCCCCTTTCACTTCCTTGAGCCAATAGGATTCAATCTCCTCTCACTTGATCCTATATAAGATATGCTTTCTGTGATGTACTTTCAGTTCATGTTTGTTACTGATGATGACCTAACCGTCGAAATCGATTTAACAGTGTAACTCTTTACTTTCGTGGAAATATAGACAACGTTCTTTTATTTATTTTATGAGAGCTGATTCTGACCGTATTAGCTCTAGTTTGCGTGACGGGTAAATAGAGGGAAACCTCGTAGTTCAGGAACCTAAGCCGCAAAGTTTTAGATTAGAAATTGAAATTCTATTTCGAAAGACCAAATCGTTGGATGCCATCTCAAAATTGATTGAACACAAAATGCCGGTCTCACAAAGACGGTTGAAATTGAGCATTTTGAAGTTTTTCTCGGATAATTTCTGAACAATCCAGTACACAAAAAATCCATGGGACCAGCGTTGTTCAGTAAGAAAGCACAAAGCGATTATGGTCAATAATCCTTTTAAAGATAGAAATTGCAAACATCGGAAAATCATGTAAATCCTCTCCTCCCCGGTGAAGACCCCCCTCGCCCCTTCTCAATCAATCAGTGTAAGTATGCTTCATCCTATTCGTCTCAAGGTTGCATAGTCCCCATTATTAAATGTCCATCCTTTTGAGGTCGATTTTTGGATTGAATCAATTTCGGAATAGTGGAGGAAGATTTTCTCTCTTACATGTTTCGCTTTCTAATCTCTAAACTTTCGAAATTTCAACAGGCTTTCAGCCTTTGGTCGTGGGTTATCGACTCCGACATTTTGAAGTAGATTCTATTTTTTCTTTGTCTTTACGAGTAACACACTGTATGTAGAACAAGCAAGTTGAATCCAAACTATTTAGGATCCTCACGCAGATCGAGAAAACGTAGTTCGTTAAGAGTAGTTAACGGTTGTAACTCGTGATGTTCGGTAACTCGACGCACTGCCCAAACGTCCTATCAATTGTTCTCTCAATTACGCCAATATATGAGCTGTCGACGACGGATGTCATCCAGTCGTCTTTGAGGCCAATTGTTTCACGACTTACAGCCTCTGCCCTTCAACGCAACTACCTTTCTTTGATACAGCTAAAAGTAGTTTTATACTCACGGATACACACACACACACACCGCACATTCACTTAAAACAAATAAACTACCCTCAAAGGAGGAGGGAGTACACCATTAAATTTAAACCAAAAAACTAAATAAAATAAAAGTGGTTCACCCAAGGTAGGACGTGGCCCTATAGAATAACCACCTATTTAGGTAAGAGCCTCGACGCACAGGTTCACATATGAGGTTCACATTTTTGAGCACAAAAAGAGAATAAAACCTACATAACTAAAACTTTTTTTTTCTTTTTCTGGGTGTGGAATGTATCATGTCAACGGCATTACCTAAAAAATTCAAGTTTGAGTGAGAGCATCCGCGGAATGAATTGATGTAAATCAACTGTTAAATGTCTCCCGCTCTTCCTGATATCTTGAGGTTTGATCCCGTTGTTTGTTATGATTTCCTCTTCTTACCGCTGATAGAAACATCGTCACGAGCAAAATGTTGAGTATGATAATGTGATTAACGGTCAAAGGTAGATCCACACACCCGTTCGATCACATCAAATGTGCTTGAAAATACCCGTTTTTTGCATAAAATCTCAGTTTCCCAAAAAAGTTCCCTCTAAAACCTAAAAATTAAATTTACATTGGAAAGCTGAGACTTTTGCGCATTTTTAAAGCGTACAGGCTCAAACGTATCATTAAAATTAAGGGGGACTAATGAGCCATTAAAAAAATAATTTTTTTCAACATTTGACAAAATTTACTTTTCAGGCTCATTTTTACCCCTTAGTTCCTTTTAAAAAATTATTATTAAAGACTGAGACGATAGATAATTTTATGCTCTTTCCAACGACATACTTAGATTTGCAAATACTTTGAAAACGCCGGAGTTACGGCCGTTTTAGTGACGTAAGTTCGAAAACACGAAAAAAATCTTAAAAGTGAAATAACTCAAAAACGAAGCCTCTAAAAACACTTTTTGTTGGAAACTAGTTGTAGAATACGTGTGCGAAGATTTTCGGATCATACGGTGTACACCCTGTATAGACAAGACAACACAACAATTCAAAAACCTTAATACTCTTCTCGCTCGGCTGAAGGGTGCACACTAGTAGGAAATTCTAATCTAGGTTATCAAAACCTCTACTGTCATTTATCTCAATATATTTTTTCCTAAACCTTGTGTTTTCCTATGGGTTTGTTGATGCAGTAAACGGTGGTCTTACCTGATTTGTGTTTGGCGTAACCGCAGAAGCAGGTATTACTAGGGAGATAAATTATGCATAGGTAAATCGCACACTTTCCACAATCTTGTCAATAGTTAAAACAATTTTCCGGTTAAATCCTTTCTCACATTCCAACATTTTCCGGTTAAATCCTTTTTTTGCTGGTCAGAAACCCTACCTGGGGGTGGATCTTAAATGAAATCCAAAATTATCGTACCACCGTTCTCACTTTGGGCGCGTTTTTTCTCGGAGGGCTTCGAAGATATGAAACGACATTTAGATTTTGAGAGGGGGGTCAAGGGAAAAAATTACTCCAAGAGTAGCTAAATTTAGAAGACGAAATAAATTAATATGGATTCTTGTAGTACATTCCCACCCATTCTCTTTGACTTGTTGTTTATGAAAGATTTCACTTAATTAAATGTTGAAATAGATGGGTTTAAAAAAATAAGTATTGGATGATGAATATCCCACTTACCAGTGCTAGATGAGCTTATAAGGCGCCGATGTGGTGAATGAGTCTGAAACAACTTCAGAAATGACTTTGAAGAGATGTGGTAAGAGTGTTTTGTTTACCTGTTAAGTACCTGTTGTTTACAAGAGCTACGAGTGAAATATGCCATTGAAGTTTTTAAAGTTTTGGTCAGCCATTTCGGTGCGGTGATTGGATATACCCTTGACTCGAACATTCGGAGGGGGTGTTCTCTAGTAGCTATACAAAATCTGCTATTCGACAGCAGAATGCTTCCTATACTGCGAAGAGGCGGAAACAGTTGAAAATACAATTTTGGACTGTCCTCCTATTTCGTCAACGACATTTTAGCATTTAGTTAAGCATGCCTTAAAACCCGCCGATATTGACAAGAGATTCCTCCCACCCATAAGAAGGACAAAAACATTAACAATTGTAAAGAGTTTCCATGGTTTTTGATGTCGAATTTTGACGATGTGTACTCAGCCACTTTAACGTAAGTTTCCAAGACATGACTCTTCATAGCTCTTTTGAGCGTCGAGAAAGTACATTGCAGAACAACTGAATACGAAATAAAAAGCTGACTTCTCGATGGTGGTAACTCGTTACACTGCAAATGTTGTGTGTTGCCTACATCAATTCCGAATTCGGGCAATCAAACGATCTGAATAACTGAAGTTCTTTGGTGTCAATCGCTGTAGAGAGGGCAGAGGGAAGTACGGTAGGGCGAACGCAGCTCGACCCGACACACCTGCGGAAAGAATTCTGTGTGGGAAAGAGAGCCTTTCCATCTGGTCTCGTGGGTGGCGGATGCTCCTCTCATTTCCTGCCCTCCTCCTGTCATTCGGCCCAGAAAAAAACTGTTCGCTCCTCGGTGGTTTTGGTGGCGTACGGTGGCGTACAACTAAAATGATCTAGTGGTAACCTAAGTCAAGTGGGTGTTACGTGGGTTAAGGGCTCAGCGACTATCCGACCTAATCACGGCCTACAAAACTCGAAATATAGCTCGGAAATTCGGAAAAACTTTGTGTTGTGTATTTCTCAGTAACTGCACATTCTGCGTTACTAATTAAAATGCACGTTAATTATATCAAGTGAACCCAAGAAGAAAGGAGCATAAAAACCTGGTTTAGACACGTTCCTTCACTTCTCTCCTTACATAAATTACAATGATATAAACAATCAAAGTACGAAAATATGTGATTGATATTTGGTCGATTATTTTGTAATTATTATTACTGTCAATTTTAATTACCGTTTATACTATTTGTTTATTTTGGAATTTAGTAACAAATAAAAAGCGGAATCTTCGATCAACTCTCGTGCAATTCATTCAAGTAGTAGTAGCGAATATCAATACACGGAGTCATCCAAATGTGGTAACGCACATTTGATTTTTTTGTCGTCCATGGAAGACCATCTTATTCCTGTAAACAGTAACAGCAGTGAAAGGTATCAGAGAATATACACGAAATAGTCGTTTGGTCAAGAATCCCCGTACCGATTCAAGAATATAATCGATCTAGACCGATATGACTGTGTAGTAGTAACGACCGATTCCAGTATCCTGTCACAAGTGGGGTATCTTCCCATCTCGCCGCCAACTCGCAACAACTACGAAAATCTGAAAAACAGGATCGTCGATACGTTTTCCAATTACGAAGAAAAGAGGGAAGCAACCCTGGGAGGTCAACTACCCAGCCGATCACTTCGGGAGATGACAACCAATAACAAAATTAACGTTTCAATTCTTGAAGCTCATGACTTCAACAACTTCCTGCCAACACGAGAGCGGCATTGTAACTTAGCTCAGACGCTAGTTTAGAAACCTTGGTACGCTAGCTGATATGCTAATGGAAGTTTCTTACTCTAGAATCTAATGTGCCTCAATAAATTTCTCTCGGAACCTTTGATTTGAAAAATTGTAATTTACACTAGTTTTCAACATTTTCAACAATTTTGGGATGAAATTGAGATGAGCCCGGACTAGTCTACGATCCATCTCAATCGAATGACATCTTGCTTTCCTATATCAGGAAAACTTCGAAAATCTCTATGCATGTAAAGCCATCGGGATGGCTAGAAGTTAGGACCAACTAGTCCCCAAATGGAGTCCATGTGCGAAAGCACGGATTTTTCACATCAATCTACGGCCTTTAATGCTCGTTTTGAATCTACTCACCTCGAATCGTAAGATGACAAAATTTGAGAGGGTCGTAAAAAAGGATACGATTACAAAGGCATATTATGAAAATGATGAACCGAAATTGGCTTAGATCCCAGCAAACGTCCTCAAAGCCTCAACAGGTGTTTCAAATCGTCTGAAGGGCAGCGGACGAACGCAGCGGAAATATTCAGTCGGAGGTCGCTATCCTCAGAATCTCTTCCGGAACTCCGACGACGGGGCTCGAATCGCTGTGCTTGCGTGTTCCCGGGTGGCCTTGACTCGGAGAAGTCGGCCAAACGTTATTTATAGTAGTGATCTGACGATGAAGGGAATAGCGGTCTTAGAAGATCTGGGTGCTTCAGAACCTGGAAGACTAGAGCCCCCTCCATTACCACCTCAGGTTAAGCCAGAGGTTGAGCAATGGCCCACGGCTACTGTAGCGATGGAAAGGGGCCACTTCATCGAATGGCCGATGTGTGGAGACATATGTATCAAACACCTGTTTTCTAAATCTTCTCGTTTCTGAGTTCATCTAATTGATTCTTTTTGGGGTAATTCGATAGGCAACTGTTACGTTGGAATCGATTTCGGCCGTTCTCTCTACTCAAGAGCAGTTAACAGCGATGCGAAAAAACTTGTGAACTTCAGGCGAAGTGGTTACACCAGGGCTGACCTACTCTGGTAAACTTAGTAGAACTCGCAGAACTTGGCCTAATGCCTTTTCGCATTTTCATTTGTCGATAGCCAATGACCAGTTTCCTCATGATTTAGTTCTGCACAGTTGGGTTTTGTGTTGTATTGCGTTGTACTACATATTGTATTTTCGCAATGATGGTCGTGGAATTACTATCATTAACGTTGGTCCACGAGAGGAAATCTTTATGAGATATATCCTCAAAAGTAACCATAACATCGTAATTTCCAGTAACTTGTGGCCTGACATTGCAGGGATTATGAAAATCAAAGTGAGTAATATCTACTTGCTCACTAAAATTGGTACGTGGTAATGAATTACATTACTTTATATAGCCAACATTTTTAGCACTTTTTAGTAGAAGATACAATGGCTCTAAAAGATTTAAATAAATATATTTTTCATTAAAATCTGTTCTTATTGTGAAAAGATCCCTGAATTTAAAGATATCTGTAAATTAGGTATCTGTAGGTATTTGTACACATTGGTCATTCAAACATAAATATCAAAAAATTAATGTAACCAAGCTTTTCTATCGGAGTTTCTATAATTTGATTACTTCTGTGAAGAGTTATCAAAACTTAGTTAGAAAACAGTTCAAATTCAAAGTACTAAGATCTTGATCGTCTTCCACAAAGTACGGAACGCTGCTGGAAAATCGTCCGAAATTCCGGTGTTATGTTACCGCCCTGTTCGGCGACCAATGGTGTTATGTTACCTCTATTGCCGACCAATAATTCAGCTCGAATGTTACAGCAGCCCTAGATATGTTGAATTTAGTTATTCGTTATATTCAGCCCACTTACATTTCAGTCGTCAGTTATCTGTTTAGCATTAAAGGCTTTTCAAATGTTGAGTTCTATAACATAATGACATAACGGTTGATTTGAACCACTTACTGTTCATTGTCCACTAAATAATTATCAATAATCTCTACTGTTAATGTTGAACTTTTTCAAAGTACGTACAACTGAAAAATGTTTCCACCCGACAAAAAAGATAGATAGTGTTAAAAATACGATGTTTTTTCACCCAGGTGTATTCGACATTCGTACTTGCTCAATGACTACTATTTTCCCGTATACTGAGTCTGCGGAGCGGCCGTAGGCCAGATATTGATTGTACGACTAATTTGGAATAAACGTTTTGTTGGATATTTTTGTTTAAATCTCGCGTTGTTTTCGATTTATGTCAGTCACAAGATTTTTTCGTGTTTTCAACTTAACCTCACTAAAATGATCATAACTCCCTTCATGAAAGTGTAACCTCAAATTTGCTTACAATGTTGGGACTAGCGTTGTATTTCCTGTCTCCTTGATGGAAAACCAAAGTAATTCAAATACGCTAAACGGAGGAAAAATGAACTTGAAGAAGAAAAATGGTCAAATCTTAACTTATTTCAATTGCTTATAGGTCCCTGTGATCCAGGAGTGAATTTTAGCCTGCCGTCCTAAAGATGGAAAACAAAATCTCTGCTTTCCACCGCTATAATGAAAAAACATTTTACGCTCGAAGGAGAAATTGACTTTTAAATTCGGAAAAAGTGAGTTTTTACCCAAAGTTGGCTTTCCAAAAAGAAGAAAGTCGTCAGATTTTATGTGTATTATTTGCTAAATCAATCGTTGACCCTTTTACGTCCTCTCGCTCAACAAAGAAGGCATTCCGCAGGTTGAAGGTACTGAGCCAATAGTGTCGTAGCCATTGAAATGTTCAGCTTTTAATTTAGAGCTTTCGACCAGGGCAGAGAGCCTGAAAAAACATCTGTTGAGGAGGTGAAAACGTAAATTTCACCGGAAATAACCACTTTTTTCCGCATTCAAACGTCACTTTCTTCACTAACTTCAATTTTTTCCATACCGTTTGAAAGCGGAGATTTTTGTTTATATTTTAGGACTGCAGGCTAAAATTCGCCCCTGAATCATATGAACCTATAATCAATTGAAGAAACATAAGATTTTTCCAATTTTCCTTCTTTATGTTCATTTTTCATCAGAGATAAAAAATTAACGCTTGGTATAATAAAACCTCTTTCACTCAAGGGAGTCATGATAATTTAAGTGATTAAACACGAAGAAACCTTATAACTGGCATAACTCGAAAGCTAAGCGAGATGAAAAAAAAATAAATAATATTAATAATTATAAAAATAAATAATAATAATAATTTGACAGGGCAGCTTTTGTAGCAAATTAGGTGTACAATCGATACCGGTTCTACGGCAGGTAGCACACAGTGTAAAGAGAATCATATTTCTAATCTTGAGCTATTCCAGTCAATTACTAAAAAATAAGTTTTAATAAATTATTGTGATGGATTGCCCTGTGTAAAAAATGTATTAATTAAAGTAGCAAGCGTTCTGGCATCTCCTGCATTCGACGTACACAGTACATACTTGTAAGTACAAACTATTTTACTGCAAGATTACAAAGTCATTGCTTTCTACAAACTGAAATTTCGTACAGTACCTTCAAAAAATATAAAATAGGACAAAATAAGTTCCTTTAATACGATACATTAATGAAATGAGGACATTAACTTATGATTGAGTAGAAACGTTCAAAACTTCAACAAGTCCGATTGATTTATGTTTTTGTCAATAGCTGGGTAACATCAATTTCCGAATAATACGAATATATTTTCATTCGGTGCCTTATGTGAATGGTGTTATTACTACGTGTCTACCCACAGCTTCCGTATTTTGTCAGCTGTGGGTTCTAGAGAAAAACTTTCGTTCGACTCGTGTTCACGTATGGAGTAATACTTATGAATGTGTACTTCTAATGTTTCTGTCACCATAATTGATAAATGCCGTCAAATACGAGCCGAACGAGAAGAAACATGTGTCCTTCCATCACGAATGGTTCCACGATTCCCGTGCATTTGAGTGTAAGTGGATGTTGCATTACTAACTCACGATGATTTGAAACAGTTGTTCGTGGTGGGTTGTTAGTGTGTTCGCTGTTATTGTGGCCTTGTACTGGTCGAGATATATCGAGCGAAGGTGTAAACTGTAAAAACATTCCCCACAACGATGATACCGTCATCCATTGAATGGGATCACGTGTTTCCGTGAATCACCGCCAAATAGAATGTATTTGAAGTTCCTAAAAAAACGTTTAGTTCAAATTTCTCAGTCGTTGCCCGATTCGCGTTTGATTTATTGATTGTAAGCAAACCTAGTGACGACTTCTAAAATCTCTCTCCGTGTATTCATCTATCATTTCGTCAACTTTTGAAATTAACCGTCCCTCATGATTTTTGAAAACCCATTTTGCGAATTAATAGTCACATTAATTTATGAAGTTCCATGTTTGTTTAACAGGAAATAATTACCGGGTGAAATAGTACTCGAGATACTTTGTGGTAAAAATGTTCGAACAATAATTCATATTATTGACACTCGACTGTTGGCATTCGATTCAATGTATGTTTGCACAGACGTCGACTTTATGAATCCGTAAAATACAGTGAGAAATTTTTATGGGAGCATTTAGGCTGCGCAGTACTTGTATTCAGTCATGGAATCAATATGAAATTAATTGATAGAAGGGTATGTTTAATGAGTTACGGAACCAAATTTGTAGTGGTGACTCTGAAATAGGGAGAAAAAACGGTAGATGAGAATATTGAATGTGAGTACAAGTTCGTTTTGCAAATCGCATGTATAGAATTTACGGACGACATGGATTGATATCACGGGTTGTTGTACTACTCTCAATCTACAATCATATCACTTGGAAATTGTAATTGAGTTACTTCGATCGAAATAGAGTTGCGGCCAGTAAATATGTTTATCAAGAAGTATGTTGATGTTGCTGGTTTTTGTTCCCGAGTCTACATAACTGTAGGAAGCTTTGTATTCACTTATGGGAGATGAACGATTTTCTCCGAAACCAAAATTTCTACGTTTAGACCATTCTGAACAACTTTCGTTTCGTGTATATCTGTTTGTGCGTGTGTGTCTGCGCATCTTTGCAACAAGCTTCATTTTTAGCGTTTTCGTTTTGATGAGATTTCCAGGAATTTATTGGGTTAAGTAAAAGTAGAAGTACCATTCATTTTTTCAGGTTGTAGAGAGTAGCATAGCACACATTTGGAGGTTAGTAGAAACCTCTTACCGGTTTAAGGTTTGTAAAAAGGCTAATTTTTATACTTTTCTGGGCAATTTTCATGATTCTCTCAGGGAATGTGCAGAAGAAAGTAGATGGCATCTAGAGGGTTTCTTTGTTCACAAATCTCATGCATCACAAACGTTGAATCCATCAACATATTTTCGCCACTTTCTATTAATCCGATCTTGCTCAAATTCGGATGACATTTAGGGAATGCCGGTTTAATAATTTCGAAACAATTTAAACTCGATTTTATCATCATTCTAACCGTTATGGAATTAGCGCAACAGATGAGCAATACAAATCGACTCATCTTTTGGAAGTGTTGATGTCTGCGGGAACAAGTTTTGCGGCATTTCTGCCCCGTGAGTCGATGGAACAAACTTATGATCTACATCTTTTAAGATTATTTAATAGGCACATACCAATGATCTATGCCAGGGGTCTCCAACTACGGCCCGCGGAAGGAAAAAATTAGGCTACCGCCAGAACAGAAAGAAAAGTCAGCCATGTGACCAGGTTATTAAGTGATGACTTCAAGGGAACCAAGAGTTTTGCCAGAAAAATTGTTGGTTCAACGTATGTGTGCGAACAAACCTTTTCAAAAATGACACATGCCAGATCAAAATATCTAGCGATGCTTCCAAAGAAAACTTCAAAAATTTACTTATGATTAGAACAACAAACTTTGATCATAAGAGGAAAGACATTGTAAGCAAAAAACAATTGCACACATCACATCAGATTGGTTTTCCAAGAATACTGTCTTGAAAGTAATAATTTTAAGTAAAAAAATACATAACATATCAAGTGTCTGATTTTCACAATTAGACCCCCCTTCGGATTAGCCCCCAGACCCCCCGTTGACTCCCCCTCACCGCCTACACTTCGTGATACGGCACTTGGGGCAAACAGTTTGGTGACTCCTGATGTAGACATTCATGACATGGCCGATTGCTCTGGTATATATATTTATCAAGAAGTTATTTCATGTTGAACGCTTTTTTTACCATTCATTGGCTGCAACCGGGTTTCCTGTATAAATTTTTTTTTTAGAGAAACGAACGTACGAACGTTGTCAGTGTTCGCACTCCCTTGCGAAGAAAAATTGAATCAACTCCGTCTGATTCATCATTCAATTGCTCTCTGTGCTGAGGTTTTGTGACCTCCAACTCAATTTTTCGTTTGCAAGGTCTGTCTACCATTTAACAGTAGCTCCGCGTTCTAAAGGCGGACGCATCGTTTAACTATTCCGCAACCTCGAAATAATAGTTTTCTGGGACGGTAACAATTTGCAAATATTAACCGCGGAATGACTGTCAATAATACTAAGTGAGTGCATAATTAGGATTGTGTAATCTATACCGTTGGGGCTCTTTTTAGGATTAATTCGTGGTATTTGGGTAAAAGGCGAAACTAGATATCAAAGGAAACCAATTTACTCTTTCATCTAATTTTATCATTTTTTACAGATGCAAATTAGATTTTAAACTTCATTTTAAATGATCAATTCGATATAATGGTGATCAATGATCAACTCGAAATATTTTATATGGATCATTTGAAATAAATTAATGAAGTGACTTGCCTGTTAGTATGTATTTTACTCATAACTCCACGGAGGCCTACTTTTCCAACGTGTAGTAAGCAATTTGTTTCCTTCTGAAGTTTCACCACATCATTTGTCATGACAACGGATACTGAAAAATAGTAGTTAAACAATGAAAAGTATTCCATTAAATTTAACATTGATTATGACGAGGAGGGGCGTAATCAGCTCAGCCGTTAATACAGCTGTTATAACCATGTTAGGAGTAGGAATATAATTTCGAACGGTCCATTTTTTCAAAGAAACTTCATAGTATTAAGACAAGGTTTCATTAATTCTCGTCGTTTTAATTGTATTGGCGATTTTTTGTTCTCCTGTCCTAATCTTGGAATATATGTTCAAAATGAACTCTTTGAAGTAATAGTACTTTTTAATTTTTTCAGGGAGGATGGCATTGGACGTTGTTCAACCCAGTTCGGTGCAGGAAAGGCCTCATACAAGAGGTATTGGTGTTAAAATTATAAATATCCCATTATGGTAATTACCTAAGTATTGATTGCATAATTCCGGTTAGTTTTGAGAATCCTCTAACTTCCTACCGTGCATGAAATGGTATCGGTTGCAATTTTTAGTTTACAGAATCCTAAAACCACTATTTAGCGTTTGATTACGATAGAATAGCTACACAGAATGACAACGTTACAGTATCGCTGATTACAGATTGGTTCTACAACTCATTTTTAACAAAATTGGCTAATTCTTGAAACCTCGTTCCTTAGCGTATCTTTTAGTATGTTTTGGATTTTACAACCTCCTGTCATAAAAGTAACTATAATTGCGTTAATTCTGTAGATAAACTCAAATGTGATACGATTGAACAAGAATGTTGAACATTTTTATTCTCGTGCTGAATTAACATTAAATTGTTCAATAGTTGGAAAATTAACTCAAAAATTAAAACGTATAAATGCAAAAGATAGGACATTTTAACAAATTGTCTTAACAAATGAAGCTGTTGAAATGGCTCGGAAACTTTTAGTATATATACTAACTATATATATAACTATGCGTCTGTGTTTGTCATTCCACATGCTGACTCCAGTTAAATTGAGGTAAAAACTTCGTTTTTTGGCAAATGATCAAGTATTTGAATAGAAAGGATGAGGTCGAAAAATTTAAGCTGAAACATGATGAAAATTGTTCTTAAAACTCATTACATGTGCTGCAAAATCAATAAAATTCAAAAAGTTATGAAATTCCGAAATCGTTATTAATTAAATTAAAGACTGTAGTCTAGAACAAATCATTTTGAAATAAAGTTGATAGTGCTTTCATGTGCTTACAAAGTGCCAACATTTTATCACAATTTAACAAAAATGCATGACTGGAACTTATTGTTTACATTATTTTACTTTTTGTAAAATACAACTACTGCAGCACAACATGATCGCTAGAGCTGCAATTTAAATCACATAACAATTGAAATGTAGGTCAAAATCTATATTGAACAAATGGTTCTCAAATATGGTTATCAAATAGTTATCCAGGTTAAGTCGCTTATTAAACGAGTATATCGCTGGGAAGTTTACCGTAAATATCGTGCCACCTTATCCGTAGTTACAGAGTCTCGCTGAAAATCATCATTCGAAATCATTAAGTACAAAAGAAGATCATGGAGCGTTTCGTTCTCGAAATTGCGTGGAGTCTGAACTCAATACCACAAGAACTGGAATATATACAATGGTTTCACAAATTAGTTTAAAAAATTGCATGCACCTACTGAAGTAATTTAATTATATAAGTCTAAAGCTTAATTTAGTTTGCAATTGCAGGATTTAGTTGAACGCTTTTGTTTGAAAAGTTTAATCTATATTGTAATTGGTTATTTGTATTGCGTGTTTGTTTATCCATATCGAATTAAATACAAGTTTTGTGTAACAAACTTTTAATTATGTAGCTACAAATAGCATAATCTAGCAGTGGAAACTGGGGGTATCATAAATCTCTTCAAAGCATAAACTGAGCTCTTCCGTACCTATGATTCCTGTTCACGTTATTCGAACTGGGGAAATTAATAAAATTATTGACAAATTTCTCAAAAATAAAGAAAAGAACCACCGTTTCAGAGTTAATTTCGTAAACGATTCCGAATCTTGATAGATTATCCACCAGGAAGCGGGGTGTTGTTTTATGAAGGCTAGAATTTTGTTATTCTTTTATTCATTTATATTCCGAGATTCGAATCTATTAAATGGTGTAGAAGACATGTAGAAATTCGTAAATGAAGCCTTTACAAAAAAGCCGTTTTTATAGGACTCAAGAGGAAGTGGAGCGTGTCCTTCTGTTCTCGTGAATTACTCATGGGCAAATTATCGAGCATCACCTTCCCTCCAAGGACTGTAGTTCAGTATCAGCAACCCGCTCCTGCATTTCCATATCGTACAAAGAATTCCCAATGACAAATCGTCGTTCACAAATGATACTACAAACTGCATTTTCGTGAGACATCCCAGCTCCCAGTCGGACATTATTTTCTCTAAGCTGGTTGATCAACGTTCTTTTGTAACAGTCATTCCAGATTAGTGAGTTACGATTTTACCTCAGTATAACTTGGCAATACAACCAAAGCATAGGCAATTTCAAAGCAGTTTTCTCAAACATTCAATAAAACGATTAGGCACATCACCCTCTTCGTGATATGCTTTTTCTGGATAACTTTGTGAATGAGTAAAATACCAGAGTCATTCAAATGTATGCAATGTACAACAGACCGTGAATAAATTTGCTCTCAAGTCCCAAAGAAAATTAACCGCACCGTATTCGGATTGATTTTGTTAAGAACTTCATGTAGCGCGGCAGATAGTTGGAACGATTCTGATTTGGATGAAATTCCTGTGTGATGATGGGTAATGGGAGTAGATGAAAATTAATATGTTATGCGAAAATTAATAAGTTATGCTAGGATATTGTTGAACATGCATACAAGTTAACTTACAGCCACATTTGTTTTGAGAGGTTTGAATTGACTGACTCGGAAACCCTGTTCTTTCCTACAACCCGTGAGAAAGACGAATTTACACGGAATATTATACCTTCAATGATTTGCTAAGTTTAATTTTTGTCATCGCTTGTAGTGATGTCGGTTGACATCCTCTACAAATTACGAACGAGTTTCTCCAGCCTGAGGAAATATTTAACAGGTGGCGCATTAATGACAAGGACGGCTTCGTAACGATCGAACGTTTGAATACGGCATTCCTCGATGTGACGTCAGAACAGTCTATTACTGACTATTCTTCATCATCAGCTTTGTTTCCAGAGCCTAAGAACAAAGAAAATTACTTGAAATTCATGTTATCATCCGATTTCAGCTTACCAGTAACACGAAAGTCTGATTTTTGCCCACAACTCAATAATGTGATACATCTTTTAACACAGTTTATTCTTAACGTTCTTGTTTCCTAATCACTAGCCGCTATATTCATAATCTAAGTGTACCATCTCCAGTTACTAGATCTTTTTCATTCGAAATGAAACGTCTATTATCTTTCCATTTTAGGTGTTCAGCCTAACCTAGTTCAGCCGTTCAAGCAGCAATATTACTTAATCATCCAAATCTGCGGTTTTAATGTACTGGTTTACATACTTTCATACAGGTTTTGCGTAATCAGTATCTGAATATTTGTTCATCTAGTTGTTTTTTCTTTTGCTGCATCAGGCCGAAGGCAATGTTCTTGCTGCCCTTATGGGTACCACATCGACCTCGACTTTGTTCGCTATTGCGAATCCATCACGACCGCTCAACTGATGCCCACAGTTTCCGTGAAAAGAAACAGATGGAACGTCAGGAGGAAAAGAACTTCAAGAGAATCTTTGCTCGGTCTCGTACAACCGCCCGAGGTGGGAACCATCAGTAAATTGTTTAGTTGTAGGTACTCGTCAATGATTGTACAGTTGGAATAGTTCTATAAAACTTCAATTACTTTTATTCCGATGAACCATTTCCTCTAAAGTAAATCCTTTGACGAACTCAACCCGATGTAAAGTATTATTTAATCACGAATCATATATCGTACAACTTCCATTACAAATAATGCCTATGCCGGATTTGATTTGGTTTTTGAATAATTCTTCAACAAACCCTGCTTTTTAGCCTTCTAAAGCAGATCGACCAACTATGGATTCAACGGATATGGGGGATGGTTGGCAGAAGGCTGTATTGGATTTTGAAAAAACCTTGAAGCATGCATCACTTCCACGTAGGAGCAGCAGAAAAGGTTATTAATCCATCGAAATAAATACCTTGTTCAGTGAAAAAGAAGTATATTTAGCGAGTATAATATAAATGTGGAATGAATAGCTGCAAGATTACATGGGCCTCAGCCGCCGAGCGATTATTGCTAAGATGTTAAAAATAATTCAAATAAGATTATTTTTATTTGAATCTAATCACGAAAATAGTCACACAATTTGATGTATTTTGATCGGGAGGTTCTGGTTATCATTCAGATGTTAAAACTGTTTTTTTCACCGACAGATTGGAACGGGCTGGATCCACAAGAATACACCAGTCATACTAAAGTTAATAATTTTCACGGAAATTTTAACTCCTCCCATACTTTACCAAGGCAACAGTCGAAAGCTGAAAAGGATGGAGTTAATTTTGTATTACCGATTGAGGAAATGCTCTTCGCCAACGCCAATGATGCAAGTGCTGAGACATTGCAGGTTTATTCGTCATCTAACACCACATAGATATATTTTTAATTACCAAAGAAATGTTTCCCGATGATTTCACTCAGTTCACCAATTGAGATTTCATATTCAAACATCTATTACAATTCCAATTATCCTCTGTGAATTAATTCGCGTTTTAAAAACAATGTGGTTGTGGAGGAAGCAACTAATTGGAAATCCGGAATGGGTAACGCAGGCCAAAGCTTTGGCCTAGATTATCATATTCTGGATTTGAAGAAATTCTTGAGGAATTATAGGAGGGATACAACAAAAAAATCTAAATCTAAAACATATCGGGTGAAGCAATCATTATCAAACTTACAAACAAGCACGCATAAAATCGCAACTATTTATAAATTTTATAAATATGTTGAAGGAACTTGAAGTTTCCGAATAATGTGATAGTGTTGCTCAGTGTATGAGCAAATTGTTAGGTACCCTGTGCCCCATATTGCACAAATGAGGATCCTTGTATTAAATGAGGTCGATTAATTGTCCTCAACGTCTAAGCGGTATTCATCAAACAGTGATACTGAACTGTAAGTTGATGGTAGCAGGATTTCAAAGAGATTTTTGTTTTAAGGCGATTCCTTCTCCCTATCCAATACTGATTGTATGAATTTCCATTTTTTGGTTGCTATGTGATGCAATGTTTGCATACACATTCCATGATTTCATTGTGATTTCGTACCCAAGTGAATTAATATTTTCTGTAACAACCTCAGTTTTTTAAAATTTATTCTTCAGTAACAACACCGAAATTCTCCTTTTTTCCACTTATGTACCAATATAAAAGTGAAATCATCGGAACACTCTTGGTAAAAATTGGATCGTATAAGTAAATATGTAAACTAATTTTATAACAGTATCGCGCTTGTCTGATGAAAAGTTGGTTTGTGATAACCTACACGATTCATATTGAATGAGATTAACTTTTATTGTATAAAAATTGCAACAAAACGTTTATTGATTGGAAATATCTGCTTTCTAGAATATTAGAGAACAAATGGCTGCTAGTCTTCGAAGGATGAGGGAACTAGAAGAAGAAATAAAAATGATTCCTCTTTTAAATGTGAGTACTGAAACTCGGACGTTCTGGTCCAAGATAAGCAGTCTTTTTTAGCTTCACACTACACATTTATTGAAAACCTCATCCACACTTTCAGGATCACATAGGAAATTTGAAAAATGAGAACCAGAAACTAAAAGAAGAGCTAAAACACAAAGAACTTCTACAAACGTCAGCTCCGTCAGTCTCATCTTCAGGTATCTTACCTCTTATTAATGAATCAACCTTGTGATTAGGAATTTACATACCTACTATGGCGTACTATTAGCGTATTAAAATAATCATGAGAGTATTTGAAATGTGATATGAAAGTGAATTATTTTATTGCAGATAAAACAACGAGTACTAATGATCTCGTACATTGTAGAGCTGCAGCTGTGGGATGTGTAGTATTAACGAGAGAAGTTGGTGTTTCCCCGAGTATCTCTTTAACCAAAACTATCGGCGTTGGACCGGATTTGAAACCAGAATCTAGGGTGATTCAGGCAGAACCAATTTCCTTGGATAAAATAATTGGTGTTCCAGTTTCATTTAGGTATAAAAACGTTGCAATAATGACAGACATTCCGCACTTGGAACCTGAGGAGACAATAAAACGGCGGAAAGAATTACAAAACATAGGTACCTGCACTAATCTGAAGATGAATGATCTGATTACAAAGGCTCAAATGAATAAAAAAATTGAGGAAGTAAGACTAAAAACAACACCTCTTCCTAAGGTCTCAATTCGTGTCAACACGACCCTACAACACGGAGATATCTTCACACAGAATGATCTCGACGAAAGAGTGGCGAAGTTTGCAAAAACTTATGAAACCAATTTCCTCAACACCAATCTGCCCAAACAAGTGAAGACAACTCACTCGTCTGTACAAACCTCTGAGAGATTTGAAAAGAATCATTCGAAGGATTTGGGAATTCAAGTGGTCACCAAAGGTACTGATGTCGGGATCTTAGCCAAGCCGAAGGTGGTTTCATCAGCTCATCAGACCTTCAAATCTACGAAAGATATCGGAGTTTCCGATGACACCATTTATTCTTACATTTGTGAAAAGTGTAAAGTTAAAAAGTTAAGTGTTGGGACTTTATTCCCAGACCGGACAGAGCAGCTGCTACAGCGCTTGAATAGTAGTGCAGAAATGACTGTGGCTAAAAATAAATCAGTGTGTAAAAGCACCGACACTCGTGAGCTCTTAAGCACCAGAGATGTTTCAATGAATACATCAAAGAAGAAGCTTGTGTCCACCTCAGTTGAGACCGGAGATTACAATTGCAAAATGTGTTCTCAACAAATCTCCACTAAATACTCGGCGGTTCCAACACCAGCGAAAAGACCATCTTATTTACCGATTTCTGTGAGCAGAGTAAAAACACCAACCGCTCCTTCACCACAACCACAGTAAGTGAACATAAACGGATAATAGTAATATTTTTAGTTTCACTTGTAATCAGCCAAATTTCTTAAATTACAATATCAATCTGATGTAAATTCACGGTATTCGCCAAAACGTCACATATGCGAGCAGTGTATATTCCCGCAGTTGAATGATTTTCATGTTCCCTCAACAGATTACACAACGGTGATTTATACATTTCATTATTCCAACAAATTAAAACGTGTTTATGAATAGATCAGCATTGTTGCTATTTATATTTTAGTTAGATATACGATGTACGCACGACTACTTATTGTATTACTCGTGACTGTAACAATGCTTTAAAAACTGATGATCCTGAGCGTAATCCATAAAAATTCACAATGTATGCTTGTACCACGTTTCTCATAATTTTGTTTCTGATAACAGACAGGACCCCTGCAAACCTGAAACTGAAAACTCCCCTATCCTTAACCACCATGTCGCTTTTTTGTTTGCTCCCTCTACCAGAAGGGTGGGTTGGCCCTCAGTTACCCTCACGGTGGCTTGAAGGGCTGAGTTCTCTCTGTCCTCCTCATACTCGTGTAATCTACAACCGTCGTTCTCATGGAACCTTCCATGGTATAACTCTTTTTCACACGATTAATAACATCGATGCTCAATTTAAACAATTTGTACAACGAAAACGTTCATTTAATCACTTAATGGTGACTCTAAAACTCGTTCAAAATCATTTTCATCGCTGAGCATCCCTCTGGCTATTGTCTATTCTGTGATAGGAAATACGAACTCTTATCATCCTTTGTGTCAAGTAACCTTGATAAGAGGATAATCGTGTCGCTCTCTGTTTTGGTTAAGATCAGGGCGTTGTTGAGTGAAAATGAGTGACTTACTTTTGATAATTCAAGACGCCAGTGAATGATTTGAAGACTTAGATATTAATTGACCAGCCTCATAACCATTCTATCAGCACAATCTCACGCATGCAGGAGTACCAGCTTTCGTATAGTCACCTCATTTATAGGTAAGTTTACGATTGAGATTGTTTGAACAAAGAAGCCTTTCAAACTTTTCCAAGAAAAATTTCTTGATGATTGGATACCCACGCAAACAAAAAAGGTGGGAAGCATTCTCAGTTGCAGTTCTGAAAACTGAATAATTGAAATCAATCTTTTCAAATGAAAATGTTAGTATTTCTGCAATATTTACACAATAAATTTGGAATTGGGGTTCCGAATAATTCAGTTATAAACAGAGCTTTCCGTAACCTCCTCGTTTATTGGTTCGCTATTTAATGATTTTTGTTGATATTGAGAAATGACAAGTTGTCTTTTTGTATTGTATTGTAAAAATTGTATACAAGCATTACTCGATGGTACGAGTGTCAGTATATAGAGAAATTACAATCAAACCATCAAACGTCAGAGGTCATATTTGAATATCCAGCTCATCAACAAATAAAGTTCCGGTAATTGAACTGATTAAGGACAACCTATATGAATAAGTCTGTATATATGTGCGTAAACCTACCGATACATTTTGGTATACTTGCCCACAAATGGACAAAGTCACTGAATGGAAAACGATAATTATGTACAAATGAACGTCTATAATTACTTTAAAGGCAATGACGCGAAAGTCAAATGATCAGTGTTAAATTGAATCTTTATTTCGGGAAAACTACTGCAGGAGTATTTACCTGATAACTAAAATGAAAAGTCCGAAAAAGTGCTTTATTGGTTTGCTTTCTGGCGAGCTTCATGATGTGTCAAATGCTTTTATCGCAGTTTGGTTTTCGAGAATGACGAATAAAAAGTATGATGACCCATACTGATGATCTACCTACTAGATATTTGAAGGATCTACATTGAAGAATGATTTAGTTGGTTTTAGTATGAGTTAATGGAAGTTGGACCGACCGTATTGGATTAGTTCGGTATCCTGATCGCTATTGTTCAGATGGGGTGCTGCCACCCTTCAGTCAACTGAAGAGTCGGTCTCCCTTTTTACGGTGACTCGTGATTAAAACCCATTGTAACTTCAAGGATGGCCGTTGGCAATTGATGTGATCCATGTGATTCATCAGCTGATGACTCATTTGGCCTCCCGTTCCCTTGGCAACCCGACGACGCGCCAGGTGCTATCAACCCTTGCCCCAGCCGATTGCATGAACCAGTTGAATGCCGCCCTCACAAAACTCACTTCCAATCATAATCACTGCCGTATTTTTAGTGAAATTTTTTCGAGAGATGAGCCATGTATGTAAACTGTACCCATCTTCCGTTCTCTCGTGACTTTTCCAAACACATTGTCTTACAATGAAAAATTATCTCCCTTGAGATGTCTAAATACATTAAAACTTTTGGGTAAGTCTCTCAAGTCATTCGTCATAGTTATATAAGTCATAACATCTTGCTGCGTTCTATACACTGAGTGTCACACCAATGAAAATCACTTCAACCAACTTCTAAATTAGTCGCAACAAGGTCTAACTGACTAAATTTAATGAATATATCTCAGACAATGAAACTATTGCCATGTTATCAACAATTTTGGAAAGAATTTCCAAAAATGTTCAGGTGGCTCTGCGTTTAACGTTGTCGGTGTGTTCTGTATTTATATATCTGATATATCGCGCGCGATCCAACTTTTTAACGTATAGTGCCGCGGGGTTCGAATTTGAATTAAAAGTAGTTGTTCCGGTTCCCTGGTTGTAATATGTCAACCAGAGTAATCAATGTGGTCTGGGTACTCCAAATTTTGATTTTCAATTTTCAAAAATCGTGGTAATGGTCAGTTTGGGGGTTTATTTTTGATGTATTTCTGTAATAGTTGAATGATACCATCTGCGCGTCGATTACTTCAACGTAGTAATCGATGCAAAGATCGTACCATTCAAGTTTTGTGTTTGAAATCTCCATAACTTGAACGATTTTTTGAATGACGTAATAATGGTTTCTCGAACGTAATTCCCCGTGGAGAATCTGCTGGAAACATTGCCAACATATCCTGACCAACAACAGAAAATGGCCGATTCCGACCGTATTTATATATCCGATTGACGTAATACGAAAGTTTGGTTATAAGGCCTTGTTACATGACCGAAACTTTCTCTTTTTTTGCATTTAAAAAAATGAGCATTATGCGTAATGTGTGCTTTCTGCGTAAATGTGTTTTTTTTTGCACGGCAGTTTTTTTAGTTCAAACATTTCATCACCTGTCTTTATAGCGGATAGCAGATCACGAACGAAATAAATCACTCAAATTTTTTAGTGCTTATGTGTTTAATTGCCTCACGTGGAACAAGAATTTGGGTCATTTTTATCGATGAGTTAAGTACTAGCAATGATCGTTTCATAATAGAAGCAATATCCAAGTTAGACAATGAAAGAAAAAACGGCCAAAATTACGAGTTATTTCCTTTAACAGTTAACAGTTTCCTTTAACAGTTAACAGTAGTTTCCTTAACAGTGTAGTGCTCGGAAACAACGGTTTTGCATCTTCCCGGAACAAAATCTATCATTTGGGTGCAAGACGATCTTTGGTCATTGGACATTGGTCATTATGTCTCAGTAATACGCTTTGTACTTCTGTCGTTAAACTAGCATCACTCATCACTTTGCATCGATAATATACGTGTTGTAAGAGGTCAATATTTTGCTCTCACAGATTTGACACGAAAATTTGGAACTCTTGAAGAAAGTGCCGTATTTGCCTCCTGCTTTACATGCAAATTAATGAGAAAATATTTTAGCATTGAGACTGCAACCTCCAAAAGTATTAAGTTTGTGTGCTCCGGAATCGGCTAATTCAACTCATACATAAATTAAATTGCTTGACCTAAACAATCCTAACAATGGGTTGGGAAGTTGGCACGAACACGTTCAATGTCAGACGGACAAATCGACCGATCGATCGGCATCTACAAATTTTGTTTAAAAAACTTTAATCACAAAATGTTAGTTGAAATATGTATTTTGGAGTGCACAAATGGTTTCGCCTTCGGATGTGATGACGAAAATCTCTGCTAGTACCTTAGGTAGCGCGGATACGAAGTAAAAAAGAAAAATCAAATCACATCAAAAGTTTGGAATCCGTAACCGAACTATTAGGGAGGGCGTTCATTACCGTGATTTCATTACTAATCATAAATATTCATATTGACTAGTTATTATACCTATCCGCCTATTGTGCTTTCAGGCTGCAGCATGAAGGGTCAAATAGTGATAGTGGATCGGATGACGGGACATACACTATTCATCAAGATGTTGGTTCGTCCATCAAAGGGGACGACGATCAATCTCCGATGTCTAGCAGTTACATCAGGTATCTAATAATAAATTATAAGGCGTTATTATTTGATAATTATCAAATGCACGGAATGATTATAATCATTGCTGTGAGATGATGTCTCGACTTAGTTTTCTTGTTTGACGTTGTTCACTTTTCGTGGTCGATCCCTGTGTTCTTATTTCAATTTCCGACTACGCGGTTTCATGTAAAAACTGTCCTGCAAACAATGTTTTTCTTTGCCGTCTTCCGAAAAATAGATTTTGTTCTCGGCAAAATGTTTAAGTACATATCAAATGGTCATGAAAGTTCTACGACTAATTTGAACAAAAGGCACACATCACCAAAGCGGACATGTCGCGACATTAACAGGTAACTGCGTAATGCGCTGCTCTCAGGAGTTCCTCCTAGGTTGTTCAATGTTGAGAGATCATCTGCCTTATTACAAGGTCCAGAAGGCTCGAAAACGTACCTTGTTTTCACGATATTTTATGACACCTTCAGGGATGTGAGGAGTTCAATGTATTTGGTGATCAAAAAACTTAATTTGATGGTAATATTAATAATAGAAACCTCTAAGATACTCACAATGTCGTTTGCGTTAGATATTGTTATTAGTTTATACCCCATATAGTTAGTATAATCCTACTTTTATACCATAAATCATACTTCGTTTATTTCAGAAGGGAGCCGTCCAAGGAGATGAGAGGTGCAATGAAAGTCCTGAATGACGCTCTTCTCAAATCATCTGGTGGTGACATCCCTAAACATGTCAAAACTGCAGTAAACATAGTACAACAAGAGTGGTTCAAGGTGAGTGAATATTAATGCTCACTCTACATATTATTTAACCGAACGATTTTATACGATGTTCATATAGAATATATGATGTTCTACATGATGTTTATACAGAAACATTGGTAATTAGTTTGCTGGGCAAAATTGGACACGAACAAAAACTAAAATTGGATTCGAATTTTCTAAATTAAATCACTGTATTTGCATTTTTCTGAGGATTATTTAATTCTTAGATGAGAATGTTTGAAATAAATAAGTTACGCAACGTCCTTGAAAGACCATACATATCCTTCATAAGTCTCAGTTGTCATATATTTGTCCAATAGTAGTAGCTTAAATGTTTTTTGAGAAAAATATATATCCTCCGCTCCAAGGAAAACTGGACGAGTTTCACCATTTGTATCCTAAACTCCGTCAAAATGAGGAATTATTTATTTCTTATTCATTGATTATAGCAATATCAATGAAGAACGGTAATCAACAGAAGCAGGTTAATCTACAGAGTGTAAATAAATGTTAACGGTTACGCAATTGCGCGGCAAAAACCAAACCGATTTGAAAATCAAAGCATGCGCCGTAAGAGTTCGCAGCGACAAAACGCGACTAGCGCGATGCCGTCCTGTTACGTATGACACTTCTATAGAATTGATTGTTAGATCGCGCTAACAGATCGCTTGCGCGTAGAGATGGGATGCTGGCTAAGAGGGAGACAATGCCAAACTCACCTCGGCCTTGATCAATCCATGGAAACGGGTACTTGGGACACCAGGTGGAAAGTCTACCCAAGAGAGCACAGCAGGGCGAACTTTTCAGTCTAACTGCAGTAGGCCTACCAAAGACTAGCCCATAGGCAGTAAGTACGTGTGAGGGAGGCTCAGCTTTTGCTGTGGCTTCAGTGGAACCTTGGTTACATGAGCTAGTGCTCCAGCAAGGTCCACACGGCTTATGGACTTTTCTTATAAACATATAAGAAAAGATCTTCGAATAACGAATCAAATTTTGAAAAAAAATTTATTTATTAGAACCACACGAAAATTACTAAATAAAAAACGGAATTAAAATTGGCTATGTACACCAAAGCAACATTTGACGGTAATACGGGAGAACAGCGACAGTGACAAGCCGTGGGGCATTCATTTTGAGGAGAGTTGCAAGGGAAGGGCGGACTACTGACAGCAGTGTTCCTACCATTATCAACCGTATAATTGAATTTATCTGTTCAATGGAATAATTTTGGATAGTTTAATTTTACAGTTATTGAGGGCTTGCTTCTTTATAATTGTTTCAGGTGTCTAGTGTTGCATCTGCCAATCCATTAGATGTTGAATATTACTTGGATTGCTTTGAAGAAATATCTGGCACGCTATTGGAATATGTAGTCAACATGAGTGACGTCTCTGTAAGTAGGACCATTGGGACTCCACGAATCCCGTCTTCTCGATTTATAAAACCTAGAAGAATTGTTTTCTGATCTGTTGTGATTTATTTTTCCCCCTTGATTGCCATATTATTATAGATTTGTATCTATATTAACATGAAAGATAAATTGATTTGATATATGGATTTATTTTGTAAAGTCGTTTCCTAACACGACCAATGTTTTCTCCATTGGTCATTTTCCGTCATTATCATATTTATTGAAGTAGTTAAGATACCCATGTACAATATCTATTTCTGTCCTAATCAAATCAGTTATGGATCTTTGAATTAAGAGACAGTTTGAGGCTGGCTGACTATTGACGTATTCATTCCACCCTATAACATATAACAAATGTAATTCATCAGCATCAAATGAATTTTTCATGATTTAATAATGTTCACAGGGCAATACTGCGATGCATTATGCCGTCTCAAATGGGAATTTCGATGTTGTTTCTATTCTTCTGGATTCGAAGGTCTGCAATATTAACAAATTGAATACGGCAGGATACACTTGTATAATGCTGGTCGCCCTAACCAAAGTGAAATCAGAAACTGACCGAGAAGTTGTTAGAAGGCTGTTTCAAATGGCTGATGTAAATATTCGAGCCAAACAGGTAACTTTATTCCGCTCTTCTAATGATTTATCTTTCTTCAGGTCCTTTAAATACTGAAGCCTACTTCTTGTCTCACAATAAAATGTCAAGTCCTGCATTGAACTAACGATATTGTATTTTTTCCTCCATTCTCAGCATGGCCAGACTGCTTTGATGTTGGCAGTGTCTCACGGACGAATAGATACCGTTGAACTTCTTCTAGAAGCGGGTGCTGACATCAATATCCAAGATGATGATGGAAGTACGGCCCTCATGTGCGCCGCAGAGCATGGATATATTGAAATAGTCAAGTTACTTCTTGCTCAACCAGACTGTGACTTGAGCATCACTGACTATGTAAGACATGATCCCATTTATCATGAAATTACGCACAAATACACCTGTAATCAATTAACTAAAACATATTCTCTCTGTTTCCACTGCCAGATCTACATAATAAGTGATAATTTTTCATTATATTCAATAGTATAGGTATTGCAGAAACGCAGAAATTAGTTAGCTGCTATTTATAATCAAAAAGCACGTGTAATTTTGTTTGTCAACAACTTAATTCCGATGCCCAAAGTGACTAGGGAGATATCAGACCCAAAACGCGTCTTGCAGATATTTCTAATAAACACTGAAATAATATAACCGAATACAATACCTTCACAGAGAGAAGTTCTTAATAGTTTTCAATGCTTCAACTTCACCATTTCATGAATTCCACACTTTAACAATTTTCTTCAGAATGGAGCACTTCAATTATCTCACTTCAACAAAAACGTAATGGGTTATACCACAATGGGGATCTCGTCAGTAACCACAGGATGGTGCACGTAGTCCCGTGTTTTATGGTGTACATTCACTAAGTGCACCCGCAACTATGATTCATTGGGTTACTCACAGTTTTAAGACACGGACAGCGACTATGAATTTTGACACAGATTAAATAAATTGAAATTGTTCATCATTGTTCAATCATATTTTGCAATTTATTTTATTGACATTTTTTTTATTTATAATTTAGGATGGTACTACCGCTTTAGCTATTGCGATGGAAGCTGGAAACCGTGAAGTAGGTGTGCTACTGTATGCTCAAGAACATTTCTCCCGAGGAAGTTCACCTTACACCTCTTTGAAACACAAAAGGTCCAAGAGCACAACTCCAACATTGAAGACATCAAGGCCTACCACACCATCTCACTCTGCGAAGAAAGACTCAGAAATTGAGTCGTAGAAAGCAGCATTGACAGGTGGATTAGCAATCGTGGATGTCTATCTCGCTTGGTTTTGCAATTTTGTTCTGCAAAATTTCGCAGTACGTTTGAATTATCACTTCTGTCGACAACTGATATCTATACAGTGTAACATTTACTTTGCACCTTCCACTATTCAATGGGTCCCAACATTTTCATTGTGTATTATTGTTATTAAGTACAGTGTCCTTGGGAGGGGTCCTGCATCCCTTCCACTGCACTGAAACCGTGGTTTATTGTGCGGTTCGCTCCCCTGTTTCCAACCTACAGGTTCTGGAGCCGATTCAGGCTCCAATCCTGTTCATATGTTCCCTGAAGCACCCATGCCCTATAACCATCCCCACTAAGGGTCTCATTTTCCTCCTAGGAAGATAACGGGCGCCAGTGCTTCTGCCGAGGGAGGGTACCTCCATCACCAGTTATCCATGTTTCTGTTCCGGGGTGTTTCCCCAGTGCCGTTGGTGTTCTTCCGTTGTGTATTACATATGGTAAATTGTCAAGGAAGGTGCCAAAATTAATGTGTATATTTTTATGACTCTGTTGTAATTCACCCTTATATTTAGTAGCTGATTTAATTCCCTGGACCCAGATTTTTAGATATTTTGAATTTATTTTTCCCCATATACCTATTTAAGTTGTTTCACGAACAATTCAATTATTTTAGTGAATAACCACTATTGTAGGCCAGTCACCCTCCATGAATTGTCCGACCATGCCTAAATTCCAATCCCCTACCATTATCTGAATTGCCCGCAATCAACTGAAATTATTTTAGTCTTTTGAATGTTATTTGAGCTTAACAGGAATCTTACTTTACATTATTGTTGGCAAAATAGATCCTAGGTGGAAATGTAACTCGCATCCTCTTACTAATCCTAACAACACCTGTTCAAAGTTTCATCCGTAGAAACCTCTGCTATACGTCGAGATACATTGATTTGCGTGTGTATTTATATTCTCTGTACAACAGCTGTGCCCTCCATCCCTCACGACTAACAATACAATATAAACAATGATGGAACAATGAAATAAATAAACTAACTAAATGTATTCTTTAATGCATAAATATTCTTTGGCCCATATTGTTAACCAGGGCCAGTAGAAAGGAACAATAACTGTTCATATGAACTGTTCATACTATGAAGTTCACTACCGATATGAAAAAACAAAAACCAAAAAACCATGAGACTCACAAGTTGTTCACTCAGTTACTCCCATAATAAATTTGAGGCCAAGATTGTTTAGGAAAGATCTCATCAAGGCGAATGAGGTGTGTTTATTTACAATCTGGGATCCAATTTTTCTCGTTAAAGTTTTTTAACTTGGAAAATTATGATGATAAGTAGTAGTGAATCTCCCATTGTGCAATAAAAAGCAGAGCTTACTATGTAACCATCCTGTACGATAATAAAAATAATGCCATGTATTGAAATAAATTTTAGCCATTAATTCGCCACGAACTTACACAATCTACAATTCAGGAAACTACAATCTGAAACACTACAATTTGCCATCTACGCACAAATAATTTCGTGAAATACGGAGTCGAGGATTATTGCCAATTTAAGAGCTTCGGAATTGTACAATATATTTTCAATTACTTACATGACTGAACTATCAAAATTTGTTTGTGAAATTCAGCATGAACTAAAGTGATATACATTTTTATTTGCAATTGTTTATGAAGTAAACATTTCAATTGCATTGTCGCGCTTGAGAGAATAGCGAACCAACTAAGTACTGCTATTTCTAGGTCATGTTGTAGGAATTACACAAAAAACATTGATTTATAGTAATCATTTAAATTATTCACTAAATTAACAAGGACGATAATTGTCACAAATAATTTTCATTGAATCATCAAACTTATGCAATATCTACCCAATTAAGGTATTTTGTAATTTTCTATAGTAGGGTAGGCGAGAAAATTTATAGTGATATTCCAGGATTATAGGAAGCTACAGTGACTGAGTGCAATTGTCTTCCTCTTCTTTTCTACTGAATTGTAGCGAAATTCGTTTTAGTCAGTTGAAATACGTTTATTATTCCGTGGCAATGGTCTGCAATTGTGATGTTAATGTATCGTATTCGTTAGGCAACAACCCATAACATTGAAGAAGCGTATTATGGCATGGTGGTGCAACATCATTACAGCCGGTATGCAGGGATCAGTTAGAGAAACTTTTCGAAATGAATATTTCTAAAAATCTATGTGAGATGTTTTTACAATCAGCGTATTTGTAGAATGGTACATATTTCGGTTGATCTTTAAAGATGATTGGTTAACTTATTAATTGACGATCTCTACCGCATTGTCATGAACTGTTGTACGTCTTCGTTTCGTCGTATTAATTTTCGAAATGTATTTCGTTTCGACAGACGATCTACGAACTATCTGCAGGTACGTTGGCCGAACTAACTCAAAATGTCAAAAATGTTTTGGAGTAGGACCAACTAAAATTGCTTTGGTTCATTCAAAATTTGACTTGAAAGATGGTCGGGAATGGATGGTCGAGTTTTCAGAACGTTGTACTAGATAAGGCCTTCTAAATCTCGAAGGCAGAATCTGATGATATACGAAGAAACACAGGTAATTTCGCCTAAATTTCACGTTGTATGTACTCACATTTTGTCTGGAAGTTCTAATTTTGCAACTGTGGAATCCTTGCTTGGTTCAAAATAAGTGATAGTAAGAGTAACGAAGCCACTGCTATCCAGATAGTTTCTCATTTGGCCAATATACCTGCATTGAGGTGCCCAGCACCACACTCCCTATGGAATATCCGGAATCTTGTTGTATACTTGCTGCACAAATTTGAATAAACTGAATACCTTTGTATAAAGATGAACGTAGACGTTGTCGTACATGTAATTTTGGCTGTGTGTGTAGCGATGTTCATAAGTTTAAGATATGTGATTTATGATGATGTGTTATGAACTACTTGAATCGAATTAATATTCTTCATGTGTCAGTATTAAGTGTATACTATTTTGTATAATATCAAAGATATTTGAGCCGTATTTCATAATGTTCGTGTTTTTTTTTCAATGGGCTTCACATATTTGTTTGAAGCACGCTGACACTCAATTGTAGATAGAAAAGGATACGGATTTTCGAATCGTTGTTTTTGAAGAACAGAAAGCATTTTTGAAGCCTTCGTTTCGTGGGAATTCTCTGGACTATCTACAACCAGATAGTATGTCGTTGAATGTTATGCAGATTTAAGACATTATCTGCTCTGAAATTTATCAATTTTTGGAAATAACAATTAATGCCCGTAAATAAATTTCCCGAAATTAATGAGCTCTGCACATTTACGAGTAGATAGTAGATAATGTGAGTAACTAAGCAACATCATTTGGGTTTTGTAATTCTGTTGATTTACTTTAAATATGTGAATTAGCTGTTTGATGTATAACCTGAAAACGATCTCTTTTCAGTTCAACTTTGTCTGTGATTAAAAACATTGCATTATCCCAAATCAACGTCTTATTTAATAGGCGAGGTCGACAATGTCCTACTCAAGGAATACGGTAATTTGTTTAATTTCATTCCCCCTGATGTTCCACGGTTTAATTGTTCAAATAATATCAAGTTTGCAATAAAATGTGACAAAAAACAGGTCAAATGATTGTTCTTAAGACTAAAAAATCGATTGACTAGTTTTTGCTGTGCTAAAGTAGTAGGTGGTATTTACCTAACCTTTCCTTTAGTAAATAATGAGTGCTTGTAGAAGCGGTGTTTTGAATGATTGTGAAATAGTACATATCAGTGTCTGAAGTAACTAATCTCATTCATAAATGTATCAGATTTTTAATATTTTGATTTAAGATTAACCAAAAATTGTATTTGAAAGCATTTGATTGCAAATTTTAATGTGAGCGTTGAAAAAAGATGGTAATCTTTAACCTTCTATTGGTTCTATGCAGATTCAAGAAGCAATCGAAGAGAACCGCGTGCTAACCAAATGGAAATGTTTTATGACCGAAGTCGCATCTAACACAAACTTGGCAATAAAAGAGTTCATAGGTATCGTATTTGTATGTTCGTTAAGATTTGTATGTGGAATCGTGAAAGGTGACTTTTAAAATAAATTCTTCGCTCCAAGTTTCAGAAACTCGAATGATTGAGTTTAAAGGTGACCGCGAAGATATACGCACCATGTCCAATAATGTACATTTTGAATATATATGTAGGTTCTCAAGTTGTGAGGAACATCTTTCTATAGCAACTTAGGTAGTGGAGATGTATTTATTTTTATCAATTTAGTGATAGGCCTAATGCAGACGTTGTGATTGTAAAGATTATATACATAGATGTAATGTTCATAATTTAGTCATGTATTATATTTATTTATATCTACCTGGTAGTTTTATTCATCTTTAACTCCCAAATCCATTAGACTCGCAATTAATAATTTCTTTCCAATAGGAATTAGTCTTTAACACTATCATCGTGAAGGTAATCTGAAAGCTAGGTTATAATTCATGATAAAATGTCTGTTGCTTCTCATTCTCCATTCGCCAGAAGTTATTTATTCATAGCAGCCGAAAAACACTAATTCGGTTATTACATATTTTAACATAGATGACCGTAAATTCATCATCCCACACGTCACGTAAAGGTATGAATTCACATGCAACCGCAAGATTCAACAGTTAAGTCCTGGATTATTCGCTGGAAAATAGTGTCGTTCTGATCCTTGTAGATTACTTGGAGAGGGGAAAGTCTAGCAGGTGTACAACAAGGAATCACGTCCAAGTGGCGGTGAGATATCAAATTGTACTTCTGAAAAAAATGAAAGAAAAAAAAATACGTAAGGCGGAAGGTGCGTTTACATACTAGAAAACCCTCCTATACTCTTGTCAAAACTTGAATATCTCTGAAAAGAAGGATGTATCAATACAAAAAACGTCTGCCAAGTGGGTGTGGCACATAGCTTCTTCGTATCCATAACATGACTGTATAGATCACTGAAAATTATTATTGACTAAAGAACTTCGTTCAATCAAGCTCGAGGCTAAAACTTTATTTTCTCTTCATTACTCACGAGGACCATCTTTACATCAGCCCGAACAATCCCTGAAAATTTCATCGAAATCATTCAAGAACTCCCGGAGTTATGCTCGTAACAAGGATTTCACGTTTGCGCATGCGCAGAGGCTACTATTGGTACGGTAGTCATGAAACATATAGGGGACCATCTACACCCCAACCCGCACAATCCCTGAAAATTTCATCAAAATCGGACAATAACTTCGTCTAGTTTTGCCCGTAACAGGGATTTGCTGACAGACAGACAGACAGAAACGGAACCAAAATTGTTCAGAAAGCTCTAAAACGCAAAATGCGAGTGGAATTTGCGATTTTGGAGACAAAAAAATTTTCACATTCCGAAAGTGAAAACGATGCTTCCGCTACCTTGGTAGACTCGGAAGCAAAATAGATAAAGAGTTACTGTAATACTGCAGAGTTGATGTGAAATGTTTAACATGTAGGAAAGTACCTAATATAAGAAATTTACGGCAAATATGGATGTGGGGGGAGTTGACCCTTTAAATTCCTAAACACTATTACACGGCCTCAGTCTACATCAAGCCTTCTTCCAATTTCCCTAGCAATCGAAGCCGCAGTCATTTGAAAACTTGGAATAATTTGCAAGCGTATACAACGTCAAAACCTAAATGAAGTAACTCGTTAGTAGTTGAAAATGCAAGTCATCAAAAAACACCTTCCTTTCTATGACAAAAAGATTTTCCTGTTTTTTACTTGCTGTTCTATTGTAAATCTTCAGTCAACTCACTCGCATAATTGTGTGATATGGCGCTTTGCTAAGCGAAATAGTGGCAGCATTAGCACAAGTTCCCTTGCAGAAATAAGCGTTGTAATCTGTGGGTTGAATAATCCAGTCATCCCATCCAATGTCTCTGAAAGAAACCTGTAAGCTTTCCCGGCAACATTCAGTAGTTCCTTTTCCACAATTCACGTTTCTCTTGTCTCTTTTAGTCTGAAAAAAAAAAAAAAAAAAAAAAAAAAAAAAAATCATAAGCATGTAGCAGAATTGGCTGAGAAACGGCTGATGGAGAAGAATGAAAAATGTTCTGTTCACCTCGTCTCCAGAATAAACACTGGTAGTGTAATGTACATGTGTACTACCTTTGCACAAATGGCCGTGACCTTCCAAAATTGTTACGTTGTGGCTCATATCTCACTTGTTACAATAAGATAAGAGAAACATCTACCCTTCCAATTCACCGAGATAGCTAACAGTCTCCACCCTTTTGAGGTTTCGATTTTTGATAGTTTAATTATAATCCTTTAGAGTTGATTGATCAAGATGACAAGATTACTGTCACTTCCCAGATCATTGCTGAGTTTTGAGCCGAATTTCGTACATTTTGGTCCAGTAGTTTCGAAGAACAGCTGCGGGTTGATGGCGTTTGGCACACAGTGTACGGCCAATGGACAGATTAAAAAAAAAAAAAAAAAAAATCAAATTGTAGAAATCTGCATATCTTGAAACGTAAACCAACAACTTTTGATGGGTTAAAATATGTTCACATTTTATTGAAATTAATAAACTAACAAAACCGTCACTCAGTGAAAGCCCTAAAATATGTTTGAATACTAAACTAATATCCTAATTGAACCGAAAAAAAAAAGAATGAAATGAATCGGTATAAAATTCCTGTTTGAGCAGCAATTTAAAGGATTTTCTATTTCCCCCTCAATTCCCCTTCCTTTTAAGAAATGCGAAATTTCTGAGATATTTTTCCAAAGTGGATTAAATTGGGATCAAACGAAATAAGAATAACGAAAATTGGTTGACGATTGTAGCATCAGTAGCTTCGACATTATATGAAAACCTCATTTTCTTCATTCATTCCTCTATTCCATTATGAAATTTGAAATTTTCGAGATTTATTAATAAGTTAATTTATTGATGTACAGAATTGCAGGCTGTTCACCTGGAAGAAGCTGATCGCTCCAACTCACGTCACGTCTTTTGCACAACAGTTCTGCACACAGTGATGAAGAAATTCCTCAATCTAAGTAAATAAAATAGTTATTTAACGTAAAAACTGTCCGTCTTTGCTGTTTCTCTCCCCTACGAAGGCCGGGCTCGGGGGCATCGGGTCCAGTGCCCTTTCAGCTGTGCTGCCTTGAACTCCCTGAAAATACGCATCTGATCTCTGAAGTATAATTTACACAATCTGGTGGAGTTAGCAGGTAAACGGTTCCATACACAACACTGTCACAACTTGCGGGAGACAGGATGCTTGTAAAGTTTGTTCATGGCGATTAATGATGAAAAAGCCATCCTGCGAGTGGTCTCTCAATATGATGTGCTAATATTGCACATAGGTACGCACTTACCAAATTTGTTGTCATTTAAATAGAGAGATGTGCATAACCAGATTCGCACTTCATAGAAACGCCTTTGGAGAGAGGAGCGGACCCTATTTAGAGTTGAGAATTGGTATTGGGACTAGAAATGATTCTAAATCTGATTTATAGGTTGAAAATGCAAAATTGCAGCCCACCGAAATACTTGATTAGACGAATTAAAAGGAGTTCAATAATTAGGAAGATGCGTTAACGGAGTTAAAACGGCGCCTTGAGAAAGAACATGTACCAACCTGAAAACTATTGGGTGCAATATCCACATGAATGAATGGTTTTTTTGAAGGGTCGTCCGATCCTGGTCCTTCACAGAGTTGTGGTATGCTACACGTTAAAGTGATCTGGTGACAGAGTGTGCCGAATTCCAACCAATTGCTAAGAGTCCATGTTATATCCATCTTACTCCATCCATCTGTAAAGTGATACTGTGACCTCATAAGGGTAAAGAGCAATAGGGCAATAGTTCCTTTGTTAGATGCAAAGTGCTTTGATACAATTTTCAAGAAAAGGGATATTTTCAACCAGTTCACCGACTATCTACCCCCTTTCTAACTTCAATTGAGGAATTCTTGTTAAGAAGTTGTTTCGCAGTTATTCATAGGTCTTCAAAATTTGCGTTTACTGTTTTAAAATTAATGTAGATTTCATACAGGACATTTTGACACTACTTGCTCTTTTGCTCTTTGCCTGTGCAGTGGTTTGTGTCCTGAACAACGAAAATCTTCGGAAGAAAATTTCTTTTTATAAAAGAGTGTGGTCGAGGTTGGGGTTCTTAGAGTTTCGTTTGAAATATTTTGAAAATATAAAATGAACATGAGAGTATCCCCCATTCCCCATTCCGGTAAGAATTTAAATGGATAATTAGAAGTTTCATAGCCCACGACTCAATGAATCAATATGCAAATGGGCAAACTTAAAATCCGTAAAGATCAGTTTTTAATTGTTCGAATATACTCAAATTTGGAGCGTATTTGGAGAATTCCATTTTAATATTTTCATATCAATGTCGTCGCAATCATATCATCATCCTGTCCGCTATTGAATACGTGTTGACTCACCTTTTGAAGGTCTTGATGTCAGCGGAACATGTCCCGCAGTATCTCTATCACGTAAAGTTGTAACAGGTCTATATTGTACATGTTTCAAGACCATTTGAACACTTATGTCACATATACGAGCGGACTTTAGGTTTAGTTTAGTTTACAACGCGTCAATGCCAGGCGGACGGGTCGAGCGACCTGTAACCTCCTTGTATCTTTGCATTGAAGGTTTTCTGAAAAAGTTGACTCTCTAATTTCAGAACTTGACGACAGATGAAAGTGATGCTGAGGTTTCATCTCCATCGCCGGCTGAGAAGCTTTTTTTGAGCCAACCTTCCGGAAAATAGTCGTGAGCTCAAATCATATAAGTCATCACTCGTGATATTTTTTGTTGAATCTGCATTTGCAATGGAAAATTTCCCTCTTCGAAAAAACAATTCAGAGTACTGAAACATTTTTATGGTAACAAGAAAACAATTGAGAAAACGTAAAGCTCAAGGATACTTGGAACTAACAATAGAGTAGTCATTCTTCAGTAGTCAATCAATGACCTGAAATTCATTATGTACTCATTAAATAGCTTCTCCTTAATAGATACGATATATGCTTTAATGTAAATATCTTTAAAATCGATTTTTTACCATATTATTCAACTTTGTGTGTAATTCACAGAAGCTAAGAATGATGTTCAAATAGTTCGAGATTCTCGAGTTGGATTTAATTTTTTCATCAACTTATTGGCTCGTTATTTTTCATGAATATATTCATAGTATTAAGGCTTTTTCATAGTTCATTACGGGAATAAAACATGATTTTCCAACGTTTTCACTGCAAGTGGGGTATTGTTCTCTAGTACTGTTGGACGCAACTGTGCGTTTTAGCAAACATCCATAACACACACACGTACCGTATCACACTTAATTTCCTAATAAACTGATTTCGATCACACCAGGAAACTTTTACAATTATCTGGAACTGTATTCACCAAGTACATATAAATACCTCAAATTATGGACGATTCCGCTCACCTTGAAATGAAGAGTTTTCGATGGGTACAATACGAATCCGCTGATCCTCGTTAGAGCAGGAAGCTGTTGTCATAAAGCATGATTCCCATTGCTCCAAGTCAGTGTAAACCCACATATTCGCTCCACTGATATCTATGCCCCGTAAATTTGCTGGTATTTCCAATGTGAGGCTCATTTTATATTCTTCACTGTCTTTAGTGCACCCATGATCTATAATTTGTCATTAAAAATTTGATTCTGTGATAATTCCGAACGTAATCCTACAAGGCTAAGTTGTAAAAGTGCATTTATCCATTCCATTCCGTTTCATTAACACTAATTAACTTAGCCAAAACTTGAATAATCCCAGAGAAAAAAATGACATGGAGATTGTATCCAAGAGTGCTTTGTGTTTTGAAATGGAATCAGGCAAGTAAATAGACATATTTAACGTGGTTAGTATAGTATAGTGCACCAGAAAAGCTCGTGAGTAAGTATAGAAAATATTTACTTTTCAAGATGCTAGATAGTGGAGGTTTTACAAGCAATGATAACCATTAGAACGAATTTTAGTGAACGAGCTGGGCCCACGTCACGAAATTTGACATAAAATCGATAAACAACTTGTTCAACAACTTGTTCGACCGTTCAGTGACGGGGAATTAGTCCAGGAGTCAGAGTCAAAAACGTGACTGATTTCATCATTTGTATCGCATGTATAAAACCAAAGTATACCATCGACTGAGCGAATAAATTTGAAGAAATCTTACTGATTTCAATACTCATGGAACTTGGTTCTTCTGAAACGGGAAGGAGTATAGCGAAGTTGTCTGCAGTTATACAACCACTGGGAACTCACCAGCAAACAAATGCCAAAAACAATTTTGACTATTGGACTATTTTGAGGAGTTTGACTATTTTATTAACATGAGGTTATTTTCTCCAAACGGGAATGCTTTTATTTAGGTACTTAATGTGTCCGATTCTCCACTTGGAAAATTTTCGGGTTTTTAACAAATGACAGTTTAGAACAAGATACCTTTGTTGACATATAAACAATGTGGATTTGGTGAGTGGGTTGTACAATAGATTGTACGTTAAATTCAAAACAAAAATCATTTATCTTCCTCGCCTGAATGTACGTCACTTAATTCGTCTGTTGATGATTCTTAGTCCCAAGCCTAAGATCGCATAATTTATGCTCCATGGGTTTCTAAAAGTCATGTCTACCGCTAAGTTCCCATAGTAGTAGGTTTTATGGTGGCCGACAACCTTCAAAGCTCTCTATATTCATTCCCATTTCAGAAGAACCAAGTTTCATGATTATTGAAATCAGCAAGATTTCTCCAAATTGGTTGTACTTAACATTGCCGCCATTTTGTATTCCTTTGGATTTGGCACGGCAGATAAAAAATGTATCCGCTCAGCAGATGGGAGACTTTGGTTTTATAAATGTAACACAAATGATGAAATCAGTCATGTTGTGACGTATCCCCAATTACCATCCCAAATGATTATGGACAGTGCGTTCAATTCCTCTATGGTTTTTAAGCTCTATCGCGGATAAGATGGGAACGCTCACATCTTTCACATGCATGCCTTCATAAAATGGTTAGAAGCAGCTTGGAGTTAGTGTTTACCTTATTCAAAATATTCATCGGTTAGAAACCCTAGCGAATCGAATAAAGGGTGAAGGTTTGCACTGGCAGTGTTTACTTCAAAACTACCACTTCCCCGTGTACAATATGTTGCTTAATTTGTATTGTACGTAGTAGTTAATGGATAGGAGTTATTATTAACAACATTCTCGCTTTATCCTCAAATTCCTCCTCAAGCTTTTTGGCTTGTGATAAGCGCATAAAGTAGTTAAAGAAGGTGAGTACGTTTGTAGTACAATTTTATGTATTATCCTAGAAAAAATTAGATCATATACCAGAAAAAGACGATTACACTTTGATAAAGTATGGTAGATTTATTTTATTAAAATTCTAAAGAAAAATAACAAATATTGCTGTCTGTTTGATTATCTTTTGCCTCATAATTCGGGATATGTCCCAGGTTTTCAATTTCTTTTCATACAGTTTTCGTGGTGGCACAAAATTGTTGATTTACTGGAAAACGTTGGCGTCACAAACTTTTTGTCGCCAACCTTGTCGTTCTCATTGAATGTGAATGGCAAATTGCTTATTGAACTCATTATACGAACGAATTAGTTGAATGTTCATGCATTTTGATGTGATCAGTTAACACAATTAGTTTTTGGAAAGAAAATCAATCAGTAACCCTCGAATCGGTTAACATTGAATGCCGAACTCAGGTAAGAATTTATATAGTTAATGTAAAATGCAGTCTAACTTGTGAAGAGCATGATGACCCTCTCGGTGACATGTTGGGAGGGAACCAAGTGGTCTTTTTCCAGCGACAGAGTTCCATCCTTGATCGGCCGTGGGAGCGGTTTGCTCGGCGTGGAGAACTTGGGGGGCTGCGTCATGCCCAGTCTCTTGAGGATCGTCTGTTTGAGCGCCTCGATCCTCATGCTCTTGATTTCATGATCGGGCAGCGTTTGGTCCAGGTAATTCCTCAGGTGAACGCATGTCTGACACTGAGGCGCGTCAGCAGATTTAGAGACGATCTCGTTCCAAACATGGGAGAGAGAATCTTCCCCTGACACCCTCCAGGGGCTGCAAAGGGTCAGGGAAACCAATATGTTGATCAACCACATCGTCTCGGAGTCTAAGCTCAAACTGAATTGGAGAACTGTAGATGATATCCATTCGTCCTTGACCTTCGACGTTTGTTGATTCAATCACCGAGATACTGATCAATCTTAATGAATTCGCTGCCGTCGTCATGACCCGTTCAGTTAAGAAAAAATGCTTGGATGTGATAAGTTTTGTCGGCGAAATGCCTGAATCATACAATGAAGAGATTTTGGAATTATTCAAGTGAAAATACGCTTGGTACTCGTTTTGATTCAATATTGCTGGGTCGAAGGGAAACAATTATTGATCACGTCTGAAAGTGGCATGTATTTACAAACAATTTTCACCATACAAAAAACACACCAATCAAAATATAGGTCAGTTGAAAAGTGAACACAATTTGGTTAAAAGAATCTCAACAGTCCTTAAAACATACTAAATTCAATGATAGTGGTGAAAATCATATAAGATATATCTACTGAAGGAAGAAATATCTGTTGTACAAATTAGACTTTCGATGAATTTTAAATTGGTTCCTACGAACGGCCTGGACGAAAAAATTTAATTTTCATATCGATTAATTTTCATATCCTACTCTCAAATGTTGGGGATTTTTGCCTGAAATTTGAGGAATGCACACCATTATGCAATTTTACTAATGAATCGTTGCTCGCAAATATATGAGCATAATTCCGAGACAAAGTAGGCCAGTCAATGCTTCTTGTGTTCAAACACAAACTATATTTATTTCGTTACAAATCAATACTTATTGCATCACCCAATATTGCAATTGCAGACAAATGTGTCAAGGCAAAAATAACCTACATTTGGTGTATCTATTTTCGAAGTGAAAGTCCTCATAACTTACAATAAAACGTTAAATTTTAGACATTTCTATTCGTACTATTGGTCGACCTCATTCCTCGACTCGAGTCAAATCCATAGTAAATAATCACTCATGGCAATATTTAATCAGATATTAGGGTACCAATGTTTATTAACATCTGTTGACATCACAATTTATTTTTTCATTCATGAGACCTTTGCTCCAGCAGCTACTCTCAGCGATGCTGAATTTGACAAGGCAAAATTATAGTCACTGATTCCTCTTTTAAAAGTAAGATCGGTATTATTCAAGGAGATTGAATCTTTTAGACTCCCAATTGCCCTCCGAATTATCAAGGTGAGTGAAATAGATACTCCTGACGCCTTTGAGAAGAAAAAAGAAGAAATAGATGGTAGCCCCACTCAGAGCACTGTCATATAAGTTCTTACTCCAGGTGAAAATTCGCTTTCAACACCACCGTAGAGTAGTTCTGGTAGAGGCAAACCTAAGCGGTTCTTCAAGTAAGCGTACATGAAACAATGAACAAAACTGTATCTGCAAGATCATTGGGACCCTGAAACGGTAGTGCTTGACTATTTGGTGCTGTTTCCCACACTTTCAGCATCTGCCCTTGGTGGGAATTATGGTTGTAATGTTACTGTAAGAACTCACAGCATATTCTTGTGCTTTATATTCACTTCATGTGGAGCATTGAATAAAAATAATCAATATGTCGCATAACCGGTAGTTACTCGCCGGAAACCATCCCCGACTCAGGGCCAAGCAGCCAGGGGTCTCAACAAAGTAATTTCAAGCTTTCCTAGTTAAATCAGTGATGTGCAGTATATACGAATAGATCTGTTAGCATTTTGGACAAGACGACTCACCCCAGAAGAGGAGGTCGCCACTGGGGCTGTTTGTTCTCTTCAGCATCTTTGCATCCGACTACGAAATGAGGCTCACCGCCTTTGACTTCAATGGCGAGAGTTGTTACTCATCAATCCACAATTGTTACCGGTAGTATGTTATGCCGTCTATAACAAGCATGCGATGGAATGGTTTAGCTAGCCCACCGAAGGGTTTAGTTATTTATCCTGCAAAACTTAAAGATACTGTTACGGAGGGAACTGCATTTGTGAGATGAGATGATCTAAACACATCCCAACCTTGGGATTCCTCCCCGCTGCTTTTCCAGTCAGACGTCCCCTAGTAGTCCTCCAATTGCCCCTCAGTAGTTCTAAAATCGTCCCCGAGCCCTTCATTTGCCGAAATGTTATGACAATGTCGTTTTCCTTATGTAATAATGTGACCCTCAAATACGCGGAAAGGGGTGAAAAACGCGAAATTAATTAAACATCAAATAGATGTTTAAATAAGCTGTCGGGTGATAAAGACTTTACCATCTATTAAACGTTATTTTAAATTAACAGAAATTCCAATGTTTGAACATTTAAATTAGAATATGGCAAAATCCCGTTAAAATGGTTGTATTTAATTTAAATGTGACGTCATACAAGCAGACAGAGGAGCTTGGTGAAGAGGAAAGGAAGGCGTCGAATCAGCAGATTCCTGAGTAGCTGGAAGACTCGGGACGGTAGCAACGATCCTCGCTAGAAATGTTCTCAACCTTCACCCCGCCAGCTCACCGATGAATCTACATTTCCCCGCCTCTTACTCAGAACCCCCACACCCATTCGCTCCTTGTCGCGTTCGATTATCCTTCGAAAATGACTTCACTAAACATACGAATACCAGGGAGCCTAAATCCTGAAAAGGATAAAGTTGAACTATCGATATCCATCACACACCTCAGTGTGAGGATCTCTCACGAGAACAGTACAAATAAAAGTTGTATTTTACATTCACTTGGAGATGCTACCTCGATTGAATTCGAACTCAAGATTTTCAATGAGGCTCTGGGAAAGATCGCCGCCATCATCAACTTACAAAATCAATCAATCAATGAAACCTCTTCAAGTGCGTGTTGGCCAGGAGTTTAATTCGAGTTCACCCTTATGACAATTGGTTTCCCAGCTACTGAATACATGATATAATACATTTAGCCACAGTTTAACCTCTATGCAGTTCAACTTACATTAAACGGAGACGCAACACTAAATACTTGTGATCTTTTACTTTAATTATTATTGAAAGTTTTGGGTTATGTTGAAATATTCACTGGCTCGTTATTTTTGCAATGAATCGTACACTACTTCTGAGATTCTTTTTATCCTGCATGGTTTTGTGTTGAAATATCTCCAGAAACTAAAGGTTCGTTTCTTGAATTTATCCTCGAGCTCTAATCACCAATGGAGCAAAATACGGTTCGTAATACTCCTTCAACAGGGGACCCTACCAAATTCGCAACGCTACCAGCTTATCAGTTTCCCAGCTTTTTCTATTCAATTACGTTCAATAAAGTAGCTATCGATCTACCAGGGCGATGACTCTCTAGCGTTCCCATTACATTCTGTACTGATCAATTGTCTTACTCTCTCCCTGCCTCAAAAACTCAAGTTCTTTTCACTACTATCCTAACCGATCTAGATCACTGCCGACGGAGTTGTGGAAACCTCAAGCATTTTCAATTTTATAGATGAAATCATGAGTTTTTGAAAACGAAATAAAAGTTACCCATGTTGATCGATTTTGAAAGTTAGGTCGTAATCAATAACAAAGTTGCTGCTTGTTACTGATGATGGCTAATAACTTTGTTTAAGTTTGTTGCAGACCTAATTGTAGAATTCTGACAAACAGATTTTCCTAAAACCTAGAAAAGAACTAATTTTGTTTTCATTAAACGTCCGTTGTCTGCATCCCCAAGACCTTGATCCTGTTTAGCGCCTTCATCTTAGCGGGTAGATTAATTTGTTATTCTTCTAAGTTATATGAGATAGGTTGTGTATCCCTGCCAGCTCGAAGGCACTCGATATCCCGATATTGTTTACCATATCAAGTTGTCTTCAACACACGTATTAGCAAATTGTTGAAACAAATATCCGGGTGTATAACTAATTCCATAAGTTAAACATTGCTCAAAGCGGCCATTATGTACGTATCCTTGAGATTTCATATTTTATGATATACATATTGTAAAAGTACTTTTTTAAATAAAAGGAAAAAAACAAATTCTAACTTCAACGCCAGCAGATTATCTGAATAGTTGGCCAACACAAAATATCACAGTGAATGCCGTCACTACTTTTCAACTGATAATGGAGGTGGATCGAAGTAATTGTACCATATTTTTCATAACTTTTTAATATATAAAACATTTACAAGCAGGTAGTATGAAAGAAGTTACAACTATCTTTTACACTACCTGCCGATCCAAATTCACGTTTCACAAAGAAAGTATTGTGATTACGAAAAATATTATTTAACATTAATTACAATCAGTCCATAAATTTGTCATTTAAAAATTAAATTTCATAGTACTATCATACATTAAAATATAACATTTGGACACATACATGTAAATATACATATATTTAATTTTTTTTTTATAAATACACATATACTTAGACATCGGTACATATAAACATAGTAAGAATATTTTGTTATTTACAGAAATGTAACGTAATATTATTTCTTTTAAATATAGTACAGTTTGACTTATTGTGCGATTTTTACATGTATTTTGAAAACATCTGCTCGCTCAACGCTCAAATATCACATCTAACTTTTAAATAATGTGAACGAAAGACATACATTTTGGTCTATTTGCTGAACAATATGAAACTTACATGGAAATTTATGGGTTGGATTTATGTGTGGAGGGTAAGTGGGAAGGCAAACGAACACTTCTCGATATAGTCGGAACGACATCAGGTGAAGATGGCATGCCATTCCTCATAAAGTGCAGTCCTCTTCGCCAGGTACTGGAGAACGTTTTTTGTATGCTACTTATAGACAAGCTCCGGTGGTAGGGTGAGATTGTTGTGGTTTTTTTTAGGGCATCCAGAGACTTGGCTGTGAAAACTTGGTCAGAAGGGGGTTTCCGCCCATGATCGAAACTCCGCGTCCTATGAACCACATCTTTTCTTGATGGTTGTGCGGAATCGAAGCTCACCGCTCTCCTCCTATTGCCTTCTTCTCTTTCAGTGAGTTCTTGAGCTAACATTTGTACTTCCCAGTCGTTGTTGTATTTTATGTCGTCATCAGTGTCTGTACTCGAACTTTCGATTCCGATGTTCAAGTACGTGCACTCCTTCGTCACCTCAGTTGGAAGCATCGGCAGGAGTATGTTGGACCCTCCGTCACCACGGGACCAAGGCTCTGGATCTTCTGATTCTGGAGGCTCTTCATCATCTCTGACAGCCTCGCCGTGGAGTACAGTGTCGACGGAGACTCCTCTCTGAACAAAACCAAAATAATTCATATCGTAGTAGAGAACAAGTAAGCAAATGTTCATCATAAGTAGGAAGTTATCTACAATAATAATTATTGTTATTTCCTAGACGCTTTCTTAGTAACTGGATAAGAGAGTTACAACCTGTTTGAATCAATTTAAGAAAAACAGAAAATATAATGTGTCAAGAAACTTAAAAAGATAAGCCATGTTGAGTGTGGCACAGTTCTTCCACGTATGCACAACATGCTTGCGTGGATAATTGAAATTTATCAGAGAAAGTTTATAGAAGATCAGTTTATAAAAATTGTTACTTAGAAGCTTGATTAGATTGAACTGTGAAGAGATGATATAAAAGCAGTTATTTTGTGAGGGTTAAACATATCATCAGAGTTTTTAGTGTTGTTAAAGTTTGCTCATGTGTGGTAACAATGGAATTCGTGGTCAAACAAGTTGGCTTTGAAACACCCTCTCCTCGTCCAATCCCTGATATATTATATACATCACAATCGGATTTAAACTTTAATTAAAGATTGCTTCCTACAATAATGAGACGTTTGCGCATGCGCAGAATCTAATATCAGTAGGGAAACAATTTATCATACAGAGAAATCTTAGGCCAAACTCATACAATACCTGAAAGTTTCATAGAAATCTGTTGAAAACTGTTGGTTTTTGCTAGATAAACTAGTTATATGTTTATGACTGACATTAAACAGCAGCAATGAATTTGACCCCAATATATCCTGATGCAAACAAGTTATTGGTGTTACAGAGATTTTACGTTTTCCCAAATTTATTGAATTAAACAGGGATTTGTCCCAATATATCCCACAAATGTAATCGAAAGCGGACTGTAACTCCGTCTAGTTTTGCACGTTACAAGAATACAGACAGACAGCTACAAAACAGTAGTTTTTAAGAATTCAAATGTGGAGGCTTACTTTTTTTTCTTTAAATTCCAACTTTTTACTAAGTGGTTCATTTTTAAGCTCTAACATGACTGATTGTCATTTCATTCTCTGACTAATCTGATTTATTGGCCTCAGGCCTGGTGATGTTCTTCACCAACCTTGTGGATCACTCAAGATTCATTGCAACAACCGAGGATACTGTGTTGTAAGAATGTGGAACCTTAAATGAAATTTAGAAGATATGCCAGTGAGTGTGGTAAACATAAGTTTTATGTATGGCTAAAATTCGTTGCAGTTGGGCACTTTTCTTGTTGAGGAAAATGATATCTAATACAGTATCCGCCTACGGGAAAATGCGCCTCCTTTGGTCTAAAATGCACTACAGAACGGACGCAGACATATTCGTTGTGGAAACAGAAAAACTTCATTAGCGGTGATGTAAATGCAATTCAACCAAAATATCCCTAAAGCTTACCAAGAAAGGATGGTCGCCATAATCTACGCTACCGTTTGTACTGCTGGTCCCAATCTCTGCTCCCTTTAACAACAGAGGAAATGAATAACACACTCATATTAAAATGTTCAATAATTTCGAAATCATTAAATTTGTTTTTCAAAATTACTAGGGATGCTTTTAGTATTACTACACAGTACACGCCGTTCTTACCTCCAATTCTTGAATTCGTCTTTGAAGTTGAGAAATTATGATGTCTCGTTTTCTCACTTCTTGTTCCAAATTTTCGAAATTTCTCGCATATTGACATTCAATTTTATCCTGCAAGGCAAAATGTTAATCATGAATCATTAAGTAACTGTCGCTTTTTTTTAAATGTGGTACTTTATAATGAGTAAACTGGGTTTCTTGTGCATGGACCAATCGTGTTTACATGATCTTGAATTTAGTAATACTCGCAACGCTCGGTAAGCCTAAATAAAAAAATTTTCTTATGATTTTGTAGATATTTGTGCATTAGGAATTGCAAAGAAATTAATTTCGTTATAAACCTCTGTGAAAGCCTCAAGTAATGATTCTTCTGCATAATTCCCATCCACATGGCAAAAATTTGCCTTATCAAGTGCTTTAGAAAAGAGTTGAGCTTTCAAATTCTTGAAAAGTCATTTACGGAAATTATTTCTCTAACGTGGGTATTGGTTTTTTCCCGAGAATAGTTGAAGTCGTGAAGGTAGGATTTGAGAAATCAATGACATTACAGAATATACCAGAGTAAAAAAAAGTGTTATCGAGAAATGAAATCCAATTCGTCGTGAAAGAGATGATACTATTATCTTCATGTATTTTTCCCACTAAGTACCTAGTGATTTCTCTAACTGAGTTGTAAAAAAAGAAAAAAAAAAAAACATACTCACCAAGTGATCTTCCAAAAGTTGTCGTATTTCTCCAAAAAAATGCCCGAAGCACTCCATTTTATCTCCCTGGCTGAAGTCCCTTATGCTTGTAAAGTTGGAGAATGTTTGGTTATGACTGTGCTCTATGACTAGTGCGGGTGAGAATAATCTTGGTGAGTATCTCTGCGGACTTCCTACGGGAACACTTTCATCAGATATGGATGCTGTAGTAACAAAATGGTCCTCTTTAACATTAGATATAGATATAGACGTGGGAATAACATCTGGGTTGACCATGGTACTGGAGTCAAAGCTACTTCCATCTTCGTCTTCTACGGGTTCATTCCTTTCCGTAGGGGCTGCTTCAACTGTAACAGGGTGGGCTTCTTTTGGTGGCATTTGATTGGAAGGGGTTTCATTCGGGGAAGACTCTAGAAACACATTGTCGGAGGATGGCGTGCTAGGAGATGAACTGGATTCAACTGCTACTCTATTAAATGTAACACTTTTTGTAAACTTACTGTGTCTGGCAGCATATCCTTCAATAGTTTGAGCTCTCATTAGTTTTTTGATGTCTGGTATGAGTTGTTCACTGGAGCTGGCAAATTCTGTTTCTGCAGTACTGCCACATACATTCTGCATCAAGGAACCGGAAGAAAGCTTCTTCAAAATACTCTTCAACTCCCTTCTTTCCTCAGTTTCATTACTTTCAGGCGATCCAAGTTGAATGATCGTTTTACTATCATCATCTTCCAAACTCATAATTTCTGCATTCATCCCTTCCATTTGCCTAGTGTGTTGATTCCTCAAAACAACTTCCATTGCAATTGCTTCTGAATGACTTCTGGTAAGTGTTTCTCCAAGATCCGAATCATCCCCACCACCACTGGCCGAATCCAGACTGCAGCTTCTTATAAATGTGTTTCTTTCAAGCTCAGCCAGCTTTTGTCTTTCATTCAAAATTTTCAGTTTTTTTACAAAAGGTAGTCCACTATACTCAGGAGAAAGATCGTCAATAGATTTATAAATCTTTACTTTTTCGTTTTTCCTACTAGGTGTTGATATTGATTTCTTGGGGAAACGTGAATCACGTGAAAATGGTTTCTTATCTAAATTTCCTAGGTTGAGCTTTTGAGCACTTTTATCATCCTTCGTTTTGTTTGGATGACTGACCTCTTTCTTCCCTTGAGCATTTCTAATAAATTGAGCTAATTGCAACTTTTTTTCTCCAGTGGTACTTGAACAATCAGTTCTTGTTAAACTACTAAGAACTGCTGAATTCGTATTTTCAACATTGGACGGGGTAGAAACCTTATCATCTAAAATCTCACTATTAGTCTTTTCATTAACATTGTCTTCTCTTACAATACTAAGCTCTTTCCTGACTGTATTTGTGTATGCTACGTCAACCGTTAGTCTATTACCAGTTGGTTCAGTTGAACTGATGGGTTGAACTACAGCTTTTTTAATCAGCTTCCAAGATTCATTATCGGTGGAGTCTTGGTTTGAATTCAAATATTGGGAACTTCTTTTACTACCCGAAGCATCATCAACAGAACTACATGAAGTACTCCTATACTTGGTCGATGGAGCATCGCTGCTTGCATCCCTCGAAATCGATTCGGAAGCTGATGATTTCCTGCCTCCTCCAATTCTGACTAATTCTCTAAATTTAACTCCACCTTTCAACAATGGTTTAGGATTTTCCTCCGGTGTCTTGGTTTTAATTTTCGGGGGTGGTTGCGTCGGGGAGGACACCTGGGATTTCACCGTCGACGCTAAAACTTGCGCCGCCATATTTGCAGTGTTTTGCATGGCATTTTTTTCGGCATCTTCCTTTTGTTTGAGCAGTAAAATTCGCTGTAGCAAGGGTAAGCTGGATGTATCAACTTCCTTTTTCTCGGGAGTTTCTGCAAGAGGGGTCGACGGCACAAGTTTTTTGCTCTCCAGTTTTTCAGCATCTTGTTTTTCTTTCAACAGTTTCAACCGTTGTAGAAGGGGTAAGCCAGCACCCAGCTTGGGAGGTGATGGAGGATTGTCATCTTCATATGAAGTATCTTCGTTATAAATCCGGGGCATTCGGGACAGTACGCCTTTATTGGATCCCCCTTCAAGCGACCGCGTAAGTGGTTCCAGCTCCATACACTCTTTAATCGCCCTGAAATAAGCAAATATCATCGTATAGAGTGTTTGACAATAGTCTTAAACAATTTTCATTTTTTCTTATTGTGCTTACCTTGAACTTTTTCCACTTTTTCTCAAAACGTTTCTCAATTCTTTAACGTCTAATCTGAGTTTATCCAATCTGCTCCGGTTGTTGATGTCTCCTATATTGTCTGAGGTGTTGATTGCGAGAATTTTCTTTTCTCGCTGTTGGCCAGCTGTTGTAAACATGAACCATATGATTAAATTCAGTCACTTTCTACGCTTTCATCTCCAACATATAAAGATACAAGTACATGCAAAGGGGTTTAGATATTCAAACCATAAATTGTCTAAAACAGAATTAACAGTAACAAGAGAGATTTTCATTGAAAGAAGGTGTTTCCGAAGTTCTAGTGGATGAGAGGAAGCAGACCAGGTATCTGTGGTAATAAAACAAGTTCTGTTGAGGAAGAACACATACAAAAACTACGACTGAGGTATATAATGGATACCTGCTTTTCATTGGTTCATTACTGTTGAACACTAAGTTGACCCAAGATTATTAGTTTCTGATTTAGAACGTTGGATACTGTTCATTGAACCAGTAAAAATAAATAATTCAGCAGATAGGCCATGAAATCAATAATGAACTAGCGTACGACTTTGGCAGAGATCGATTGTTCTAGCACCCAGCAGAGATGAACAATTATAATTTTGGAATTAATTTTTCTTCAAACGTTGGTGACTTAGTTTTGCAAAGATGGAATGGTATTGGGGATTTCATTTCAACATGTGAAGAGTCGTTGGGAAATCAGGACTGTTTTATATTTTGAGAATTATGTAGAATATAAGCTTTTTACAACGATTCACGGGATAGAAACGGCGCAGGACATAAATGCCTTCATAAGGTAAGGCGAAGTGAATGAAGCAACAGGTCTGTTGGGCTCATTCTACAGGATGTCCCAGGAGTTATGCACAATCCGACTCCTACATGTTCTACAACTCATTACCAAACAAAAAGGCCTTGTAGCAACTTTTGCCAGAGGCCTCGTTTCCGAGTTATTCGCGATTTAAGATTTTTTTCGTGTTTTAGATCTTATATCATTAAAACTGTCATACCTCCCTCAATTCTAGAGATAGCTCAAATTTAATGACACCGTTGGAAAGAGCGTTAAATTTTCTATCTATTTGATTTCAGAAAACATTTTTTTATTGCGTTGAAGATGTGCGATTGCTGCGCGAAATGGCAGTTTTGTCAAAATCTTGAAATCGCCTGTTTTTCATCTCGCCTAGAAACCCCATGAATACTTAACGCAGAACTGTGCAGGCCTGGTAAAACGTGAACCAAAATGTCAGCTTTCTAACGGTGCAGAAGTTTTGGTTTTTAAAAATATTTTTAAATAGCGAAAAGGTGTTTAACTGCAAAAAACGTGTGTTTTCTGTTAAAATTGAGGTTTTGCCAAAAGTCTCGACGAAAAAAGGTTTTATTTATTTATTTATTTACAAACGGCACATAGGTTGGAGGCGGGATATACATAAATTTTCTCGCTGAATCGAATGGTGTTAACGCCAGACCTCGCAAGTGACGATTTAAGTTAGTTTTGTCGTCTTTCCTCGCTGTATTTCCTTCAGCGTGGTTTCCATATTGCATATTCCCATTCATCATGGTGCGCTGTAGCTATTGAACATAGCTGGTAGCAATAACCAAAACCTTAGTGACAAAAAAGGATTAGTAGATAAAAAACAGATAGTTTACTAGATAAAAAAAGGATCAGTGACATAAACAATATTATCTACCACTATTTTTTCCTCATACTGTCCGACGTGTTTGCAAGGGTGTGAGTTGAACACAGGAGGAGTGTGACTCCCTTGCTGCTTCAGAAGCATTATCATTGGCAAAACCGTACACAAAAATCATGTCAACATACTCACTTGTGGTATAGCTACTCAACTGAAAGCAACTCATCGCAATCAATCGTAAATGAACACAAGCAAGAGCCGTCTCTCGGCTCTTCGACTATCCTGACTTTGGCCGAACAGCTTAGGAATACAGTAGACGCTGTTCTCAAACGAACGAGTTCATGCATCCGTTGTCACCATTTGATTCAGCTGGAAAAGTTACGTATATCCCGCCTCAAACCTTTTTTCGTCGAGACTTTTGGAAAAACCTTAATTCAAACAGAAAACACGTTTTTCTGCAGTTAAACACCATTTCCTTAACTAAAAATTTAAAGACCAAAACGTCTACACCGTTGGAAAGCTGATATTTTGGCGCAGGTTTTACCAGGCCTGCACAGTTCTACATCAAGCAATAATGGGGTTTCTACGCGAGATGAAAAACAGGCGATTTCAAGATTTTGACAAAACTGCCATTTCGCGCAGCAATCGCACATCTTCAATGCAATAAAAAAATGTTTTCTGAAATCAAATAGAGGCGTCATCAAATTTGAGCTATCTCTAAAATTGAGGGAGTTGTGACAGATCGAAAACACGAACGAAGTCTTAAATCGCGAATATCTCGGACACGAGGCCTCTAGCAAAAAATTGCTTCGAAGCATTATTGTTCGGAAATGAGTTTTAGAACACGTTGTAGTGGGATTGTCCATAACCCCTGGGACACCCTGTACAACTAAAAAATACCAAATGTTTGAAAATTGGGAAAGCTACGTAGGAGGCATTGTCTTGGTCAGGGGCTCGGGTATGCAATGACCCGCACGACCTCCAGGTCTTGAAGGAGGGGTTGCTTTGTGCGCCGTGTATTTTCAACCCCAATCTGATTTGGCCGTAGCAAGGTTGGGTGTTGCAATGTTGGTAATTTGTTGTTTCTGACCAAATTCGGTTTTACTAAAATGTTTGTTGACTCGAACATGTTATCCAGCTGTTGGCCAATGGTAAGATATTGGGGTTTAAATCGAGATCATACATCGAGTTTAAAAAAAATTGTTAAGATTTAAATTAAAAAATAAATATTTAAAAATGAAAAATGAAAATGAATTTAATGAATGTTTGTTTGTGATCAGCGTCTACGGCATTTCCGAGCTGTCCAGCCAAAGTCAGGATAATCGAAGATCCGAGAGACCGCTATTGTTTTTGTTCATTTACGATTGATTGCGATGAGTTGCTTTCAGTTGAGTAGCTATACCACAAGTGAGTATGTTGACATGATTTTTGTGTACGGTTTTGCCAATGGTAATGCTACTGAAGCAGCACGAACCTTCCAGCAGCCTTGCGAACACGTCGGATAGTAGGAGGAGAAGATATTGGTAGATAATATTATAGTTTATGTCACTGATCCTTTTTTTATCAAGTAAGCTATCCGTTTCTTAATCTACTAATCTTTTTTTGTCACTAAAATTTTGTTTATTGCTACCAGCTATGTTCAGTAGCTATAGCGCACCACGATGAATGGGAAAATGCAATAGGGAAACCACTCCGAAGGAAATACATCGAGGAAAGAGACGCGAGAGAAAAGTTGGTAATGATACGGAAGCCTGGTTTGATAAGGGTCCTTAGTGTCAGCAAAAAGATGAATGCAACTCATCGCAATCAATCGTAAATGAATACAAACAATAGCCGTCTCTCGGCTCTTCGATTATCTTGACTTTGGCTGGACAGCTTAGAAATGCCGTAGACGCTGTTCACAAACGAACGTTTCCATTCATTTTCATTTTTCACTAACGAACGGGTTTATGCATACGACTAATCTAACCTAAACCGTCACTTGAGAGATCTCTCGTTCTTTCTCTAAAATTTAGAGAAAATGGAAAATTTAAAGCTCTTTCCAACGGCGTCATTAAATTTGAGCTATCTCTAAAATTGAGGGAGTTATGACCGTTTTATTGACATAAGACCGAATACACGAAAAAATCTTAAATTGCGAATAGCTCGGAAACGGGGCCTCTGGAAAAAAATTGCTGGGAGGCATTTTTGTTCGAAAATGAATTGTGGAACACAAACTAATTGGATTGTGCATAACTCCAGGGACACCCTGTATAGCGGATGATACTATTTTGTTGAAATTGATATGCTGTTGTTAGAACGTTCTACCCAGACCCTTAGAAATGTATCGCGATCGAACCACTGACACCTGAGAAATTGGGGCTTGGGCGGTTGCATTTGCTCGTGAGCAGAATGATAATTGATTTTTGAATAATGAAACTCAAAGCGGAAAATCAGCACTTTAACCCGTACATCCTCTTGAAAATGCCAAAAAAATCGGAATAAAACTGTAGGAATCAGGCTTGTTGAAATGATTCCTCGTTCGTTCATGCGTAGTATCTGCTAATGTTATAATCGTCCAAAAATTCGAGCGCGATCGGACCTTTGGAACCTTGGAAATTGATGTTTCGTCGAGTAGTCGTAGGGGACCATCTACATTCTAACCCGCACATTCAATGCAAATTTCATCAATATCGGTTGAAAACTGTTTGAATTATGCATTTGGTATTACAAGGATTTGCAGACACAAGGAGAGACACGTAAGGGTACAGAAAACGGAACAAAAGTTGTGTAAAATGATCTGAAAAGCAGGATATGAGTGGAAATTTTGATTTTATGGAAACAATTGGTTATCTCCCGAAACAAAACACAAAGTTCCCGCGGCTTATAGGTAGACTCGGAAGCAAAATGCGACCAGCAAGTTTGGCTAATATTGAGTAAGGTTAAGGCTTAAATCATTATATTCAGAGTTTCATGCCCTCGAGTATTAAGTTGAGTCCGTTTTTGTAATATTCATATATATTTAATACCGATTGTATGCTCATTTTTAAAAATTATTTATGAATTAAATGAATTCTTCAACTTTTAATTTTTTCTTCGGGTTATACTTAATTTATTTATAATTCAACTCTTCATTAATTTGTTTATAAGCTAAAATTGCCCACATGTGAGCTTAAGTTAGTATCGATATCATTGATAACAAAAATATATAAATGACAATTGATAAACAAAAAGTGTGGAAGGTGTATAGATGAGAAGTGTAGCTTTGTTTCCGTGTATTGTGAAAGGATCGTGTGAAGCAGTTGGAAATTATTGAATTCTGATGGCAATAAAACTTAGAAGACTCAATTTTTCATTAAAACTGTCAGAACGTTTTGTCTCTAACAACGAATTTCTACATAATCCACGTTTTTAATTAAATTCATTGTATTTTTACGAACTGAGGTGCGAGTTGTCACAGCCGATTCAATCGTACCGGGATTCATAAATAATCATCACTCCCCTCCAGTGAGACACCCAATTTGCCCTAATTCTGGCCATTCTAATGCTTGATAGCTGTTTCCCAAAAATGCATTTAGATCATGAGCGCTCACTCCTCCTGGTTGGAAGATGATTCAATTTCGTTAGCGGCGGAAAATTTCAAGAAAAGTTGGATTCGGGTTGGCGGTTTCCTCCCGTCACAACAAATGAATGTTCGGAATGCAGCAGGGTTAGCAAGTGTGGTCGAGCCGCTCCTGAATATTAATCATTTCAAACCTTCACCTACCATCTTGGATGCTGAAGAGGGTTTTTTTAACCGGCCTTTTTTCCAAAGAAACAAATTAGTCGGAATTAAAATCTGTAGATAGACTAGGAGAAAGAAAGTAGTGATGTGCCATTTAACGATCCGATTTGTTCAGATCTTGATGGTAGTTTTAGCAAGTCTCTACATTATTCCCTTGTGTTCTCATTTCGATTAGTAAAAAAAGAAAAAAAAGTTAAAATAAAGTCTTTAATCATTTATAATTTTTCTCAAGGACTTGGGAATTAAAGGAGCAATGAATGAAATTACTCAAGTGGCTTGCAACGAATACATTTGAAGTGCCCAACGTAGTGCCTTCCAGGTGCCTCCGCTAAGTTGTCAGAACACTCGAATTTACCAAAAAGCTTCAAGAGCATAAGTGGGTGGGATAATAAGATCAGATGTCCGTATTATGTGCTTCAGTTTTCCCACTCTGAATTTAAAATTTCGTTAAACCGGTTCCAAAAAAATTAGATTTGTCAAGGTTACAAGCAGATTCGGATTGGAAAGAACGGAGGATGTAAGGAATTGAACTTCAATTTAGTTCCTCAGCTTCACAAACATGCTAGATGGCGTGGTGGTTCAAATGTTCATGGGACATTTTTAGGGATTAAATTAGTTCACCTAACACGAGAAACATCAAATATATATTAACTACATGCCACATATTTTTTCTCTACCCTATAGGTGAGAATTGACGTTTTAACTAAGCTCACAACTTTTCTCAATAAAAAACGATAACAGGAAGTACACGACAGACAAAAAAAGACATCCTCAACAAACACATACAACCATTTTTTTGGTAAAGAAGTTTGTTTAGCGTAAACACGAGCTTTCTTCTTATGTGCCTACCTTTTTCAAATATAAATTCACGTTGTTAAATACAAAACCTTAGAGGTGGAAAAGGAAGATATATTTTCTGGGCATACATAAATAATACATCACATAAATCTTCGAAATAGAGAGTTATGTGGAGTTGTGTATCACCTTTTTGTGATTGGCAATTGAGATGGGAGATAATTAGATTCTTTCATGAATGTCTCATCAGGGAATGGCCTCACGATGGTGGCTAAAATTAAACATTTTCTTGATTTTTTCTCCTGAACACTTCACAGAAGTGTTTTGAAGGGATCAATGAATAATATCAGTATGATAATCTTCCCAAAAACAATAAATTACATCCGAATCTAAGAATATGACTCACTTTCTTAGCTACTCGAACACCCTATTTTATATATTTATGTATTTTATATATTAACTTAAAATTTATTTTATGCTTACTTCACATATTTAATAGCTACTCATTTATTCATCTTACTATTACTACATTAAAGGTAACAAAGTATATAGACCCTGTTCCAACTTGAGCAAATACAACAATAATTCAATAATAATAATAATACTTCAACAATAATTTAACTCGTTAATTAGAAATCTTTTATCAGCTGAGGAAATAAAGCCATCCAAAGCTGTCCAGCGCTCCCCATTTAGAATAGCAACAAGCTCGAGTCTACTTAGCTTGGGTTTCCCGAAATACCGAACTCTATGCTCAGCCAACACAGGATACACTGCAAGAAAATGCTCAGAGTTCTCTGGCGTCATCATGACACACATGGAACACTTGTGCTGTCTGTCGGCTCTACAAGGCATCGTGTTCAAGTTGAGCATCTCGCACCTAGCCCTCATTACATCACTTACCAAGAACTGATAATTTATTTCCAAGTAACCGGTTTTATCGTGGTCGAAGCTCGTGTACAAACAGTGATGAGCCGAGTCTCTTGCCTGCTCCGCTACGCGTTCCTTCTCATCTCTTTCCATTCATTCCAGAAGAGTGGCACCGGTTTGCTCTATTTCCTTCAATAGGTTTTCGCCCATGTATCTATGCTGAAGTCCAGACCACACCTTCACCCATCTCCCTCCAGTCCTGCACACCTCTCTAGCAACCATATTAGGCAGTCTTTCCGGGCTCTAACTAGCAACCTTTTTCAAGTAGCGAAGGTAGAGACCAAACGTGTGCACAAACATCTTATTTAATCCCAGCTCTTGGAACACAAAATAATCCGACGTATTTGTTGGCGGGAGGCGAAGATATACTAACACAGAATCCTTCCCTCTTCCAATATATGTGATGGAAGAAGCTTATTATTTATGTACACCTTCCTCTTCTTACCAATCATGATTTTCAAATGGTCACACACAAGTAGGGCAAGTTAGTTTAATATTGGAATATTAAGAGGGAAAATGATGGTGAACAAATAGATCAGCTGGGGGCGGTCGTGTAGCTAACTATCAGATCAAAGAATAAATGAAAAAACTTATCCAGCATATAACACAGGCGGCTCTTCGTATTTAAGGTTGTACGTATATGTGACTACGCATGTTTTGAGTGAGTTGACTTTCATTTTCCATTTAGTGTACTATAATACCAGCACCACTAGAAGCTCTTGCAGTTTTCTTGTTGCCTCTAGAGAATCTTCATGACACAAGACATATACCAAATCGTACGCATATATACCCGAAAAGGCTACATCAACTGGTAGTAGTGCTATGTCAATGTGTGTGACAAAGTAGATGGTAACGGGCCATCGAGTACAGATTTTTGGGAGAGATATGCTGATGTTTCAAAAGCAGTCCTTCGTGCCATGTTTTATCAAAGGCTTGCTCAACGTCGAAGTACGCTGAACGGAAGAATTGATGTTTTTGAAATATTTTCTTTATGAAATTTGTATACCTTTGCAACTGGAGTGGGCACGAGTGGGATTCGCGAAAGCCGAGCTGTTAATTCGGAATGAGATGGCCGGTGTTGAGTTTGTGAAACGGTAGATGTCTAGATGTAATGGTAGGTGATCTGAGTTCAGATCATGTTCAACTCTGCAGTTATCTGGTCTGGAGGAGAGACCTTTGGCTACATAGAAGTCTATATGACTCGGGGCTACTCCTGGTCGGGTGTCATACCGTGCAGATACTCCGGGTGCCACGATTTGGATGTTGACTGTATGATGTCAATAATAGTGCCATAATGATATGGTTAGCTCTGTGATCATTCCACGCCGAGTGTTTGGAGTTGGAATCTCCTCCAATTAAAAATGTTGAACCCAATTCATTTGCATAGTGTGCTCATATTTAGATATCGTTGTCTTCGTCCAATGGGCCAAGTTTTACGTCTTCATCTTGTGTATGAAGAATAAAACGCCCTATCTCTACATCATTCTCTATAATTGGTAATAATGGGGATCGGTTCAAGGTGGAACGGACCGATGATGGTACTCCAGCACAACCTTTTCCTTCAGGATCATGCGCTCGATATGACTTCTAACACTATAAGGTAGGAGTCGAGTAAAAACTAAATGATGAAGCATGATTGATCTATGAAGTACGATCAATGAAACTCCTGACACCTCATGGTGGAACGATGATTAAGCCAGAATCAAAGGAAACTGAACAAAAAGACTCTGAACCTGACATGCAACCAGAAGAAAACCAAGGAAACCACTAGGGAACCCAAGAAATTCCCCCGGACACAAATCCACTGCATCGATCTACCATCAGACTTTGAACTGGAAAAAGAGTGAGAATGTTATGATTCATCCAGTTCTTATAACAACCGTTAGATATGTTTGTCTTATTAGTAGTGTCTGGGGTGCCGAAGTTTAGTGTATTGTTGATGGTTCTGAAAACGGGAGGTGATAGAACCGGAATATTTAGTCAGCTGAAATGTAAGAGGATGCCGTATATATGAGGTGTCATCATTCGAGTTGAGGATGTAATATATTATCTACGGTGGAGAGCTATTATTTTCCACGAGCTGTGGCTCAATCCTCCTTGGAAATGGATGGTCTCACTCAACGCAGCGTCGAGACTCTGCCATTACCAGTATGAGAGGCTTCTGATGAGTTTGTTACCAGTACCATCCTGACTCAACACTGGTACCACATGTAACTTGCGTACATAAGTCTATATTTTTCAAAGTTTTCACCGAAGTGTCACCGGATCCCTCAAACAAGGGTAGAACTAAAGCTGGAATAAAAATAAGTTGTGATCTATATTTTACAGTTGTCCTTGAAACGTCGATCTGGAGTAAAATACCAATGTAGGAATCAACGGACTGGGTACGTGTATCACAAAACACAAATATTACTTAGACCAATGAACAGAAGTATTGCTTTACGAACATGTGGCTGAAGCATGCTGGAGGTAGAAACATAGTCTGTTGTGGCTGGATTACAATAAATCATTAGGTACTTGCAACAGTCGGAGTCGAGACGAGGACACTGGTAAATACGTCGTCGTCAGCATTTGAATCTGGAGATTCGTCGCACTTATCCACAAATAGCAGAGGTGGAGTGTACAAAGAAGTATAGAAAGGAAAAAGACCTAAAAGAAATGAGCCATGTAATCTAATATTGGAAAAATGTAGGGGTTTCAAGTTTTAAAGATCAGAATGCATAACCGTGGTAGTTAGGTACCTAAATAAACTACTTACGTGTTGATACTTACAGAGTAAATCTTCATTATTTGATATAGAATTGGGATTTGAAATATAATTTCAAACACAAAATTTCAATATACTCAGAAAATGAGATCTTAGTTCAATGTAGCAACGATCGTTAGATTTTCTCCAAACCCTTTTAAGTTTCATCATGTAATCTTGGTTGTTCGATGAGTAAATCACAATGTCCTAATATCCTTTATCCTTTTTCTAAATCACCTTACAAACAAATCCTCATTTTGTGCTTTGCTCGCAAATAGAGAGTGAGGAAACCCTCAGCGAATTGAAAGCAATGATAGACATCATTGTATCGTTCAATATTACTTATGTGGAAAAAAGGTTTTCATGTTTTCTGATATGGAATAAAAATTGTAAGGCCTGAGCACATTGAATATGTGTAAGCAATTTAATGCCTGTGACCTAATCTACAACATTAGCAGTCCACTAGTTTGATTTATTTTTCAACTTGGTACCTTATTTAGCAGGAAAACAAATTATCAGTTACTTGTTAGAAATAAATTAGACGCCAAAATGAAATCGTGACTTTTGGTTGCAGATCCTTATTCCAATTCAATGTCATATTGTTGCACTATGCATAAGGATCTATGAACTTTGTATGTTTCTGATGTGTTTGTTGTTTTTATTAAGTGACCTCGGATATTTAGTGGAGACTTACCTGAATTTTTCCAAGCTCGGTTCATATTTTGAGCTTCTTTGAGACGCTTCCTTCCCAAGCTCTGAAGAATTTCCTGAGCTTCCGGATAATCCTTCATGGCGTTGAGAACGTCTTCACGTGATAAACTGAACAACTCTGAATAGCCAACAGATCTCACGTCAGCGGTTCTCCTACAAGGGAAATAAATACGCGGGTGTAATTAAACGTAAATATTATCCGAAAAAACACAACCGAGCACAATTATGAATTGTTTGACAGTTGAAGATGAAAATTAGGAAATGATTACTTGTTCAATCCGTCCAAATTCAAAATTCCGATCTCGCCAAAAAAGTCGCCAGCTTTCATGGTTGTCAATACTCTTCCTGTTTCACTGTAAGTAAGTACCTCAATGAATTTCATTATGTTTATTTTACATAATTATTATACAATGATTTACAAAAATTTAATCATCCTATAAGACTGGAATTAGTATGACAATATGATGTGTTGCAATATGCAATATATGTAGAAATATAATTGAAAAATAACAAGCACATAACTTAGATTGATGGGGCCCATTACAATTCATATATGAGACAAGTGAATGGTTGAACTCGCAAAATAAAAAATTTACCATTTTTGAGTTAGTTGTACCCCTGAGTAAGGAAACCTTTTTCTCGATTTTTTTTTAAATTTTCTACACTGAAAATTATATTTTACCTCAAAACAATACTTATTTCACTTTTCACGTCGAATGCTTCATATATCTTCTTTCCGAAAAACCTCGTGAATTATTTGTGGGGATTGAGAGTGGTACTAGGGGGGCGATCATATCTGCATATAATAACCAACAGCCGGCTGGTGTGCAGTACCAATTCCCCAAAAACCCGTGTGGTTTCTTTCCCGATGGTATTGTACTTCCTAGGATTGGACTTATCCATCGGGAATGTAAAACCTTCCTTGCAACGAGCGCTCTAACATGTGAAGTATTTACTGCACCCTTCTGCTTGTATTACCGCGATGGCAAGACTCTGAAGAACCTACTGCCCACGGAATGTTCTACCAAAAGTCTTTTGGACTGCCTTCCACATGGGTTGTGCCCATAAAACAAAAATCGATGCGGTCTTGCTAAATACATTTGTAGCTGAGGATGCAGCTAGTTTGAGTGTCCTGCCACAACAAACGTGTAATACGCGAAGGTTCATCTGAATGCGACACCCGAAACTGTATTAATCAGCTGCTTTTTCAAGCCGCTGGATGTTCGAGTTTCTATGGGGTTTGACAAAAACGGCTCTTTGTCTACGGGTGATGGGCGAGGTCTCGAACACCCCTGCTCACGCGCTTTGGTTTTGAAGAAGCAAAACATCACAATGAGGCTGCCTTTTGAAAATGAAAACATTACTTGAGCAAGAGTTCTTGCGAGGCCCCCTTATGCTTTATAGCATTTAGGGATTAAAACCGCCAGAACATAATTGCCACTGTACACTCTCACTCTTCATCGACTCACATTTGATCTTTGCCATTTAAACAGACAATTGGTCCGACGTACGGATTCATGTACTGGCATATTTTGGGATTGGACATTACTGAATAGCGACACAAAACTGAGATTGAAACATTACCTCATGACTTCAAGAATCCCATCAGCAATGATGAACATCTCCCGAGCTACTTCTCCTTTACGACATATCAAGTCCCCTGGGGTAAATATGTAGGCTTTCATTTTCAGCACCAGATCATGGAGGAATTCCGGTTGGCATTCTTGAAATATTGTAACCTGATATAGTCACAGAAATATATGTAAATTAACATTTATTAAGCGTTTACATGCTCTAGTTACATATATTGATTGAATCGTCGTATTAATATTAAATTCAACTGCATCAGTTGAATTGAATCGGAAAAGTAAAACAAACATATGAAAACAAACAACATGGTTTCACAGCATACAATGTTAATCATCGTTTCGTGTTTCATTGAATAATAGGTAACTATGATATGGTGGACATTGTTCACTGAAAAAATTAAAGTAAACAATATATTTATGCATAAACTAGCTCGTGGTAGGGATTAACGGTTGTTCATTCAGAGCGGTACACATTTTTATAGTTTCAGCCTGACTGAGTAGCCGGTACATGTGAATTATTTTTCTATCTTTTCTGTAAATGGCCGAATAATTAACGACTTGTTCAATCTGGCAAGTCAAATGTATCACACGCTCTTCTCCTAGGGTTGAGAAAATGCAAGGGGACCATAAACAGCGTTCCCTGAGAATTACATGATAATTGGAAAGTAAATTTGTATATATATATGTGCTCCTTGCAAGGATTTGAAACGTGTAAGTCAAGGGAAAATGACAAAGTTTTATAACCAAATTTCAACCTAAAAAAACGAATATCTGCGTGATTCAGGATTAAAAAACAAATGACAACCAAATACTGCATCAGATTAATTCCGATTGGCCTACCGATGTACATAAATAAGAGTATAAGATGAGAAAGGACAACAGCACGTGTTTTATTTTCAATTGTTGACTGCTACTTACTTTCTTCAGGACACTCAAATTGACGTGAAGAGCAAGTTCAGTTTTGAGTTTATCAGGGAGTAAACCAAGTGCCGTGTTGATGTCACCACCACCTTGTATCCGACCTCTGAAAATAAAATGTGAAGATATGGGGTTTTGAGGAAACTGAATTGTGAACCGTAAACATAATATCGTAAAGTGTCGTACTTCAAACGAAGTTAGTACTTGTAATGTACAGAATATTAGGCATTTACCCATTCCTTAAATTATGTAAAAGGGAGGAATGAAAGAGTAGAATCTCACACATACGCAAAAGATTCAATGCAAATCTGTATAATAGAAATGCAAATCTATTTCTATTATTATAGAGATGTAAGTATTATTAGCTAAGCCAATTCTAATGATTTATCTGGGAACTAAATGCTATTATTTCGTTGGTATATGCAGGTACATGCTCGACTATGCCCTCAAAAAACATTTTTTTTTTTTAGTCACGTAGTAAGTACTCAAACATGTATAATTTACGAACGTATTTCAACCCTTTATCCCTTTTAAACCTTTCCGCTCATCTTTTTCATCGCTTCAGCTGTGGCGCGCTGGTGAAGGAGATTTTTGAAGTATCCAGCAGTTCTGGCAACTTTCGGTAGGAATCGCGGCGATTTCTTCCCTGATTCGAGTCTTGAGGTCTTGAAGAGTTTGAAGCTGAAGGAGGAAGAATTAGTGGATGAAATTGTGGAAAAGCTTCAACAATCTCATTCGTCCAGAATATTTGGATGAAACGCAGTACACTAAAGTTTATTCGGTATATGGAATCCAAACCCGAATTCAGAATATAGGGCGAGAACTTTTAGGATTCACATTTCGGCAGCTAAGAGTGTAATTGGAAAAAGCGAATCGTAGGTTCAGTTTCATAGTGTGAAATACCATCCGACATAGGGAACCATAATTTTGTGGTTTTTGGAATCAATGCACGCTTATCTATAAGAATAGATTTTCAATAGTTCACCGTTCTTAAAAGCTAGAATCGGCTAAAGCGAATCTCGAAAATACATCTATTCCATCGCTGCATGGCTTTTTTCGTTTCAAAACCTTAAAAAGTGTGTTGTAAGCGCTTCCATAACGGCCATTAAATTTCTGCGATCGAGGCTGTGATGCATAGGAACGAAATAATTAAAATAAACCGGAATCAAAGTGATAGAAGTAAATATTTGTAGCCTAAGACTTTCTTTTAATTTCAACAAAAAATTCCAGATGAATGGATTTTTACGAGCTTTTCTTCACTCATATGGGTTCGCAATTATTCGAGAAAGCTTCCTCGTCTGTGCGGGTCTCACCTAATAGAATAAGTAAAATAGTCATTCCTAAATCAAGTTAAAAATCACCCCTGGATTCGAAAACCGACTCAATAGTTCTTTCGCTTCTTCCATCATATAAATGCGCTTCTTTGTCCTCCTGGGTCAATGTAGTTTCCCATTTTTCATTGTCCCTATCACTCGCAGAGTTCGCGGTATTTTACCCTCCTCATATTTGATGCACCCCGAAATAGGAGAGGCCTCGAAATACGATTAATCAAGAGCTTTGCCGGTGTTTCTCCCATTTGGCAGTTGTACCTAAAAGTTGTGTACAAAAGCAGTCCTGAATAATTATGTTGTTTTAGCTTTTCAGAATTCAAGTCCCCTGTGGAATCTGTTCCATTCGGGATTGTTCTATGATCGTATAGGGCACAATTTGTAAACAATTATTTTTATAATGTTCACTTGGGAATGTCTAGAGAGGTGTGTAGCTGGTCCTATCCCCGCCGAAGCCCTCGCTTCTCTTGAAGCTTTATCGATCTTATTATCAACGTAAAACACGCAATCTTTGAGATTATAACCCGCTCATTCATTTTGGTTTATTATTTTCAATAATGTATCTTTGCAATCCACCATGGAAAAAAAATCCTCCCTTTCAACGGGAGGTCTGAGTTAGACCGTTAGGCTAGCGGTAGCACAAGTATTTTCACCTTGCATGCAGTTATAAGATATCTACGCGCAAGGTGACGAGTTTAGAAAATGTTTGACAAACTGCGTCTAAAATAGATAGATCAGTGATGTTCGTAGAAGGGTTATCTAAATAATTTCCAGCATTTTTATTTAACGCTTTAATGCTTTAAATCCAGTTTACGTCAACATCACATCAGCTGCGTCTTAGAGACACCAAATATTATTACTCCGACTACGGCTGCTGATTAGCGTTGCAACAGCGTACTAAATTCACCGGAAAAACCATTCTTGTTGTTAGACTCTGTGGCTATAGATAAGACGGATAATATATAGATGAAGATGAAGATAGATAAAGACAGACATAAATCAGACGGTCTGAATCGGTTGGCTCTTCCAGAAAATGATTTTTTGTAGCTTCGAGACAATGGAATTGCCCCCTCAACAGTACCCCCGCTACGGCTGATTATTCCCGCGCGCTTTGTCTCTCTAGGGGTGGACATGAGCTGGTCTGCGACATCTGCGGGTTGCTTGCGATTTCTTCTTGTGGAGCTTTCTGAAGGAGAACGTTTTCAGTCATCGGCCGCACAATTGTAAACACCTCAAGACTCGAATCAAGTTAGAAGCCGCTGTGATTTCCATCAAAATGTGGCAGAGAGTGGCTGAAAACTTCATAAATCACGAATCGTTGCGACGACGCTCAGGGCGTCAACCTTCCTGACGTCATTTTTTTTGGACTTATCTGATTAAAATGGGGTGATGTATGTGGTTAGGTAAACAAACCAAATTCCTCAAATTTTTTCTTTAGTCTATTATTAAATACGTGGGATAAATTATTTTCAGAAGGTCAGCGTAGGCATGTTCAAAAGTTTTAGCTCAACGCTTTTCTTCATGGAATGTCTAGTTCGACCACTAACAAATGAACCTATCATTTGAGTTCATTGAAATCCTCTCTCAGAGGGATCAAGTCCTGTTTTAAAAAGGAAAGTTTTCAAAGCAATTAATCAACAAAGTTAGAGATGCCGAGGGTGCAAAGCGGCAAAATCATCTACTTCTAGTATGAGATCATCCCAAACATATTGAAGATATTACGTAAGACACTGAATCCATTGAAGACAGTTTCAATGTCACTTACATACCAAATTCTGTTTATGTTGGTTGGCCTGATGATGAAACTACAGATCGAAACCGGTCACTGATTGTATTAATGAATTTTGATTGCACTAGACCCATGGGGTCGATCATTTGCTCCGATCTGTTCCAGACGGGCTGCTTGCTCCAAATACAAGAATATCGGTTTGCCAAATAGGTATGTATATATTGGTATGTCACAATAGGTTGAAAGGCCTTATGCGATTGAGAGTAATATGGAGAAATAAGTTTGGGTGGATTCTCTTTAAGGAAAACTCTAATTATTGTGTGAATAGATATTCACTGAATGTTTCACACCTCAGCTAATTGATTGCCAGTTTTAAGGTGTGTAATTGTTAATTTACATCTATGCTATTATAAAGAGGAAAGATTTGATTTTAGTTTGTATGTTTGTTTCAATTTAACTGAAAAACTAGTTGACCGATCTTAGAAATTATTTCACCATTAGAAACCTAAATCTGTACTGAATAACATAGACGATATTATATATTGAAAAATGAAGATCCCTGTCTAAAATGGATACTATTGAATAATATATATATATTCGGTAGTTCTTATCAATAGTACTCATGATTGGTCTTAACGATTCCACGATGTATACAACTATTACAGCTAAGCCTCAATAACAGTTTCTGTTAAAATTATTATATCAAACGTGGGTGGAAATAATGGTGATATAGCTATCATGATATTAACTCTTATCCATTGGGGTAGTTTGAATCACGTTTGATTATTTACGTGTAAAATTCGCTTTGAATCGGACTTTTTTTCAGAAATGATATCGAGTGTGAATATTCTCCAAATAAGGACAATAACAAGGTTTGAACTAAACGTCCTATGTTCAGTCTATTAATAAATACTCATTTACGTATTAAGTTTAAGTAATAGTTTTTAAATATGAAAATCCATCTTTGATGAAATTGATAGTCCTACTGACTCTTGCGCAATAATCACGTGCTGCTGACCGGATTTGTGAGGCTTCTAGCTAACTTCCTTAAAGCTAGATGAAGATATTGTCATTTTATTCTGAGCCAATAGGTATTTTATTGTTGCTTTTGCATTGTTTGCCCTTATACAAACTTGTACCCAATGATAAAATGAATAACAGGATTTCAACTGGACTTTTTTTGTGGTAATGATGAATATGGACCCCTCACCTTTTTATAGCACCCTAACCCGGGTAAACCAGCTAGTTTATTGATAAAATATTAATGTTCTTTAGTCAACTCACCTCGACCATGAGTAGTCGTACCACCTCAAAACTCTCCTTTTCATTCCACCGGGGACCTTATGATGGCGCATGTACGTCTTTGCTCCATCAAGCAACCGTTCGAATTCAAGGCGATTCGCATTTCGATTGGTAATTACGTTACCAACTTGGCCTAAAAATTTAAAATTCAATAATCGAAGGCTACATTTAAATATTCAACGGCATTAACTTTTTTATGATCACAGTACACTAGTAAAGTTAACCAACAGGGTTTAGATAGGTATGTCAAGTTGAATGAAGCTAATGTTGTACCAGGACTGTAGATGCACGTGTTATACGATGCTCCAAATAATCTACATCCACCTCCAAGTCGAAATAGAAGGAAACTTATTTCTCATGACTGAAAGGTGTGAACAGAATACTTTTCAGTTAGCTTTCTGCATCAGTGAATGCATACTGGATATGTTTCTTCACAGAATATACCGTACTGGAAGTTTATTTGATGATTCATGTACTAAATTGATTCATGATAGCATTAGAGAGTTGTAGTAACAAATAAGAAAACGTATCGACAGTACAAATCTTCTTCTTCGTAGATAATGCGATTTCGACGTGAAACAAGAGTATCTTTCCTTAACCTAAGAGTAACGTTAAAATTCTTGTTAATTTTTATCCGATTTTCTGCCGAATCTTCTCATTAACGACATAATAAACATAATATAATGGTAATGAACGCAATAGTCAAATAACTGAAGAATATTTAAGCAAGGGAATAGAAAAGAGCTGACGCGTTTGACGTTGATTAACGGAATTTCAAAGTAACTTGTTTCAAACGGAACAACAAAGGTCTTGTTCTTGCATGTGACGCGATCAAGTTCAAAGTAAAAGAAGCAATGGGAGAGGAAGTACAGTTCGATAACTAATAAAACAGGAAATTATGGTAACTATAAGTTTGAATGTTATTTGAACAGTAAAGTGTCCACTCGAAAACTTGAACACTCCGAACGAAACACGATATGTACTCAAAACGTAATTTGTATAGTTCATTCGGTTTAGCCTTTCCCATTTTATTAAACTACATCAATGGACCTGTATCGCTCGGCCAACTAATTCGCACTCACTTTCTTCGGTTGAATCATCACTCGACGAAACTATTTAGTTTTGATCAAACAACAGATATGAGTTGTTGATTTGCTTGAACTGTGTTCCATGAGTTGAAGGTTATAAAAGTATTCCGTTCGCAATTAAACGTATCGCAGGGCTGAGTCGCGGGTCATATCGAGATGCGAGACAGTATTGTCATTGAAACCTAAGTCTATGAACGAGGGACACGGTTACCCTTGCAGATACGTTTCCAGTTTTGTGCCATTCTAACTCTCTATTGCCAAATTACCTTCATTTATCACCCACTACGGTAACTTAAAATCTATCACGACTCACCGACTATGGTGGCGAAAATGAACACTCCAATCAGATAACCAACAATCGTAAAAACGTACCTGTGAAATGAAATTGTCAATTACATTTCAAAACCACAACGGTCCATATTAAAAAGTAGCTCAACGCTTTTTTTAATTGCATATCATTCAATATTTATGAATAATTTCCTTATTCGTGCGATTTCACCTGCACCCATGGCATTGTGAATAAAAAAATATAGTAGGCGCATGAGAGACAAAGACCTATGAATTTATGTATTTTTGGCGAAATTTTGAAATCTAAATAGATCATTAAGTTATAATTTGTTATCCATGATAATGATGAGAGTCTAAGAGTTGGCTGCTTCTAAAATTGGATGATTCTTGACAATAAGCTTTTGCATGGCTTTAAAACTGGTGCACTTTTTTATGTCCGTTGAAGAAATGTTATTGAAAGATGGACTCCGAATTGAAATGATTATTTCTTAAATTGCACGTTAGGTCTAGAAAATGGGTAAGAATAAAAAAAGATTAGAAAATGCGGCCAGTAGCAAAGTTCATACAAAATCTTATTTCATGTAAGCCAAATATTGTTTTCCAGTAACTTGGAACTCATTCTGCATCTCATATCTGGTCTAATAGCACAACAGAGGCTAGAGAATATAATAAACATCAAAGCAATAACATTGAGACGAACAGCCTTCAGCGCAATATTTATTAACCTTTATTTATTAACTGAATCAGCAATGAATATATTTATGAGGAGATAGTTATTTAGCATTACATGGGTCTTTGTATTAACTTTGCTCTGCCTGATTTTAGTACTGACCCTAAATTTGAGTTGTATTGGAGAAGGCGGGTTTTATGTCCTCGCCTCAGCACGTTCTGAAGGCGGTCCGTTTCGTTTCTATGTTAAAACAATAGTAAAATTATCAATAGTTGTGAGGAGATGGCATGAGCATTTCAAAAAGGGAATATCATAATAAAAAATAGAATGAATAAACAAAAAGTTAACTACATTGGTTACGGCCCATAGATTCCTCGATTGGTCACAAGATTATATGTATAAATTAGGTATTGAAATATGCAACAAGATAGGAATCTGAAAATACCATTAGGAAACTAGTCAACTTCGAATTGACCTTGACCCTGAGATCGTGAGGTCAAACAAGAACATGAATTCGGATTCAGCGACCCCAAAAACATTATGTATACATGGTCTGGTCGGTTTTAACCTTTTTTTTTGTTGGGCTGTGCTATTGAATGTGTTGAAAGTAGTTCAGATGCTTAGAAGGAAAAAAGATTTTACGTTTGTGCAACGGGGAGGCTACCCCCTGATGTATGAAATACAGAACTCATCAATGAGCTTCTCGACCACAACGCTCTATAAATCTCAACTCAACTCGACAAAACATGATAAAAATCGTATGCGAAATGCAATATTTGTTATCAGACTTTTTCAATAGCGTATCAGCAGAAGTTAAGTTTGATCCGGTGGATAACAATGAGATTATAAAAACACCATTTTCAATCATAACCCCCACAAGTTATAAAAATTTCATAGAATTCGGTTGAAAACTGTAGATGATTTATCTCTGGTGGCGAGTTTACGGGATGAACTTAGCGGCTACCATTGATTTGAAGCCAATGAAAATCAAAATAGTAAACCTACATTATCTGAAAGTGTGAATTTTGACGAAAATTATAGAAAAAATGATCATCTAGCAACTATGTTACATCTAGAGCCCAGCCCATATATTCTCTAAAAGTTCTGTGAAAGTCGAACAGCAATTTAGTACTGATTTTAGTACTGAAATATATTGGCCAGAAACACGACAAAAAATCTTCTCGAATAGTTCGAATTGGAAAATGTTACTAGACATTATGATTTTGGAGGGCATACATTTTTCTTCTGCCGACAATAAAGTTAACGAGTTACAAATACTGCAGAACTACATATAGAGACTTTACGGAATAGTAAATTAAGAATGAGAAGTCACCATAATAAATTAGAGATATCAATGAATCTTGTTTCACTTTCTCTTTGCATAATGGTATTTAATTGGCAATAGGACAACTCAGCTTGTGTTGAGTTTTACACCATTCATAGATTCAGGTACCGCAAGGCAAGCGTATATTATATCAAAAATTTGAAGAGAGTTGTCTAATGTTCAGTGGCTCGATGATTCCCCAGAATTAGAGTAGTAACGACTAATTTCTTAGCGAAGAGAGTTGTCCAATGTTCATCGATGATTCTCCAGAATTAGAGTAGTAGCGACTAATTCCTTCGAAGAGCTCTCTTATTTATCGAAATAAGTTAGTCAGAGGGAAATTAATTATGTTCCTATTTCAAAAATAATACATAAACAGTACAAAATAAAAATAAAATTGTTTCTTTTTCAAAATAGAAGTAACTACTTTGTAAAACTAATGATAGTGAGATAGAATATTAAGATAAGTAAGTCCACTAGTCTGTTGAATTCGCTAGGTACTGTCATCTGAAAAAATTGAACTTACTCTGGAACTACTTGGCTGATTTCTAACCAATGGATCCAAGGGATAAGGGTGTTCGTTAGGTATTGAAGGCTTAAAATGTTTTTCTACTCGGTCCATCATAAAATGCTCGATGAACCGGAAGTGCGAATTCAAATCAGTTGAAACGACTCACAATACATTTTTCAGAGTGAGCGATATCTTTATTCCTGGGAATAATTTTATTACTTCAAAAGAAAGTGAGAAGTCCGGTTCCATGAGGCGGGGAGTTAAGATTATCTTATTAACAATATCCGAAAATGGGGAGTCAGAATGAATGAGGCATAGTCAGTGCATGTCGATTTCACTTACAAAAGGATCAACTAAGTGCCAGCCTTTCCCCATAACAAGGCGATGCCATATGCTAATGAAGCGAAATACCTTGGAATGACACTAGATGCCAAACTAAGGTGGAAGTCCCACGTCAAGAAAAAAAAAAGTTGAGCTGGTGATCAAATTCAGAAAAACGTATTGGCTGATGGGCCGACGGTCAAAACTGTCAGTCCTCAATAAGTTGATACTGTACAAGCAAGTCCTAAAGCCTGTCTGGACTTATACGGGCCAGAGCAACCGTGGCATTATTCAGCGCTTTCAGAATAATGTCCTAAGAAGTTGCGTAGATGCGTACACATATTTTAGAAATGACAGACTTCACTACGAGCTGCAGATTGAATCCGTCAATGAGGTCATTCGAAACCAAGCCATGCATCACCTCTTGAGGCTACAAGATCATGTAAATGAGGATGTCGTCCAGCTTCTCAACACAGAGGATCTGCTTAGAAGACTGAAGAGAACCAAACCACACGACTTAATTTAGTGTGAGCATCATAAAGTGCAAATATCAAGACAATAAGGACTAAGTGATGTATCTTAGATTTCTTAATGTACGCCAACTATATTTTAGAATAATGTTGCGTATAAGTTTATAACTTGGAGCAATAGTACCAATTAAAAAAAAATATCCAAATAATCCTTGAGCAGAGGGCTGAATTCCAAAGCCCACAGTGAGTTCCGTTTATTGATTTTCAAAAAATGTTTATTTCCATCAAAAGAGCAATACGGAGGCTACTCCAAGTGTATGAAATGTACAGGCTGGTTCAGGAGATGTACATTAGGTATTCCAGCCAGATTATCCATGATGGGCTTTATCTACTGCATTGCCCGATAGTACTGGATGTCGGCCTGAGTGTGTGCTCTCTCCGGACTGAGCGGCTGGAAGACTTGGATTAAGCTGATGATACGTGTCACAGAGACATTGTGATATGGTCCAACTCGATAAGCTCAGCAAGTTACTCTCTTTGTTTTTACAAATCGCAGGCATCAAGATGAATGTTAACGAGACAATAGAGATGAGGGTAAATACTAGTTTGAGGGATGACCTGACGGTGGATGGAGCTGCCGTGGGTTCTTACCAGCACCTTGGAAGTAATGTCGATGATGGAGCTGAGGAACCTGTTCATATGAAGGAGGAGGATATGACTATCCAGGTCATGACAGTAGGTGAAGGCATTGACAGGGATATTCAAAGGTGGAAAGACCTCGTAGAGGCTCTATTCTCCTCCTCTTAGCCTAGTCTAGTCAATAAGAAATGCATTTCCATCCAATAATTTCCGTAACAGTGGGTCTCCCCAAAATAGAACAATTGTTCTACGGTTCGTCAAACTTTCAACCAGCAGTGACATCATGATAGATAAATGGTCCACCACTGTTAGGAAGAGTATTTTGTTGGATAAAATTAAGGACATTTGGGAAGCTGCTTGCCACTTGTACATATCACGGGAGCGTGCAAATAGCGTCAAATAATTAATGTGGACTATCCCGTACAATATTCCAAACCGAGTTATTCCAGAGAAAAAAACCATCTAATTTTACTTTCGGAATCGTTTCTATCTCGAGATGTCTCAGTTAGTGACGATACCAAGAAATGAGATTCTGAGACATGCCGAGAAATGTTTCAGGAAGTAACGTATTCAACCTAGCAAGAAAAAAACTTTATGTACGCGAAAATAGTGATAAGAAAAAACAAAATTAAGGTATTTATAAATCCAAATGACGTTTCGTTCATTATATTTCACTCACTCAGCGTTCGTCTCAGGGGTTGGTAGATCTCCAATGGTCGTAAGCGTCAGTGTTGACCAGTACAGCGAGGCTAGGTACTTTCTTGTGAGAGTAGCGTAGGCACCGGGCCTATAAGGGTAGACCCAGTCTCCTTGGAAATTTTCGTACTCGGAGAGCAAATAGTAGAAACACCCAAACCAGTGAGCCAAAATCAGCAGGATGTGGATAAGGTTCATCACTCTTAGAACGTTCGGGTACACGGTCCGTGACTCGACAATGTAGTAGTATGCGTATACTCGGTGCACCTGGGAATAAGAAAACGGATTAGGTACTTTTTATAGTTTGAAACCATGTACACATTCTCCAACCCCGAGGAGATACTACAAAGCGTTTATCATTCTTCATATGAAACTCAATAAAATCGACAGAGTCCTTTACATGAAAAACATGAGGTATACTCAAAGCAGTAATTACTGATGTAGTATTCATCTACTGTACTAAAAAGGAAAACGTATTGCCCCACGACATTACAACTTCTTAAAGAAAAATTCTTCAACGTTTGGTGTTGTTCAACAGTTCTATCCATATCAATTAAACTACGAGGATCACGCAATAAGTAAGGCCTCCAAATTAAAAAAAAATCGATAATACAGAAAATTGTTCCATCGTATTGCGTTTGTTCCAATATAGATCGATTTATAATATATTTTTTGTTAGACATTTTAAATTTAAAATAGTCAAGTAATAATTGAAGTTTTCTTTGAATGTTAGAGTTCGGATCATTCCATGTTAATGGTAACCGAAAAAAAAAAAAACTCTAGGAAAAAAAAACCCCGCAGGACGGAGAAAATCCTGAAGATTGCTGACGGGTGGAAAAAATCAAAAAAAGGGCTTGAAGATATTTGAAGATGTTTTAGATCATCTGATAAGATGTAATATACGAGCCTGTTACAACCAAACAAAATGGAACCGCAGCCGTCAATGCCGTCAAAAGGTGAGACGACAGTTTCGCACAAAATCTATTGTGAATAGAATAATACGATCGAATTGAAACTGAAAAAAATGTTCACACCGTTGTTCCCCATCTACCCTGAAAATTTGAGCCCGATCAGACCAATAGAACCTGAGAAAATGTTGGTTGGTCGGTAGTTTGCATATGAGCACAGTACTGAATTGACTTTGAGGAATGAAATTCAGAAGGAACTATCTACAACGTGGGCGGCACATTCCATGAAAGTTTAATCAAAATTTGATGAAAACTTTAGCAATTATTCTTGTTACAAGGATTTCACGTTCACCCGTATCATTTCTGTTCACTCTAAGATAGTTTTGATAGTTATCTAAATTATCGTCTATACTATTATGGCAAACCTAATCTACAAGTACCTACATTACTTGTTTTCGGAGATGCTTTTTTTTTGTAGGATTTTTTCCAGAGACTTCTTTTCTATGATCCCATATCAATACCACCATTTATGTTCAAATGAGGATATACGTTTTCCGTTATTGAAAACGATGCAACTTGGGAGAGTAAGGAACAATGATTACTATTGTTTAAACACAGGGTATTTTAATGTTTTGAAGGGTATTTAATATTATAATGCTTGAATCTGCAAAGATCGATTCTTCTACAGAAAGTGTTTGGAGTGAAGATATCGATATCTACCCATGTGTACCAGATCGCTTCCTCTATAAACCTACATCTCTGCCTTCTTCCCTCTGCTACCCGATCTATTCTCCCATCATCTTTTCAATAGGACAGCTGTCTTGTAATTACCAGAGAAGACAAAATTATAATCATGTTGCACATAATCCTCCATTAAAAAGTCAGAACTTTCAATTTAGTCTTAAAATAATAGTTACCTTGAAAAATCTGGGGCACCGGAGGATAGGCATGGTTCCATAATTATACTGAAGAAGTTCCAGGGGGAATATGGCACCCAAATCAAGTAGAAATGCTTTAGATTTCATATAATGCCCTGCAAGTTTTTTCCAGTCGTACACCATAAGTCCTTGTTCGAGGTAACCGGTTCTAAACTGAACAGCGATGTCAAGGAGAAAAACGGAATCGGATATTAAGTCACAACAAAACCAAAATCCAGAATAGCTGTCCTGAAGCTCTGGGAAACTTTGCCGCACAATTAGCGTCCACACGTTGTACAGAACACAAATGGTGACAAGCATCATCCAATAGTAGAAAAAATCTCCGTCGGGGTTTACCACTGTAATGGGAGGCTTTTGATATTTTCTTCGTTTCCTTCTATGGATTTTAACAAAACTCTTCACCCCACCTGAGTTCCCTTCACTGTCACCTTCACCATCGTCTCCCGTGTCGACAGTCTCCTGAAATTAGAAGATCTTGGTACAGTATTTTAACGTGATGAAGAACACCTTATATTATTACTTACTTTATTCTTCTTTATTTATTATTATTTTTTGTTTGTTTGTTTCTTTGTTCGAATTAACTCAAAAACTACTAATTTAAAAAATGCATTCGCCATTAAAAGGCACGTATTTCCTGAGTAACGTAGGCTACATAATATTTTCTAAGGGATCAAAATGTTGGCTATAATTTTGCGTGCTTTTCGAAAACTATTGACGATATATAAAACAATGTCCTGTACAGTAATGGCACTCATGATTGCTCACATAAAAGTCCGGGATGGTGTATACCCAACTATAATAGATAAGCCACGACAACAGTTTTTGATTAAATTATCAAATTCAAACACCGGTAGAGTCGAGTGGTGGTGATATCGTTGTCATGATATTAATCCTTATCTTTTTAAATGGTTCGATATTCAATGTTGATTGTGTATGATGAAATTCACTTTAAATTATTCGGATCGGACTTTTTGTTAAGAAGTTTTGACGGGTTTGAAAATTCCAAGTAAAGAAAATATCACAATTTGAAAAAACTGCTCTTCATTCAGTTTGTCAACAAATAGATTTTTACATAAATAATAAATTACATTAAAAAACAGTTTTTAAATTCGAAAATCAGTTTTGAAAAAAAGTGTGTGTGGGCAACAGTTATCATACACAGCGTATACTGTTCAATCTTTTACGAAATCGGTATAAAATATTGAGATCCCTTCTATTTGTGCCACCAAGTACCTATCTAGTTACAGGATGACTCGCTAGAAACACTTGCTTCTACATTAATTAAAAATGCTTATTCGTGTCTTTATGTTCAATAGCAGTGTTTTCAATTATTATAACTATTTCTCCAATTCATTGTGTCTATTTGAAGAAAAATGATATAAGGGTTCCCGTATGTGCAATGGTGAGATTTACACTGTCTCCCACCGGCAGATTGGACTCTGTGACTAATTCCTTTCCTGCTCACCAATGATATTGAAATTTTAAACCGAGGGTTTACGTCTATTGATTGCTTTTATTGTATCCAATTGCAGAAGTATTAGAATAAATAGTACTTCAGCAGGATCGTTCAGTGATAATTATGAGTGTGAGCCCATCCCTATTTCATTGACTTTGTCCGGGCAACCAACTAGTTACACATATTGTTTGTAACGTTATTTAGAAGAGGTTGCCATTTTAAACAGGTACCATCAGACACTTTTTTGTCTATGGAAACAATCGAAATATTGGTATTAACTAGTAACATACATCGAAGGTTATAAGGACTTGTTTTGAGGCAGTGGCAAAAATGGAGAAGATTATTGAATCAATTACGGTGAATGCAATGACCAACTACTTATCGTGGTTGTTTCAGCCATTCTTTTTTGGACAACGGCTATTATGGTATCCGCGTGTCCATATCTCAAAGTTTTAATGTGAGTAATTTAAAGTGAAATCCGTCATATGAGATCGGAAAGTCAGAAGCGTTTTGTTCTGTGCACTACTAACAGAACAGTAATAATCAAGGTCTATCCTGAAATGTGAACAGCAATGATAAATTTTGTTTAGTGGAGCAAAACCAAATCAGCCAATACACAAGAATGATGATACAAGGAGAGGCGTTTATTGTTACTTTTCCAACCCTTGGATAGTTAACAAGTGCTGCATAATTGGCATGAAAATTGTTTTTGGAGTTCTTGAAATACAAAGCTGGACTCAAACTTACAATGATATCCTCGCGATTTTCCTCTCATTTTTAAAATTTGCAAATAGGAATCGCAAGTAATTAATTTATTATGAGTTCTAATACACCTATAAACTTTTAGGCTTAAATGAAAATTGTTGTTAGTTCGGAAGTTTGTTGATCAATCTAATGTGTCGCAGATTATACCAGCACGTCTTGGTTAAGCCGAAGAGCGACTTGTTCTCCGATCTCGATACAAAGAAATTATACATTGGGATTTTATACTCCTGGAAAATCTGCCATCATGGTTCACAATTAAGGGATGAAACATAACATTAAACAGATTAAAACGTAGTTTTCATCAGTATTAAGTTGATACCTTGTCAAGCAAATGCTTCACTAATGACCTGTGAAAACAAAAATAGTATAATTTTTCTAAAAAGACATCCTAACGTTCACACAACAAAGTTATGAAAGATTGATGAAAAAATACCTGAAGTTCGGGGACTTGCCGAGTGGAGAAGCGCTTCAGAAAACTGTCTTCCCTTTTTAATGGTGGCTTCTTTTGAATAGTGGATGTGATAGCTCCGGAAAGCTGGACGGTCGTTCTTAATTTCATCCACCGCTGATTGCTCTTCGTTCTGTTGAAGGGAAGAGAAATTGTGGAATTTTCCTCCATTACCGTTGTATCAAGTCACAATCAATATTTTGGTAAGCAATATAAATTGATGTGGTTTCACACAGAATAATACCAACAGCACCCTTCCCAGATAGAAACGACTGAAATGAATGCGAATGTGATTTGTGCTCGAATATGAAATGATAAATTAATTTTATTCAAATGCTCAACAGTGTTCTCCTTAGGAGGGTAGCTCACAATCATTACTTCTTCATCTTAATCCCGTTTCGGTCATTATTATTAAATATCTTTTTGGATTAATTTCACATTTGTTATTTTGAACTCGTGTATTCATTTCATATGCTCATGCCAAGGTATTGGGCATCCGTCATTTTTTCTATGTATACTATGGGTGAAGGAATGTAATTTTTTTTTATTTGATTGTTTTTCAATGTTAATTTTCTATTTCCAAGATCAAAATTATCATCATGTTTAATTATTTTTACGTGCACATGTTAATTTTGTTACTTAGAGATTTTTCTTCCGAATGAATGCTATGAATGATTGTAAAAATCCAAACCGACGTGTTCATTAGTTTTTCACAAATATCATCAATTAAGTACCGAATCAAAATAATACATTTCCCACGAATATATCACAAACACTCACAATACCCGTTAACAATTTATAAATACAAGCGGTGGGAACATTTAATACGTGCGAACAAAATTAATTCAGCTGCCGAACAATTATGTGAAATGAAGTTAACCGGAGCTCGGATGTAAGGTAATGAGGCCAATAGTTGGATAGGTAAATTACTGTTAGCAAACGGGAAATCCCCCCCCCCTCCTAAAAAACCAAAAAGAAAGTAATAAATGTCACAACTGTAATGGATCATAGAGAAATGAATGTGACGACCATAGTTCAAACAGTTTCAATAAACATCGCACAAATGTCTAGACGCGAAAATCTCCACGAATCCTTGAATAAAAGATCGTGGCTCACGACCTCACTGATGAAGGTGGAGTTACACCCTTCTGGATCGGTCTGTAGATGGGCCAAGGGAGGAAGTCACTTCAATACCTCGTCCCTTTAGTTCGTCGACACCCCATCAACAAACTTATCGTCTTCCTGCACATCCAAACTTATCACCAGCTGCATAAAATAAAACTATACTTTGAGGAAACTGCGGTTTGCTAAAAACGGGCTGTTAGGCGAGATGATGTCCATCTTGATTCTGCCCGTTTAGTAGGGTATATTTGACAATGGAGGACAGTGATGCGGCAGCCTTGTCATCTCAGAACTCCTGGACTCAAAAAAATTCGTTCTCACCGATGGCGGAATCGAGTCACTGAAAAGGGACTTTCATAAATATATGGATGAGGAGGGCATTTTCGAAATTAAGCACTGGTAAAAATTAATGGACACGGTTGGAACTCGACGAGCTAGAGAGGTTGTAGAGGAGCCAGAGAGTGTTTTAGGTGGGTGAAACCAATTTTATTATATTGTAGTCAAATGAAGGCATTTCAAGAGAAAGTGCTGTAGATCTTTTAATTTGATGTTTATGAGAGAATGGTGTGGTTACTGTTCGTCAATAAAGTGATTAAAGAGTAAGCCCTTGATCTTCTTCCGTCAGTAAACTAGCTCAAGTCACATTCTTGCATAGCATAGCACCGTAGCCATTTCTGCGACTCGCATACTATGGTATTGATCTGTAATTTATACCTTTTGAACGGTCTATCTCTTGGCCTTATGCTTCCTTGGCCTTCCTTCCTTAGACCTAATATCTAACTAAAACTGAGGTAACTCGTGAAATATTTGGAAGCTTTACGTGTATTAACATAATTTTTAAACGTTTTCAAGACGATATTATGAGCAAACTGAAAAAAAAAAAAATATGCATCTTTCCTATAGGCACCAAGAACGAGGTTTGTACAAGACGTTTTGAATCTCCTGGATATCCTTCTTCGTTCCATATCACTTTCCAATGGCCTATGATATGAATTTACTGTAAATAATATGAAAATTCAATTCTGAACTACAAAAAGAGTATAAGAACCTTACAAATTTACACGTTTAATATCCCATCGTTCTCTGATACGATGGTAGAGTTAGAACCCCCAGAGACGTGCTTATTGAATTCTCAGGTTTCATGGTATCAGCAAGAGATAGCTTGCAGAGCATCATCCGGATAGGTCTGTGAGGGAAGTTTAGCAACCAGTAAAAGTAAAGTAAAGTAACCAAGGAATTTCGCCTTGGATTTCCGTCCGACTACCCGGAGGTGTCGCGGACGTCCCCAGCCGTCTTCTAGAGAGGATCGGAACTAGAGTTTAGCAACCATGTTAGTGAGGTAGACAGAACAGACTGGTAGACTGTTTATCCCCAAGTGATTTAACATATGTACAAATGGAGCTTAAGTAGTAATGGTCAACAATGAGTAACCAATAAGGAGGCCAAAATATTCCGACCAACAGGAAGGCTGTTTATTATGGCCAATAAGCGAAGAGCAAGATGCTAGCGACCCTAGTGGGGCTGCCTTTTGTCTCTATTGGAGGACTCAGATCGGAAACTGTTAACCCCATCCATAGTTTTGTGGGATAGTTGTCAAGGCTCTGGTAATATCATTGGTCCTCATAAGGATTGCCAACTTAAAAAACCAAAGAAACCCAGTTTGAATGAAGATTCGTACCTTACTCCTAGCAGTAATGATTATGTAACAAAGTGAATACCTGTTTGGGGGTGAAGCTGAGTCTCCTTCGCCATCACCGCCTCCACCACCATCTCCTCCTCCACCACGCTTACCGTTTTCCTCATTTCCTGAGCTCTCATCGGCGGAGTCTTGACCGTGGCTCTCCCCCATGCTTCCATTGTTCTAAAATAAAAGAAAAATAGATTAACACCATAATTTTCAATAGATTTAGAACTAACCCCCTACTGCATGTCTTCTCCTCTCCTCACTCCATTGACCGCGTCTCAGTTTTTAACGACAATTTGAAAACAATATGACACTCAAGCGAGCTAAAGGTCCCCCCCACCCGCCACCACTGTACACGGTAATGTTATAATTCTCCTATTTCACTGAATTTTCTGAACTTATATTGATGTTTCACGAATAACATTTGTTATTTCTTGAAGAATTGGTTCATTCGTTATTCATGAAGCGGCATATTTTTGCAACGTACGAGTTCCCAAATTCAGTTTATTGCTATAATGTGTTACCGATGGTAAACATTTGTTTAAATTATGAATAAAAGTCAGTGCATTTATACGATAACAAGATATTCAGTACTTTCACCCACATATGTAGCTATAATCCTAGTTTTAACATTCAAAATAGCAAAACAACCATAAGGCTTGAGGTTCCCTGCGTCTTCTTGTGCTCCGTTCAAGGGCGTGCCCTGAAGTTATAAAGTGATTCAGAATTGCCAGGGTCAGGAATTGAAATCGAAGAGACGTTACTGATTAATTAGGAGCGCCCTTGTAGAAGTTGACTGATGCCCACTTATCAAAGAGGGAGAGAAGGGCCGTAAGGAAATTATTAGTTGATACTTTTAAAAGTAATAGGACTAATATAGGACAAAGAACTATAAGCCGCAGAATTCGAAATGTAAAAAAACCTGAACCCCCCCCCCCCCCGCCTCCTGGGTAGGGATGCTAATTAATAGCTCTGATACGTACCAGCAAATTGACGTTGAATAATGAATCAAATGGTTGCGTTTTATCATTTCATGGAAGTGACTCAAATTTAAACAGGTGTACAACTGCGTGAGATTGGATGACTGAAATGTGAAACTGGTTTTGGAAAATAGTAAAGGGGTCAAACGATTGGTTCATTATTCAATTGAATGTTATATTTTCACAGAATGATACATCTTTCTTTAAGTATTAAGAGTAATTGGTTTAATAATTAGCGAAATTCAGTGTAGGAATAAGTTTTCTAATCAAGTACATTCTTCACATATCAAAGAAAGTTTCACATCACCCCTGATTCGGTCAGAAATATAGAGCGGAAAAATTCGGGTATTAAAGTTTTGGAAAGTGTATCTTACTACGGTTTAGAAACAATAAAAAACTTCATTTGGATAAATTTCTAAATCTTGAAAAATGTTGTTAAAAAACCGCAAAAAACTGACTTTTTGTTTCACTTTTAAAAAAATTGCCAAAAAGAGAAAACGCAGCAAATCATCTAATAAAGGTTTATTATTTGTTTGCCCCCCCCCCCCCCCATCACTAATTTTCTTGACTGGCGGAAATTGGGATTAAAAAAATTGACATTTGCACCAGTTTTCTACAGTTTCACCCTTAAAATGAGGTTTTCCAAGTCAGAAGGGCTCATACTGGTGTGGGACCTATCCGAATCGATTCGGCCTCCGAAATTACTCTGAACGGTCATCCCACTGGCCAAGGTCGGTAAAAACCTCGAAAAATAATGTTTTCGGCTCGTTCTTGGCCCATGGTAGCTACACACCCGAGGCAGTCGGGTTGGTTGGAATTTAGGACCGTTTGTAGAATCTGCATTTTCCGTCCACCGGACATACAAAATATGTATACGTAAAAAATCCATTCTTTCTTACATAAACTCCAATTCCAAATTTTCACTGACTTAGGCAACTGGGATGTCATTTCTTATTAGTGTTGGAAGCTGAATCAAATGAGATGGGTCCCCAGACCAGTCCAAGCTCATCTGATTAAGAAAATCTCTTTTTATGGGTGAAAATGTAAAAAAAATGAGTGTAAATTAGTTCTTCCTCTATTTACCAAAGAAAGAAAGGATTATTCTGCTAGCCACTGGTGTGTGATGTTGTGCACAGTGGTCGAGGAGGCTCTACAATTAATGAGATGGCGAATTAAATAACACGTTTAACCGAAATGTTCACTCAGCTGATCAGGTTGTTTCTGTATTATATCATTTCAGTACAACAGCAAGAGGGGGCTACGTTTCAACGATGTGAGTTAACTCTCAAGAATCACTGATGTCCCCATATCACTCTTTGCATGAATGATATTGCTGACGTTCATACCGTTATATTCATATATATGCGCTGGTATCAAATCACAGGGAGTTCTTCTCTGCTCTGCTCTGTTTTTCTGTTCTGTTATTGCGTTTGAAGAGGGTGTGCGGCAATAAATTTCAATCGGGCTAAAATGAGCGAAAAGCGTATACGTGCGGTGCTGACTATGGAAAAACGGTCAAGAGCGGGAAACAACAATGTAGATATGCACACACGTGATAAAAAACAAACAGCTCTCAATATTAGTCCTTTTGTATGTACATAGGTAAAATTTATGTTAACGCACTGCACACAAATGGTTTGTTCACTGTAGCCATCATTGGAACGAATACAACACGAAAGAACAATTTGAACAACTTTGGAAACAGGCAAAGATTTGGCTCTATTAGGGGACTTGGTACAATAGATTACTCATTGGTAATACACCCTTTGAATTTGAAATAATGGAGCTGATGAGGCTTGAACTAGTAAATGCTTGATAAGTTAGAAATCCTAATGAGCCAATGAATGTGTTGGTAATATATTAATGAGGTATTAAGGGCTACGTCTCAAGACCCCGGGAGGAACGCAAAACAAAACTAATGGATTATAACACCGCAGAAATAGTTCTAGAATATATTCCATCCAGACTCTGCTTCCACCTAACGGATTTTGTTTACAGAACGGGAACCATGTCCTTATTATACTTAGACCATACTATTAATAAATAACTCGTAGATAACGCCCATCAACTACTATCTTTCCAGTTGATTTGTGCCTATTTTGTTAAGGTTGTGACTTAACCTCGAAGGAGCTGTGTACACCTAAAGTTCGGATTTCACGACCCTTAAAAAATACAGCAGACAGAGTAAGACATATTTTTGTGAGGCTTTGTCAGCCGCAGAAGTAACTGTGACATTAGCTATTGAGCATAATGTAAACAGTGTAAGTGACGAGGAAGGGACATTCTCTTATTGCAAAATATAACCTTTGCAGTACTACCTGTAATTTATTCAATTTTTTTTCCATTGAAACTAACTTTCAAACCTAGCAATTATTGAAACCATGAAAACCCAATTGTCAAAACCCAACCATTCAACTCTTTGGTAGTACTGCTATTCTTAGAAGAGTTAATTCCAATATAGAAAAACTCACGATATTGACAATTTCATGAATCAATCATTAACTATTTGCGTAGAATCTTCTGTTATATCTGGTAAGTAATTAGACACTAGCAACTTACATTTTCTCAATTTGAAACAGCAGTGCTAGTTACCAACCATCACGATTTCTGAACTTACAGAAGGTTATCATTATTATTTCAAAAACTTATCGTTTTCCATATATCGGTTAAACAACTTTTCCTATGTATCGAAGATACAGTGAAGCATAGTTTTTATAATCGGATTTGGACTAAGAAAAATAAATAACTGACTTCTAACTAGCGGGATAATAAGAAACCAATGATAATAAAAATCGATACTGAATAGCTAACCAAATTGTTCAGAAAATTTGCATACTGAATACTCCGGAGAAAGCTACAATTGACGTTCTTCTTATTCATTCCAAGATCCTTATCTCAGAATTTGTTTGGATTATCGCTAAAAGGTCTCCAATGCTACAAACCGAATGACAGATGAAATTATGAATTTATAATGTTTAAAATCACAATCACGTTCAATATGGCTTCATTCCCGATTTATCAGTATTTGAATTAATCAGACTCCTACCCCTTCCCACACTCTTCAAATGCAGGTGGGTACTTCTTGTGTAACCAGGGGGAAATACTAATGAAACCAATCGGTCCACCAGTTGAATAGTATGGCAGGTAAGATATTATTTCACCGAGAGTGTTTATAAATATATATAAACTGAAGTATAGAAATTAAAACAATTATTAGGACATGAACCTACGATTGCCGACTCAAACACACTATCCGATTGTGTTAGCATCAGTTGATGTCTCGTTCCTGTACACAGAAATTCCCCAAGATGAAGGCTTAGCTTCAATCACACATTTCCTGAACAAGAGAGAACTCTCACACGAACCTACAACATCATTCATAACATTTTTAGCAAAATTTGTTCTGACCAAAACTGTATTCAAATTTGACGATAAACTTTTCCTCCAACAGAAAAGTACCGCTATGGGCTTTAGAATGTCACCAGCTTATGGGAATCTGTTTGTGGCCCGTTTGAAAGAAGACTTCCTCTTGCATCAGACACTTCAGCCGCTAATTTGGAAAAGATTCATCGACTATATATTTTTGATTTGGACACATGGTGAGGAAACTCTAAAAGAACTTCTAACAGATCTAAATTCCCAATTTTCAGTAAAATTCACCTGGACTTATTCGACAGTGGCAGCCACTTTCCTCGATGTCAACATACGACTGACAGGCAGCAGACTCACCACCTCAGTACACATCAAATCAACAAACAAGCAATTGTATTTACGCTATGAAAGTTGCCACCACCATCACACAAAAAATCTAAACCGAGAGCTCTTTCGATCAGGGGTCATCGTATTTGCAGTGAGAAGGAAGATAAGGGTGTATTTTTGAACAACTTGGCTGATAAATTAAATACAAGAGGATACCCTGCAAAAATGCTAAAACAAAAAATTATTCCTTCTCACATTCAACACCAACCTACATCCAGAAATTCTAACGAAAAAGTTCAACTCACAACCACATTTTTTACTGCATTGAGAGGATGAATAAAATTTTAAAAGATCTCTACCAGGTTCTCTCATCTAACCCAGAGACCAAGAAGGTAATATCTCAAGCGCTATCGTTGTCCTATCGACAAGGATCGTCTATCGGAAACATTCTGACACATAGACGATCCGATAAGACAGAATGATCAAGAGGACTGCATCCTTTCGGCAAAGGCCGATGTGAGGTTTGTCCACTAGCTGTGGAAGAGGAAAGCTTCACGTCCGCAAATAACCCCAACTCATACAGATGCAAAGGGTCGGCAGATTGCCAGACACCTATGAGTGTGTATGAGTTGGTGTGTAAGCAGTTTTATGTTGGAAAAACGGAAACGGCGCTCAATCTAAGGGTAAATAACCACAGATCGTCAGTGGTCAGAAAAAACGAAGATCTGCCCATAAGCCGCCATGCCTCGTCGCGTAATGTTTCATTTGATGACTGTTTCGGCCTAAAAATCTTGAAAAGAACGAGACCCGAAGAAAATGAGTTGGCGCTGGTTTAATCAGAGAGGGCCAATGCAAATGTTTTGAAAGCATGTGATCCTCCGGGTGTGAACATCAGGCGTTAGCTGGGCAATAACACTTCTCCATGGCTGGATTCCGAAACGATTTTTGCTATGTTCAATGTAGTAGATGGTTCTACAGAGGAACGTAGACCTATCAAAGTGGGCCCATGTGATTCATTGAAGAGATGACTTTCATATATATACAGATTTTCAAAAAGTGTTGCTTCTGAATTTAGTTTTCCTACTGTCTGAATATCTCAGTCAGTTGATTTTCCTCGTTAGGATTGAGATGAGCTGGTGACTAGCCCTACACTACAAGGGAGGGTTGTTGGTCACCAGTACATGCGTTTAGAACAATGTGATTCAAAATTGCCTGTCTCCAAACTGACACATTTGAAGAACCAAAACAATGACCTAATGCTCCTGGATCCCTTCAACTCCTAGGTTCTCACAGGTTTCGTATAGCAGAAAATGAACAAAAAATGCCAAGTGGGTGTGGCACATAGCTTCCTCGTATCCATAACATGACTGTATAGATCATTGAAAATTATTATTGACTAAACAACTTCGTTCAATCAAGCTCGAGGCTAAAACTTTATTTTTTCTTTATTACTCACGAGGACCATCTACACATCAAACCGAACAATCCGTGAAGTTTTCATCGAAATTGGTCAAGAACTCCCGGAGTTATGCGCGTACCAAGGATTTCACGTTTGCGCATGCGCAGAGGTTACTATTGATCCGGGGTTCATGAAACTTATAGGGGACCATCTACACCCCAACCCGCACAATCTCTGAAAATGTCATCAAAATCGGACTATAACTTCGTGTAGTTTTTCCCGTAACAAGGATTTGCTGACAGACAGACAGACAGACAGACAGACAGACACGGAACCAAAGTTGTTCAGAAAGGTCTAAAACGCAAAATGCGAGTGGAATTTTTGATTTTGGAGACAAAAAAATTTTCACAAGTGAAAACAATGCTTCCGCTACCTTGGTAGACTAGGAAGCAATACTTACTACAACAACAATACTTTTTACACCGTGTGCACCCAAGAAGATAATAAATTCCGATTATTTGTTTTCCCCCTAGGTCGATTTCAAAAGCATAATACTGAACGTAATAAATCAACATCATCTTCAATATACATATATTTGAAGGAGCAGAGCTACAGTACCATCAAGACCTGGAGGTCGTGCGGGTACTGTATAACCTGGCGCCGTCCTTATATTATACACCTAACAAGTACAGGGTGCGCCAGGACACATGGTGCAGTTTCAAAGAGCAATTTAAAAAAAACGGTGCAACTTAGAAGAATACGGTTTGTTTTATTAAACGCCATACATCACCCCATTTTGGTAGATTAGGTCCTGAAAATTACATCAGGAAGGTGGGCGCCGTCAGCAACGACGCACTGATGTAGACGATTCCTGAAGTTTTCAGCCGCTCTCTGGCACATTTCGATGGGAATCGCAGCGATTTATTCTCTGATTCGAGTCGTGAGGTCTTCCAGAGTGTCAGGCCGATGTTTGAAAACCTTTTCCTTCAAGTAGCCCCCACAGGAAGAAAGCCACCCCAAGTCACCCCTGAGAGAGAAGAGGCGTGCGGGGAACATATGCCGCAGTATGTTGATTCAGTCATTCGAAAACTGGCCTTCAACAGCAATATATCGGCTTAGAGAAACCTATCCGCAGCTCTGTGGTGTTAGCAACAACACATGGGTTTATGTGTTCCTTTGGTTGCAAGACGATTTTTACTATATTCAAGAACGTTGAAGTTATTTTTCATGTGTCAAAGACATAGGTTTTCGAGGTCGAGCTAACAGATAAACGTGGAGCCATCAACGTGGGCTATATGATTCATTGAAGAGATATATTTCAAGTAAGCATTTCAATACTAGTGTTACTTCGAAATTGTCTATATCCTGATGTCTGAATATTTCAGCCAGTTGATTTTACCCTTTTCAGGATTGAAAGGAACTGATGCCCTGGACAACAAGGCCCGATTGATGGCTGCAACATTAGCGTTATCAACAAAGGAAAAAACTGTTTTTGTAGCCTAGGTATAATGGTTAGGCACACACCACCGCTTTTAACAAATGGAAGATCCCAACATTTATCGTACTTCAGGGTTTTACAGTTAACATATACATGTAAATAAACACCAGCTGACTTACCCGTCGTCATTTAACTGAATAAGGATTAATATAATGGTACCGATATTTTTCCGATTCCCGCAGCTCACGCTGAATAATGACTTATACAGACGACATTTTGATACCTCGGGTTTCATTGTTTACTCGAAGGGTTTATCTCAATTTTTTTTTGAAAGTATGATATATATACTATACAGGGTGAGTTAACTCTTTGCACCCCCTTCCCTACCAAGATTGACGCCCGTTTTTTGTATTTGAAACTTAATTTCTCAAAGAAACAATGTCGTAATCCTGAAATTGAGTATACCGTTGGGAAGCTCATGAAATGAGGAAGTTTTTATGAGTTTGACAACTTCTTGGCCTACTTTTGGAACGTCGGCTCTGTTTCCAAATCTCTGTTCAAATTTTTCAAATTTTCCCTTTCACTGCGATTATGAACAGAGTTATCGAAATTTTATAAGGCTGAAATTATGTTTATCTTATAGGAAAATTTAAATGCTGAATCCGAAAATATATAATAAAATTAAAATGGACGCTTCAGTGTTCCAGAAAACTCGAATTCATGACGTGAGGTCGGAGTTGACCGTGAAAGCACTAAAAAAATCATAACTATCCAATGGACTGAGATAGGACCCCCACTCTGGCGGCATTCTACTCCATTTTCGATGTAGTTTTACCCAAAAAAAATTTCACACTGATCCCCATCCACCCTGTATATTATTCGTATATTGTGAAATGGATTTATCAAATTGGTAAGAATTAATGTGGTCGCAAAAAGTGAGTAAATTCAGAAAAACATTTTATTTTTCAAAACATCACAAGTTATTACTTCAGACACTATTGGTTACTTTAGTATGATGAAACTCAGCACCTAGTTCCTTTGAGTGCGGTCCATAAACTGCAAGCGAATCTTTACTCGGTCAACAGCTACCGCATTTGTCTGAATACTCGGCTTACGGAATAGTGGTTTTTATGACTGGCCAATGGAATCGTATGTAAACTATTTTATGACCTGTGGTTTATATAGGATGAAACATGATAATCAATATTGTAACTTGGAATCGACAGTTCGAGATCATAGAATGAATCCATTAGTTTCAGGAAAGAACTCAGCACAATTCAACTAATCTTGTTGGACATTCAACATTTCTCATGAACATTGTGCAACAGTGAAATGGGAAAGTATGTGGAAATGGTCCATAAACCATTCAGAACAAGCGGCATTTTGAATGAAACAAGAATTCGTTCTGCAAAACCTGGAAAGGGTGGCCCAGGAACAACTGAGAGACGCCTCGCTTCAGGGGATGGCTTTGCATAATTTTCTTTCAAAAAGGTATTACAACTCAACTCCCTCCCTTTACATTGCCCCAACGATTAACGAATGAATGAATAATCAGAATGATAAATTTGACCACACATGATCGCTATATTACCCTCATTTATTTATGCGCTTTATGCAATACGTAGGAGATGAAAACTTTCTGATTCGCTCTCCAATATTAGAAAACAATGAAATTGAATCGGTTATTTTAGCAACAACACATGTTACATTTTTACTATTTTGAAAAAAGCACCACAAACTGTGGTAATTTGAAAATTTCATAGTTCAATATTTACAAAAATTTGGCGATATAACCTAGACAAGTTTAAACCACATGGCCCCGTTTCCGTAGTTAAAATTTTAAAAGGACGCCAGATACGGAATTTAAGCAAATATCCACGTGTTCTATTTCTGCACTAAACACTATTTTCTTTTCTTTTCTCAAAACTGAATTGTATTTGCAAAGGAAATGATTTAAAAAGCAGTTTATTTTGCTGGTAGACCAAAAATACGTTAAAAAAAAAAAAATAAAACTATTCTATATAAAACTAAATATATTCTGGAAATCCAATTTTTTTTTTTTTTGGTTAAAGAAAGTAAGTGGTTAAGTCCGATTATTCAGTCTCTGAATCATCAGCTGTTGCACATCTTTCTGTAGGCCAGTAAAGGATTTTGTTGTTAAAGGGTTCATAGCGCGCAATATAGCTCATTAGCCGAGCGAAAAGCGATTTTTATCAAATCAACAATCGTGCCTCCATAACAAGTTGACACGTTTCATCTGCAGAAACAGCACAAGTGATTAAATTGTGTCGTTTTTGCCCTATACGAAATGCTTTAACCTTTTTAATCGACTTAATTATACTTGACTTTTTAACTTAACCCTGCCATAAGATTTATTTGTTTACGTTTGAAGATGCGTTGATTTCAAAAATCGAATTAAAACACCCGTCTGCCGAAGTCCACACGATAGGACTAAGGCGGCGAAAAATCGATTTCTCTGGCTTACTCATCTTGTAGTAGTTGAGCCACGGAACCCGGCTGCAATGATGGTGTTACTGTTAAACAAATTTATGGACGCTATTGAAACCACGTTGATACCTGAAAACCATAAATTTTCTCAAAATATGCAGCAACAATTTTTTATCTCTAACCCTCTCTCAACGGTTTGAACTAAAAAAATTCCATCCTCATTTCTTGTTGGGCACACAACCAAGTATGCACATGATCGTAAACATTTATAAAAACGAATTTGTACCTACCACTTTTTCCCCATTCCATGCACATCGAAGTACCTACTAGTCCTGTGACTTTTAGCCACGTCTGTCTTGTGTTCTCTGAGTCGAATGAGACCACTCGGGTTAATCATCCGTTCGCTCACCATTTGAAAAATCAGCTAGATAGGAGGTCGGGCTGCAGAGCGGGCCTGCAGAGCCTTTTCAATGAGAGGTCTGAGTTAGACTGCATGGCTGGCGATAGCATAAGTACTTTCATCTTGAATGCAATCACGAGGTGCCGAGTGTACACAAGTAATGTATCGCACACTTCGTCTGATATATATATTGAAGGGGGGGGGGGGATATAGAAATAATGAACCTCCTAATAATAATTTGCAGCGTTATCATTCGATTTTTGAAATCTACTCATCTTGAAACGTAAACCAACAACTCCTTGGGAGATTACCAAGGTTCATTATTGAAAATTAAACCAAAAACATTGTCTTTTACGCGAAAACTGGGCGGTACGAGTGGTTGGTGTTTTAATGAAGTATAAAAAGACCGAACTAGTAAGGATGTTGGAGTTACCTTTCAAATTCTTCTTAAGGTGTCAATAAAGTTTGTTCAACAAGAAGAATGATCTCTAGCTGCAGAATTAGATTACAACATTCCGAACTATGTGATCAAAGCCAGGTCCCACATGTTGCTGTTTTCTATTATATCGAAGTTTTCTGTTTTAAAAAAGCTGACTTTTCCAACGTTCATCTAATTTTTGTGTAACTGGATAGCTGCGTGCTTGATATTCATCGAAATTTCCTTGAAATCCTAGGAAAGCTGTGGAAAACGATTGTCACATGTGGGTAACAGGAGGAAAAGCCGCAGCGTCGATATGGCATGGAATTGTTTCGAAATTCCCCATTTTTCTGACAGGGAAAATCGATTGAAATGGTCCCCAGTCCGATTCCCTCACACCCATGGTATCTGCGGGTGTAAAATGTACATTTTCTATGTTCTTTGTATTAACTATTTGCAGTATGAATACTGAAATCAGAAAATCAGAAGCCGACGGAAATCACTACGACATATAAACCAATTAATTTAGGTAAAAATGATACAAATTTAAACAAAAATATTTATTCGAGAAAATTAGCGGTACCATGAATGTAACAGATATTGCGGTAGGGAATCTAGAATTTCTCACATGAACTCCTTCGCAATTCCACTAGATATTATCACTCCCTCAGTGCAATTAAAACTTCTCCGTTAAACTTCACTCATTGCATTGTACTGACAGATGTTTGAGTAGAATTATGTTCACGGTGAGTGAATATCTAGAGAGTGTAGTTTGTTTTTATCTTACATCCCCTCAGTTACTACTGGTCCCTGTTTGCTATCAGAACTGTAACCTCATCAAGGGACACAGGTGGTCCGTGGTGGTGGGGGACGGAGTAGGAATCATTCAACAAGTTCATATAATGTCGTAATAATTTCAGAAACCCACATTATGGATTTCAACAATGTCAATATGACACGTTTCTCCTTCCTGCTTGATTTTGTGCAATTAGAGTCACAACAAAAGTATTAAAAATTCACAACCAATGAACTCAGATAAGAACTCAAAACCACAATCCAACCACAATCCTTCGAAATTAAATAATTTCTTTCAATAACCGACTCAAATTGGCTTCTTTGATACCCTGTTATGATGTAATGCCAAATTTCAATTTTTTTGAATCATACTTCGTTTTCAGATTACTGCACGGAGGAATGCTGTATTCGTGCAGTTACTCGGAGTTTTCATTTTTGTTTCATTAGATTCATGATGTACTTGTGATTTTCTCAGATATGGGGCATTCCATGTGAAAGGTTTAACTCAAAAAATAAGAGTCGGCCATTTTTAGGACGCCCCTCTGAAGCAACACTTCATTAGTGGGATGACGCCTATTACAATTGATCCAGAGGGTGTGGGACTACCCAATCCGTTACACGCGTTCCACACAGAGAACTATTCTTTAAAAAAGGTAGGTTTGTGTCTGCGAATGTGTGTCTGAGTACTTAGAGAAGTTTGCTTCTTGCTAGGGTTTCCTCCTGCTCTCGCATGTGTCTATATGCATGCACCGGTCGAGGTGCTCGGCATTGTCTCTCTCGCACCCTGTATACCATCTCCACTCCTCCCGCTCCAGCTTGCGTTCAGAGGTTCTGAATCTGGGTCGCCTTGATTTTGTCAGGCAGCAGTTGTTGTGGTGCGATCGAGCAACTGCAACTGCTCCAAAACCCAACTTATCTGATGCGGTTGCCAAGCAGATTCGTGTGCATTGTCATCCAGCTGCTGGGATCTGGGGAGAGAGAAACTGTATCCTATGCCGAGTGACCAGGGCAGGAAGCCAGATATCATTTTTGTCAAGCCCGATGGGTCTGCCATGATCCTGTATGTCTAGGTTGGAAGTGGACACTTGGACATACAGATTCATGTTCACAGTTTTATTCCGATTTTTCGATACCTGTTTTTTGTCTAATAAACCTTTCTTGTCCGATGAACCTCAGTAATTTTGAATTTGATGTCCGGAAAGTGAAGGGGTTGTAATGACCGGTCCATTTCAGCTCTCTTCATTCTCAGCCGATTTTCGTTTCTTTCGTGCGTTTAAGAACTTGGTATAGCTTTCCAACATATTCCAATATAATATATAATGGTGTTTAGGAGTATGGTCATATAAAAAGAAATGGAGACGTCTCTTTAATGAATGCATTACATACCAGTAGGTTTTGTGTATGTTGTACCTCTGAGGCAGACAAATTATTCCAAAACTATCAGAAGGATTCATCACTCATCCTCGCCGGTCCCCAGCTAGTCAAAGTTCGCAAGAGCATCGTGGGATCCAAGGTCTTCAAGTATCTGCTAATAAAAAATGCCCGTAAAATGATGAAAAACAAGTTGAGAATGCAACGAATCGATATGAAATTCTGTAGAGCACGATTACCTAGGAGCACGAAACACCTACTGAAAAATGGTTGATTATTATTATTATTATTGTTGTTTTTCAGTTCAATCTTTCACTCAGAATAACCCAATCTCTTGTTTTAAGATTTTTCGTTCAACACAACCATTAAAATTATTTTTAACATCCTATAAAAACTCGATAAACTGAGCGATGTAACGAACATGAAACTACAAAAGAACAGTTTTGACTCGTATTTTGAAAAGAAAGGGATGGTAAATAATTCTCATAAATAGTCATAAACTGATTTTTGTCAAAAAGTGTTTTATCGAATTTTTTGAACAGTAAGAAAACTGGAATTAAATGGTGTTAACAAAATTCAATTTTATTTATGTTTCAAGCTAATTACATCCATTTCAAAAACGTCTGCCAAGTGGGTGTGGCACATAGCATCCTCGTATCCATAACATGACTGTGTAGATCATTGAAAATTATTATTGACTATTATCAATTAAGAACTCCCGGAGTTATGCGCGTAACAAGGATTTCACGTTTGCGCATGCGCAGAGGCTATCCGGGGGTCATGAAACTCTTAGGGGACCATCTACACATCAAACCGAACAATCCCTGAAAATTTCATCGAAATCGGACTATAACTTCGTGTAGTTTTGCCCGTAACAAGGATTTGCTGACAGACAGACACGGAACCAAAATTGTTCAGAAAGGTCTAAAACGCAAAATGCGAGTGGAATTTTTGATTTTGGAGACAAAAAAATTTTCACATCCCGAAAGTGAAAACAATGCTTCCGCTACCTTGGTAGACTCGGAAGCAAAATGAATAAATACATAAAAACCACCTAGAACAATACATTTTAGTTTCATGGAAAATTTGAGAATGCAATAAAAACTATTATACCTCTTAACTACGTCTCAATGTTTTAATTCTACGTTAAGGGCGTGAAATGAGTTTTCTTTGTTTCTTAGTTAACCAACTCTGGAATCAAGACTTGCTCAACTCGTGTAACTTCCTGTGTTTATACATTATTTCTGTATCCTTTTCGTTGTGAGGTTGAGATCAATCAATAAAGGGGATCAAAAGCGAATTGAAATAACTTTGAGAAAAAAGAAGTTTATGAAACTACGTGTTTTTGACTCAGAGCTTTGACAAAATCTTCTCTCTTCTAAATGGTTAATAGCAGAGACGGGTGCCCAGTTACTGGAATAATAACTCCTCTCCGGTACCTATCGGGTGGGTGAACCAAAGCATGAATATTTATTTGCCTGTTCCTCCCCTTCTAGTTCTCAGAAAATACGAACCGATGACGAGCGAACCCTGCCAGTCGGTCGTCCAGAGCAACCCAAAGAAATAGGTTGCTCCTGTTTGACTATTTGTAATAAATGTGCGCTCGATAGTCGATTTCCGTTTTTTTTTTCAGATGAAATTATTGTTAGTTCAGAATTTAGCTTTTAGTTTTTCTGTTGGTCGTATTTTAAGGAAGTTTCAAACCAGGAAGGGTACAAAATCAACATTATCAACAAAAATTTTAAAAATATGTACAGGGTGTCACACGAGTTGTCCCCCTTCATATAAAATTGTCCAAATGGGGATTAAACAAAAAACTCTTTTTGAATCTTCATTTTTTTGCAAGGATTTCAATTCGCAACCATGCGCAAGTGACACTAACTTTCTTCTTCAAATAAGAACCCAACATTTTTATTGCAGATTCGGATTCTACTCAAAATTTCATGATAATTTTATCACTCAACCAATTTTTTTTATTGCGCTCAACTGGTTCAGCGAGCACGCGAAGTTGCGCAACCCCAAAGTTGTCAAATACTGGATGATGGCGAACTCTAAAGTGTGGCACAAGAATGCTCAAATATTTACATTAATTCTCTAATTGAGTATGTCTTTTTAGATTGCTGTAAACATTGGGAAAATATAATTAGGGAAATACTACTGTAGAGATGGTTCGAGCCTGAGCGCGTTGCTGCAGAATGCAGAAAACGTAGACAAAACCCAAAACGCTGCCAATTATTTTGCAAAGGTGTGTCATTTTTGTATTTTATAACCCTTCTTAAGAGGTAGGTATTGCGTATTTGTTACAGCCATCAAAATCGCTCATGATTATTGTCGATCCCACGTCAGCATCGCTCGTTATTATTGAACAGTCGAAATATTAGGAAATCGAAATTTCGTTCGACCTGCTATTCAACTGGATTGAAGCTTGAAGACAGCTTTATGACCAGTGAGTTCGTATGGAATCCACCATGATCATGGGCTGACGCCAGCCACCCATTTTAGTATCCGCACTCAGTCCTCCAGTTAAAGACAGCCCTAACAATATATTGAATTGGTGAGCAAACGGACGATTGTGCAGTAACACGATTGGCATCATTATATTCACGGAACCAATTCGATCTGAATAACATTGCGTAATTTATATCTGAATCAAACTAATCTTCCCTCTTACATCAACAAATTTCGAGATTTCGATTTTTTAATATTAACCCTTAAATATTAACCCTCAGGGTTGGTCGATAGTGATGCCGATGTAGGAGTTTCATCAAGTTGGTAAATGACCTGCGGCAAGCGATTTCCGAGCTAAAAGGAATGGCGGCAGATGAATCAAGGTCAGACCTGCGCGGGGTGTGTTGCAGGAAAACGTCCTCACCTCCTATTGCCTGTCCTTCTGAGCTCATTCCTTCTGGAAAAACCTCATTCATATTTAGTCATCGACAAATAAGATGGTTTTTAAACGAGACGTAATTTGAGTTGAGAGTTACCCTGGGGTGTCTCTTGTTTCTGGATATCGATGGGTTTCAGTTACAGTACAGTTGATCGTCTGTACTCGAAAACGGTGTAAGGCTATTAATACTTCCCCGACTTGTTACAAAACGTCTTGATACAAAATGGAATACTCTTCTTAAAATTCTCCTACCATTATTTGTGTCCATGACTGGGTTTGAATAGCTAATAACAGTAACTGAACTTACAACGAAGTAAGGAACCAAATACTTATCAATTCATAGCATCAATGAACATATCAAGGTAACAACTTCTGTGTTATCTGCGTTTCGTTGACGGGATTTCACATTCATGAAGGGTTCGAGTGATCTGAGAGTAGAGCGCTCTGCTCTTCCGCACGTATAGGCTATCTGTAATAACCAGGCGGATGAACCATTGGCACAGCCCCTCCTGTTCACTGGATCGGAGACATTCCATCATCTTCCCCTCTGATACTCACCATTGTCCTTCTAAACATGTAAACAAAAAGATGTCCCTTTTGGCGAAAAACCAAATTTAGTCAGGAAAATCAAAATGATGTTCGAATACCGTAATTAAATAGAAAAATAACGAGTACATGTACAATGGAGGCTTGGCTCTCATATTTTTATCACGACAAGTCTACCGTGGTAGCGCAACATATTCTAAGCTTTAAGGTGATGAACTCATTACAAAGATATCCCTTTCAGTGAAAAACAAGTTTAACATAGATAAAATCAAAACCGTGCTATGATGCTCCATGTAAACTGAGAAGCTGCAATTACTCGTAAAATGGAAGCTTTTCTCACGTTATTTTGGTTATGAGGAGTCTATGAAGGTAGTAAAACATGTATCCACATTTTTTGAGTAATGTGTGCGTTATAAGGATGTCTCTTTTGGAGAAAAACAAATTTACCTTCAGGAAAATCAAAACCATTCTTTGATAATGTACGTGAACAAAGAAAGTAATGTAGGTGCGTTTTCGTACCCCTCATCTAAATCTACTTGCTGTTTGCTAATTTAGCGAGAAACTATAGACCAAGAAAGATTGACGTTCTATAAAAAAAAAAAACCTAGTGCCTACACCCTCTAAGAGATATTATAAAATTAGCTTAATGCACCAAATAATAATAATCTAAATTCAACAAATGAATAATATTACGTTTATCTCAGATTTAGCGAAAATTATCACTGTAGAAAGTTTTTCTAATACATCCTTGAGTTTTCCATTGTCTTGAATAAAATATATATACAAGTGTAACACGAGTTACGTTAGAAAGCTGGCGTTTTGCGGCAGTTTTTTAGGCGGTCCTGCTACAAAAACTAATAGGATTACAAAGCGTTTGAATCCTTAATTCTGAAACTTTGTCAAAATCTGCTTTTTGAACTCTTCTTTCGTGCCTTAGTTCTGCTTTGAAGAAAAAATTTTAAGCATTAACCCTAGAATACTATTGAGGAGTAAAAATGACTCAGGCCACCACTTACAGTATTGTACCGTGCCGTCCCAGGTAAAGGTGTCACTCGGATCCCACCTTTGCATTCCCCACCATGTCCACACAGTGATGTACAAGTCAACCCGCCTTTGGCCTAACCAGTCGTTGCTGTCAGGTAAACACTGAAATCCTATACGTCAAAATAACTCAACGGTAGTAATGATGAAGGTAAGGTGGAGTCAGTTTGACTCCGCGGTGACACGTTCCTAATGCCTAGCTATATTATAACTACAGGCCACGTTCTAAATAAGAAAATCCAGACGCACTTGTCAGAATCGACATGGAGAAAAAAATATACAGATTTTATCGTTTCCGATCCTTAAGAAACAACGCAGAGGGAGTCTCAAGAGGAAACTACAGTTACAGCTCCACCCTTTGCGTACTCTCAAGGCGCCACATAGAAAACACGGAAACATGAAAACTAGTACAAATGATGTAAAGCAGAATGTTTCCGTCCTCTCTCAAGCAAAAACGTTATATATACATAACGTTATATATACAATTCAAGACAATGGAAAACTCAAGGATGTATTAGGAAAAACTTCTTACTGTGATGATTATCACTAAATCTTAGCAAACGTAATATGATTCATTTGTTGTATTTAGAGATCTATCTACTGGTGCATTAGGGTAATTGAATGCCTTACGTACGTTATCTTGACAAGGTAATAGCTTAATAATCAATTTCAGACTACCTTTTACCATATTATTTGAATAACTATTAGGTAGTCAAAAACGGGTTTAAATGACGAACATTTGGAACAGTTGAATATTCTAGAATTTGAAACCGTTGCAATAACTTTTGTTAACGGCGAATTCCTAAAACTAAAGGCTTGGTATCAAACACTGGGGTGTTGAGGGAACGAGAAAAAAGGGATATCTGCGAACGCTTTAGCCAGGCAACGGGTTCTTTTAAACGAATGAATAAACAAATGAATATGGATTAAAATGATTTTTTTAAAGACTTTATTTTTATATCACAATCTAGTTTGTACATAACTAATAAGTGATATTATTCTGGCATGATGTTAACTCAAGCAATTTTGTATATATACTGATAGTTTGGCGTCCCTAACACTAATTCATGTGGTTTTTTCCTCTTCCTTCTATCAAGGTGTTCAACGTCGGGAAGACGGACGGCCTCTTCGTTGACATGCCCCTGTAGCCTCTGTTGATGGGCTTCAGCGAATTGGTGTATTTCGTTTTGAACCAAATCTAATCCAAGATCACGATGGAGGTTTTATTTCTCGCGTACCAAGGAGCGCTAACTACGTCCCTGAATACTGTATTTAGAAATTTCTGTATCATTGCAATATTACTCTTTGCTGCACATCCCCATAGCTGGCAATGGATTAAAACGATGACAATAAATTTTATCTCTCTCTCGCCAAGGTAGTAAGAGACGAATTTCATCATGCTAGTTCAAGTTCATAAATTATGTTAAGCCTTTAACAAATAAGGAAATTTCATAACAGTTACGAAATATTAAGCTGTTGCTACAACACACTGTACATTCGCCAAAAGCTTGTTCTGGTTTACCCCATTAGGGACTCGTTGTTGTTCAGAGAAACACCGACGTAATCGAAATGAGGAACCTGAAGAGCTTGAGTTAGTTGGGCTCTCACTTCCTGCGAGAAACTCTAGAGCGCTGGAAGGGGCTTAAGCACCAAGTGCTCGATGAGGATACATCACTCAAGTTCCCCAAACACGCACACATACAACCATCACCATCGTACTATTTCATGCCGCCAGTTCTGTATTGTTATTGAAAGGTACATCCAAATTGTGTAGCGGAACAATCATTTGCTCATCGATTCGATCAACGTGATTAAATCACAATTGATTTCGCTTGTGAGCTGCCACGGACGCTCCACCGTTCTGTATCCCCTTGTCCACATGAATATGAGAGTTTCTGACCCTCTGCTCCTTAGCCCAGCTGATGGTGCGAGATAAATTCGTACGAAATTCTTTGAGTAGATTGGAATAACAAAATTAATTGACCATCTTTAAAGCGATCAGATTTAAGGTTTCTAAATTTGAAACTAATGCGTATGATACATTTTTTCTAAACCATAAAAATCGATTCAGCAAGGAAAAACTCTAAAGGTTTTAATTGCGGTTGAGCATCTTTGATCCAAATCGGTTGAGGGTGTTGAATTTTCATGATCGAGCGCAACAAATCTACAATCTTTGAATTCATTTCGAATCTACAATGACAAAAAAGGGGGGGTTCCCATTTGAGAAAACAAAGTTGATGTACATTCCAGTTTCGTACGGAAGGGTTCTCATTGATAGACATTTTCAAGTATTTCTATACGATCGATTCATTTTTTTAACTTGATGGTCTTTGTGCACTACGGACAAAATCGACTCTATCTATTTTCATGATCATACAATTTACATTCCTAAGATCTTGGACAATACTTTTGTCATTTTGTTGAATTGGATAATCATTTATCAGTACTACCCTGGAATTTTCATTAAAGCGAGGTTTTTGTTGATGGTAGTTGATGGATTCAATCTTCGTACGTGAAAAAAACAATCATTTTAAAAGAAATAATGAATTAGTTGGTAAATCAGTAAATTAGTCAAATTACTTCACATTTTGAGAAATCACTTTCCAACTTCAAAACAGCTAAAAATCGACGAATTTAAATTTTTTAGTACCCATCACTTCTGTTCACGAACCATGAATTCGGTCATTTAAAAATTAAAGCTCAAACCTACGCTGGAAATAGTATTTATATTTCACTAGAATATGCTAAAAATCCATAAACATGCAAGACATTGTAAAAATTCAAAATCTTTGCTACACAAAATAATATTACTTAGATTTATTTTTCCCCAAAAAAATTCGAGTCGTACAAGAACATAAAAATGTTTATACATTTTTTTTTCTCCAATTGACACCTTTTTCACACTTACCACAAAAACATGTTGATTAGAGAAAACCATAGTTGAAGATATCTGGGGATAACAAACTGTTGAATATTGGAATAATTTTGGTTGGTTCTTTCCTGTCCTCCTCAGCACTTCCCCCATCAAAGATATTGATAATGCTAGTATAGGAGTATAGCCCCATATGGCTCTGGAATAAATGCTCTTCAGAGTTCCTATGGACGAAGCTGTAATCGTCCTATTTCCCCTCGACTCGCACAAATTCATTATGTACAAAGATGAATAAATTACGAGTGACATTGAAGTTGGTGTGAAAGGTTCTGAGGTAAAACCAGCTATCTTACAAATGTTGGCCAGATTCCTGCGGCAGCTTTTTGTATTCCATCCCATTTTATATGGCAGGTCTTAATTTATTACAAGGTTCTTAGGTTTTATACATGTAATACAAATTGTGAAATAAATCATGCTTTTGGATATGGGCTTTTGGAGCACAAAAAACGCTTTATCGCCTCCCGTGTTTATTAGGGAAACGCGTCTACTCTTCATCGGGGCGAACGTGCTTCCTTCCCATTCGGTCGAAGCGGTTATTGAGAAGACTGTTACACGGATGTCCTGGAGAGATAATCCAAGTTAGGTTTATATAATAAACTATTTAGGATCAACAGGGCTGTCACACTCTTACCGTCATTTACGTCAAAACTTTAAATGTGCGCTCTCGAATATTATAATAATTTTACTTGAGACAAGACGAGAAGTTGATTCTCCATTAGTTGGAAGCGGTTGGTTTCTTGATTTCCCGAAACGAATTTGATAACCCATAGGCTTTCAAAGTTGTTTGGCACTCGCGATCGACCACTTTGCATATTTACTACGTCTGTTCAAACTGTCGAACAACTACTGGGGTACACCCAACTGAAAGTAGGAGGCTGCATGGTTTCCACAATTTGGGCACCGCTTCAATTCGTTAGACAATGTCGACGTTACCAGCACAATACCTTAAGCATCAATCTAGACCTACGTAGCTAACCTCGGAAGGTGATTTAAAGTCGTGCCAGCGATATTAATTACCGTGGAATCGCGAGGGTGTTTAAATTAATCATCTCACGAACGAATTGTTCTCAAACCAGGAGATTTATGTTTCTTTTTGAGCGTGTAACATGCGTATGCTCAGTGATGATGAAACATGTCTACGTTGAAGTGGTGGTTTCAGTTTTACTGAATGTGAAAGGGAAAAGCTGGAAGCGCTGCTTGAATGATGCTATACCTCATTTCTTCAATGTGATACTACTTTGCAACCTGTAATTACATTAGACGTATTACCTCCGTTACATCGCGAATCTATTTGACTATCTAAAAGCAGCTGTTTTGGGGATTGGAAATTAATACGGTTCATCAAGTATTTTGAAATTATTTTCGTTGGTAAAGTCGGATTCAAGACGGAAATTGGGAAAATAAAGATGAAATTTGGGTTTTGAAGAGAAAACGCTGCAAATTATTACACAAAGCCTCATAAGTTCTACAGGGTGTTACATTTCGTGACGGTCACAGGCCAGGAGAAGATTGTACGGAAAATTTCTGATCGAAAGCAATTTTCGTTTACACCCTTGGCGTAAGCGTTTTTTTCAATTTTAAGATTTTTCTCGTTTTTCGACCTTACCGCATTAAAACGGCCATATCTCCCACATTTTGCGCGCGATTTCAAATCTGATTCCACTATTGGAAAGACCATTAAATTTCCTATCGCCCTAATGGAGAACCAACTTTTTTGAGCCGCCAATACAGGTGAAAAATCAGCTTGAAAAGGACACATTGTCATATCGTCGAGATCTCGACTTTCTTCAAACACTCATGTGTCCCTGTAATAAGGCATGTGAATTTTAGCCTGCAGTGGTAAAAGATGCGCGAAAATCCAGGCTTTCTAGCGATATAACCAGATTTGAAATTCCGTGTAGTTTTCTGTGAGAAAATTGCTTTTCAAGTAAGAAAAACGTGGTTTTTCGCTGGATACTCCGGTTTTTTATCATGCGTTGATTCGTCTGGTAAAAAAAAAAAAAAAAAAAAATTCGAACTCGGATTTAAAAAAAATTATTAATGAAGCATTGTAGTAAACTGTACAGTTTTACTGTAGATACTCTTCAAAATGTCCACCATTCCATTGACTTTTCCTTGCGGGGGGCTATGAAAGTCCGAGCCTATGAAGTGCGCACAGATACTCGAGAAGAATTATAGGAACGAATCCACCAATGTGCTCTCACGACATGAGACATAACACCAGGGAGCTGGAGCGAGCAGTCGACATCGTTCGGCGGAGGTGCCGTCTCTGCATTCAGCATAATGGTGGACATTTTAAACAGTATCTACAGTAAAACTGTACAGTTTATTACAATGCTTCATTAATGTTTTTAAAAAAAAATCCGAGTTCGATTTTTGTTTTACCAGACGAATCAACGCATGATGAAAAACTGGAGTATCCAGAGAAAAACCACGTTTTTCTTACTTGAAAAGCAATTTTCTCCCAGAAAGAAATTTCAAATCTGGTTATATCGCTAGAAAGCCTAGATTTCGGCGCATCTTTTAGCACTACAGCCTTAAATTCACATGCCTTATTACAGAGACTCATAAGCGTTTGAAGAAAGTCGAGATCTCCACTCCGATGACATCTCCATTTGACAATTTGTCCTTTTCAAGCTGATTTTTCACCCGTTCCGCCGGCTCAAAAAAGTTGGTTCCCTATTAGAGCGATAGGAAATTTAACGCTCTTACCAAATTTTCCGTAGAATCTTCTCCTGGCCTGTGACCATCACGAAATGTAACACCCTGTATATCGGGCAGCCCTTCTACGCAGATCAGTGGATTACAGATAATCCCTTTATTATTATTTTCTTCTACTTCAATCTAATTGGCTGTAGTTCCAGTCGTATGAATTGAGAGTTAGAACCTCAAACAGGCAGTGCATATGCCCAAATTGGTTTGATGAATATCTAGTACCTGAGGACTTTGTTCTCAAGTCGCTTGACTATCGAGAACGTTTTTCGTTCACTATTTTCAATAATTCAGCCCAATCTCCTTAAAGACAAGCAGGGAAACAAAATCGTCCGTTCTCTGTCGGAAGCTTTTTTCCGAAACTACTGGAACAGAGTTTACGACATTTCGATTAAAAATCATACGTCGATCTGAAATGTGCCAGTGATCTCGGGATCATGATCAATCAACCATAATCGATAGTTTAGGGTGGAACGATTGAAAAGAAAAAAATCGTTAAAACTTGAGATGAATTAGGATTTTGTTTTTTAGTTTGGTTCAGGTAGAAATTGGTTCCATGAATCGAATGAGAACACTCGGGTGCAGTACGATTATCTGTTTCCTCCCCACATGAAAAAATCGGGAGGCACGAGTTGCCATGGTTGATTCAAATGAACAAAATAATTCGATCAATCATGAGAAATATCCCTTGTACAAGTACTTATTGTTGATGACAAGACGATTCTTCAACAAAAACCGCTTCTCACAAAGCATTCTCAATGGTGATTGGCACTTGTCGTGTTTATGTTAAGAAAATGTATTAAAATGGTAACCATCATTCTGCCCATTACAAGGATTTCAGTTACATTCGTTTCCAACGGATCATTTGGGAATTGATCATGATGCTTATTCTTCGGATAAACAACTTGGCGCTGTCTCTGTGGGGTCTTCGGGGAGCGGCGAACTTGAAGCCGAATGGCTAAATTAAAGCAAAAACAGGGAGAGCATCTCACATTTATCTCGGGGGTTTAGTTGAGAAATATTCGCTATAGCAATATAGATTAAATTACAGAAGAATCTAGATAATTCGATTCGATGAATTTCGCCGTGTCTGAGTCCAAGATTCGTGAGAGTGATCCTACCACGATTAACGACGTGGGTTGGAAAAAATATACCATTCTGAGTGAGAACTAAGCCGATTTTCTTGACGGTTATTCCACCGTAGATAATTTATTCGCATTATTCATCATCGTGGAACTTAGGAAAATAGGGAAGAAGTGGTTGGAAACTTTATATATTTTACGTTAATATAATAGCTACTAAAGATCATAGTTCAAGAAGTTCCTTGTTTTTTTTTTTTTTATCAACTTTCCAACAGCGATGACTCAATTAAATTTATAAAAATGCAGGATGATCTTGAAAAAAGATAATAATGAAAGAGGCATCGAGGGAATCACTCAAGTAGACTTGCTTGCTGACTACGTTAAATTAGAATGGACTGGACGATATTCATTACCTGTGAAATTTAATTTGCACTGGACTTAAAGTGAAGTTGGAGTATAGAAAAAAGAGTTTTCTGAACTTGACATTACCCAATTCCTTAATTTGTAGAGTTTACGTATCAATACTGTAGGCGCCTTGAGACAAGATTTCAAATTTATATCCTTTACTAGAATGGTTTTCGACAAACTCTCTTCTATTTACTTACTTGAAAAAAATAGTAATAATAATAATAAAAACTGAATAACTAAATAATAAAAATAAATAAAGACATTCACGTTATTCGAATTGGGCCTTTTAACCAGAAAAGTTTAATTACAAGATGCTCCGGTACCGATGATGGCTTGGGTGCCGATGAATTTAACCTTTCTGTCCATTTCAATGGAAAATGAATATGCCAAAACGAGTTAAAACCGAAATGGGCAGTCATAATATCGTAGTTAAAATCTTCATGTAGACCACTTCAAATTTTTTTTTTTTCGAATATCCAATTTTTCTTAGAATATTCGCTAAAATGAGACCGATCAGTCCTAAAATGAGATTTTTGTAGATTGATGTTGTTACCAAATTTGAGAATATATATATATTTTTTTCTTACATAATATAAATTAAATGTCAGGTAGATTGTGAAAATTCTCCCCAGTTGAAAATAGAGTAGGTAGGTCGGGAGTAGAGTGGACGTAGGTCTGACACAATCAATGCCAACCAAGTGGTGTTCCACTTTAGGTTATATTGCGGGGTACATGTCCCATGCCATCCGTTAAAATTTTGCTGAATTGTCGAGTTTGATCTACACTTTTTCAGTGCAACCTGTGATGGATATATATGCCTGTATGTATTTCCCGATTTCGGAAAGAAGGCAAATCGTCTCTGCTCAGCCGGGTTCGGCTGTATGACAGTTATTGTTTCAGACAAAATTATATACATATATAAGAAATAAAAGCAGGCAAACTGTCTCAGCTCAGACAAAGTTTCGATGGTTTGTATGACAGTTGTTTTTTTCAGACAAAATTATATACATAATAAGAAATAAAAATCGGATACTTGATTTTTACTGGTACCTAACTTTTAGTGGTACTTAACTTATATGTATTAATGCTGTAGAAAGTAGTGAATTCGTAATATTGACATCGAGAAAGCCAGCAACCGACACAATGTTTCGATGAACCGATTGTATTATAATTAAGTGCGGGATTGATGGTGTTTTAACAAGTAGTTCATATTGCATACTGAAAATAGTTGATGCATTTGTTAGGAAATGCAGACATTCCAAAATTCGATTTGCATTCAATTTTAATTTGATAATTTAATAAAAAACGAAACTTGGTAATCACTTCTTTAGCTACAGTGTTAAAAATATGTCGTTCTGTCTATTTCATTCATATTCTAAGTTTCCTCCTACCAACATCCGTCAGAATAACACGAGAGTTATCCTATCATCTAAGATTTATTAGATAATCTGTTTGATTGGTTATCGAAGCCAAGAGTTACAGTACATTTGGCAAACATGAACGAACATGAAAGTCTGAATCGATAATTCAATTCTAACTGAAGGTATAACAACAAATACAACCTAGTTTATAACAAGTCAACGTCATAGGACTCAAATTCACATAAGCTGATTATCACAGTTTAATCATATAAGGTTCATCACACGCAAGAGTATGCAGACGCATAGGTTTTATGATTACATACCGAATGTAGTACATTGCGACAACAAGATTACGGATATAGCAAACAATGAATAAGAAAGTTGAGTCAATGGGGTAATTAAAACCCTCGGAGAAACTCTCTACGACGAGAGAAAGATTCTTGATACACGAAGCGATATGATAAATTGACTAAATGAAAACCGAAAGAATAAGTTTACAAATGAAATTTAGTGTGTCATTATCATAATGCGTATTAAATACATGCATTCAGAATTCTCGTTGTCGTTTCCGTTCTGTCCAGGAAGTTGTTGAAGTTTTGCTACTAATCAGCTCTTAATGAGCTGCTAATGATTGCGTTGAAATTGATATTACACTATCAGACCGTTTGTCCCTAACTACCTTGAGATTGTGACTTCTATCGGACCTCTAGAACTTCAGAAGATGATACTTGAAGATCGAAATATGTGAAACTCTATTCCTGTGCATCATTCCAGTCATCATCAGAAATCAAATCTGAGGGGTAGAACATATTTGTACTGGTGTAACTTAATTTAGCCACTTCGATACACTTTTTGCAACTCTGGAAAGGAAATTATGAGAGAGAAAGAGAGAGAGAGAGTGAGAGAGGGAGGAGGACGTTATTCATAGTTACGCTTGGCCTTACATAGCCATAGTCAATCTGCTCACATCATTTCCCACCTTTTTGTCAACCCCCAACGTCATTTCATTCCTCTCTCACTATCCGCTCCACTCTTCGCCAGTTCTGACAGTTCATTTTTGGGAAATTTCTACGGAGGTATGTATTTATTATGTTTGTCATAACTATGATGTGATTATTTCCATCCACGCAACCATACCAACCACCATGTACTAAGTGCAACTTTCAACAAAATTCAAAACGAAAACTTATCGGAAATTTTCGGAAACACCGTTCATTGTTTTTCATCAGAGCGGTTTGCGAGTTTAAGCTTCCAGTGGCACTCCTTCCACACTCCAAAAATTTACATAATTCGAACTGGCTCAGGAAAAGAAATATTGGTATGTTATTCGGATTGAAAAAATAGCATTGAGGCCGAACAGGAAAAATTTAAACAAACCAGGTAAAATCAATGTTTGGTCGAAATTGAGTGATTGGTAACCAAACGTTCAGAATGCCGTCATCTACCTCTCCAGTTGAGTTGCAAGGCTCAAAACCCAACGAAAACTTCCTTAACACTCTCACTCTGGAGGCCCTACTGACTTCTTTTTTTTTAAAGGTTCGAATCGCTGCCATTCGGTTTGTTTATAACGTAGGATGAAACCCTTTCACGCAGGTGTTAGGCACTATAGTAGGAATCTGTATACATAGGGTAGTTCCAGAACCACAACAGTAGATGGAGGAGCCAAAATAGGCGAACCCACTTCAAACTGTTAAAAGACCATGCCACACTACTGGTGAAGTTCCAGAACTACACTCTTGTCATCGGTTTTGTCCATACATAACCTCCTTAAGTATTATGTATCAACTTCACCTCTTACGTCTCTCAAATGAATGTGAAATTAAGAAAAAAATGTTTAAAAACTTGAAAAAAGTGAAAAACTCACTTAGTATGCGTCTTTCAGTTATTCCACGAATGAACATCTACCAGTGAGAGCCAGCATCATACTGTAGTCAAAAACACACCTGCGAACCCTCTGAAACCTTAGTAACCTCTCATACCCCTTCTTAAACGAATCCGACCATGTTCAACAGTTAACAGTTGCAGTAGTTCCGGAACCACGTCAGCATTGAGAGTGTTAAAATCAAGAAAAAAATATCGCTGTAACCCCAAAACCTGGTTAAACCGACTTTTGGAAAACCCATTAACAAGGAGCTTCCGAAAATTCCTGTCTCTCTGTGATGCACGGAGCTGTCCAGAAGCAACTCCGGCTCAATTTTACGTTAACGTTTTCGGATTTTCAATAATAATCCTTTGTTGTTGTATAGGAAACATTTTCGATAACTCCCCATAATTTTGCCACTTCACGTTTCTCGATGTGTGTTGATTCCAAATCTGAAATGTTCGTCCGCTGTATTTCCGCCGTAAATTTGAAGCGGTCAGTCTGCTGTTTTGGTCTGATGACTAAACGTTTATTGCATTTCCTTGAACATCTCCTGGGTTCCTGTTAATTGGTTGTGGAGCTTTTCTGCTCTTGTAAATGTTTCTTGTAAATCGTTTTGTTTCAAAATCAGTATTCCCTATCAGCCGTGCCGTGAATATTACAACTACGTACCGGAATCCATGTGTAGAACGAGCAGTGATTGCTACGTAAACTCCTGGCATTTCCTGCATCTGAATCTTAGCAATTAGATTCTTTGTGAAATTTCACGGAACCTCGGTTGTTCAATCCGTTGTTCGTGTACCTCTTCCTAATATTAAATTTGCAAAGGTTGGTTTCGGTGTTTTGTTTCCTCTAGTTTGGTATTTTTTCCGAAATGTTTCAAGATCTGTGTTACGGGTTACTCAGCTAGCCCTGCAGGCGATTTTATCACCTTCAGATTCATAACAGCATTCATACATCCGCCTTTGATACCTGATTATTAGTGTTGGGGTAAGAAACATGTGCCACTCCCAATAAGGGGACATTTTTATCGTCATTGGGGATCCTTTCCTTTGTGTAGAAAGTTTGATTCATTCAACTAATCGTTAGTGTTGAAAATACATGAATGGTGGACGGATATTCAAATCTAGTTAATGCGGTACCAACATTAATGTTTTGGTGGTTAAATATAGAAAACAGCCTTCCCAGAAGCGAGGGTGGATATTGGACCGATTAAAGGAATCAATATGCGTTTCTAATTTTAGAGAGAGTTATATCGGGGTCGGACATTACGATAAGGCCATCTACGGTCAAGGGAACTCGTCCGTCGTACAACGTGTTTGGTACACGATGAGGACAGACACTTTTTTCAACGTAATTATGAATACTAAATACAAGCATGGTAGAAAACCACTTAATATTTCGTAAATAACTAGTCATGTACACCGCTGGTACACCGCTGTGCATAGTGACATCAAAGGCATCAAAATACAACACGATACCAATTAACCTACAAATGGCAACGTGGGGCATTTCCTTCCAATCTCTGAATCTCTAGGTAATTCTTTTCTGACTCTGTTCTCTTTTTAATTTCTAATTTTGATTCGTTTAATTATTGAATCTGAGCCCCGTTCGAACACATTAATTATCGATTGAGGATGGATAAGATTTTCCAAATAGCATGCATTCTCAGCAAAGAAAGTTTTGTGATTAAAAACGATTTTTTTCTTATTGGGTTTAAAATGTTTAAAATTTCAATCATTTAAAAAGTTAATAAAAAGTGTTTTCAATTTTAAAATGTTTTCCATTCATAGTATAACCTCTTCTAGCTGGAATGAGAGCTGGGAGCCTTCCATCCATGCCAACATTCGTTTCCAATGTCATCCTGAGCAAAATTGTCGCCTACAGTTTACAGTTGGTGAAGGTTTTCTTATGATAGATACTCTGGCTGGAATTGTTCTTTTCAGCGTGTCCTTAACATGCTAAATCATAGTCTGATCTGTGTAAACGGATAAAATATTGATAAGGGAAAGGAGAAGGGAATAAACAAGGTGGTGCGTTATTTTGAGCTGCAGCCGATACCCTGTATAGTCCAAATAATCAACATTTCTCATCATCATTATATGTAAGGGCTTCGGCTGGTTTGAAATCCATTCATCGCGTTATATCCGACGAGTGAAGAATATGTATAGACCTATACTCTTAAAAAATGTCTGTCCAACCAGTCACCTCGTTGTTGTGACACGAATTTAAACAGTAAGGTTTGTCAAGCATCAAACTGATAATGGAACAATGGAACAAGTTCTACCTACACAATGGATTAAGTGCAATTCTAACAGTATCTTCGTTTACGAAAAAATGAACCTTTTGAGATGATTGGTAAGCATCTGTACATACATAGATTACGGTACTGTAATATTTTTCAATAACCTATTGTCAATAAATCATTTTTACCATAGTTTTAACTATCGGTGTACCCAAGTCGTAGAGGTCTATCTTTAAGGAGGCCATGTTTTCAATCCCTTATTTGACCCCTATTGCAATTAGATTACTGATCCAGGATAGGGACTCAACCGCATTCAACCCACAACAGTATTTCATTCAAATGCACACTTGTGTCTCTGTATATACGTGCAGTTGAAGGACATGTTTGTGAAGTTCTCTATTCGACTCATACGAGTACGATATTTTGTATAAGATATGGATGTAAAGGTGAATATATCTAACAAAGCCTGGATCACTATTAAAAACAATGAGTTTGTGGTCCCTTTCACAGCTGTGAACCACTGCCGAATTTTGATCCAAGAAGTTAACACTTGGACACATAAGAAGATCTAGGGGGCTATTTATACCGAAATTACTTGCCAAAATAGTGGTCACTAAAAAACGATAGAAGGAACGGCTGTTGAGAAAAATCATAAACCTTCTAGATACTTGTATCGATTTTGCAATAAACGGGTAGTCGAATCAGATGGGAACCCCCACCTATACCAGAGCCGATCGGATGGATAGGAACAACCCATGGTACGTCGGTACATAAACCGTATAAGCCGGGATATATTAAACTTCATGAATCAAAAATAAAACTATCTGCTTATAATAATATAAAATATAGGCAATTGGTGAAATAAATAGGAAAAAAAAACAAATAAATAAATAAATTTAAAAAAAAAAAAATAATAAAAAAATAAAAATTGAAAGTAAGGTTTTTGATAATTCATACTGCAGACGACCCTAAACTAGGTATAGAAGTGACAATTTAAAACTAATAAAACGTATAGTACATGTCAATGATCAAAAATGTGAAACAAGAGAATCAGCTCTATGTAAATATAAAAAAGCATTGAATCGATTAATATGTTCCCACGTCTAAAATAGTAGGACAACAAAACAAAGGAAGGACAAGGAAGGAGAAGGACTTGAAGGATCGACAAAATGGTTAAATCCGGTTCTAACAGTAGAGGATTGCCCTGCTCAGGATGAAATCTTGGGCGATTGATTTTCCAAATAGGAAAAAATGGTTTAGTACGGTAGATTTAAAGGATGGTTCCTATCAATTTACAAGCTTTGGAACCCCTTTTGGTCTTTATGTGTTCTAAAGACTAACATTTGGTGTCAAAACTTCTGCTGACATATTTCAGAAAAAGAAAAATGACTATTTATTCATTTTAAACGAGTCATTGTCTATGAAGATGACTTAACGATACCAGCTTCTACATTTTGAAAAAGCACGATGAGATATTTAAAAAAATGTATTAACAATTGTATAGCCTTGTAAATTAATCAGCCAATTGATTTAGAGATGCCTACTTTTGTTCATAATGCAAACTTCCTATGAAAGCATGAATTTGTGAAAATGGATCTTGAGGTCTTCCACTCCTCGATCCACGCAAGTGAAAAAGAGTGTTGCAGGCTTTCAATCAAATCAGTTCGAATATTTTATTGATCTGTTGCGTGAGAGCTAATCGTAGGCATTTCAGTATTCGATTCTGTGAGACCCATTACTTCAGTATTCTTTACCCATTACTCTGTGAGCCAAATGTATCTATAGATATAGAATGTTTTTACCTCTCATACAGACAAATGCAACCACTTGCTTTGCTGTTGTCTCTCCAAGCGTCTGCAATAAAAAGTGTTTTTCGTACGTGAGTTAGTTCATTTAATTATTTTCACTCACCAAACTTAACATGCTCATAGAATTTTAATGTTTGGTTATTGTGATGTTAATTGTTACCTTCTCCGTTTTGTGAAAGAATGCGGTGATGACCAAGCTCTAATAACATTGTGCTATATATTATTATTATGATTGCTGAGAATCTATTTATATCGACCATTTCCCTGATCCACATGGTAAAAGTCCCACCTGATTGATCCTACGCCTCTCGAAAGTGACAAATCCCGTCACCTCTACGGTCGGTAACAATCACACAACTCAGGCTAAAGTCCTACCTCCTCATTAACGACAGGCACTAACACTAATTACTTCCTTTGTAACGTAATGTACTGTGTGTCGGTTAGCGAAATGAGTATGATGGAAGGTAAGTTGTAGTGTTGAGGGGGGCGGGTGTTTTCACTAGGGCGAGTGTTGGATTCACGGCAAACAACCCCCTTGGCATCACTTCCACACGCTTCTGAAGTTAAGACCTGATGCAGTTCGGCTAATCAAAGTTAGAGGGAGAATCTCAGCATACAACAGAAGATTTTTTCCGGTTCTACCCTCTTACACGAACCAAGTCCTTCATTTAATGGTGGTTGGTGTCCCGTCAAATTGAAGTGCTCAACTCCCGCAAAGTATCATCAGTAGTTAGAACTGTACTTACGAGTTAACGAAAGTAGCAGAAGCATTTATCGAATAAGAGAGGTAGAAGAAAATAAGAAAAAAGCTATGCTCGTATCCAATATTTCCCACCAGCGTTTTTGGTTCAAGATCATTCTGAAAAAATTCCGTTTAGTTTGTGACAGCAAATCCATGGAGCACGCGGAATTTGTACACTTTTCATCCAAATCTCATAAAAATTGTTCAGGGAAAGTGCGGATAAGGCTGTGGATAGACTGTCTTTGTTTCAATTTTCACAAAGCAAAACTCCACTATGGGCGTTGGCAAAACGAAAATGCATCTATCGAAGTTTTCCCATAGGGTTTTCATGCGATCCAACTCAAATTCTGTGGTAAGGTAAGGGATTACGACATCTGCCGCGCAACCACGAACTTCAAATTCGCTGGAGCTACGTCACATCCACCTTGGATAAAGTTTCGATTCCACATACATCAAGCTAGAAAAACAGTTGGTTTTCATTATTTTTTATTTAATTTTAATTGTAGTGAACTACAAGACCATGAGCTTCCGGACATATTTGCACTCTAGTGATTCGTGGATGATTGTTTGTATTCCATAGATTTACATAATTTTCCATTAGAACTAATAACTGCTCCAATGGTTTGTGATGCACTGAAATTTCGAAACAGAAATGGAGGACATTCCGACGGTTTCTAAGTAGACTGAGCGCACAGTGTTTCAAAACGGATATCTAGCTGACAAAAACCACGTGCCTTATTGTAAAGCTGCATTACATATTTTTTGATGAAGAATGCAGTGGTGTCGCCTAAATCGAGCTGCGTTAAACTCCAAAGCCTGCATGGCAAGTAGAAAGTACCGAAAGTAGCGTAAAAAATTGCGTAGACCTTAGATGATAATTTGTTTAGTTACTTTCGCGGGTTTTAATCCTTTTTCAGATGGGACTTATCGAATTTAATAATAGAAGTCGGCGTAGAATAATATAATACAAATAAATAAACTCGAATCTTAGTTAGGAGGAACCATCAACATTGTAGGCATGAAAAAAATGTATGTACCTATGGTACCTGTGAGAAATTATGAACTTAAAATTGAAACGGAAATTAAACTTTCAAGTCTTCCAATTCTTCTCGAATCACGAATTGACGGGTAAGCCAATCTTGTCGCTTCGTTGTGAAGTATGAATAAGAGTAATGACAGTCTTTCCAATATATTCTCAATCTTTTTACAAAATTGGCTGCTTTAGAGGTCAACTCTTCTTTTTCCTGGTCAGAAAAGTCCATTTGAGGATATTTGCTTGCAATGAAGTCCAAAATGATTCCTTTTGCTTCGTCAAGGTTCATGTCCTTTGCTCTGAGGGCATCGAGTAATTCCACGTATGGAACGGCATACGAGGTTTCTGGAAGGAAAATTTCGATAACTTCCAAAATTGGATAGAATTGGTTCTGAAATAAATTTTAACGTAATCTAGGACACTTCTACAACACGTCTCTGAAAGAGGTAACTTGTTCCAACTTGTTCCAAAAAAGTTATTGCATTTTGAAATTGAAATTTCACATCAATTCCATTGTAATTTTATTCATTTAAAACCATCTAAGAAATTAATTATGAAATGCGATTTGGCGTGATTAATCGTTCACTTACCACTGGAGGAACAGGCCATGACATTGAGAGACCAGACACTTAATGAAAATAACTCCTTCAGAAGCGATGACCGACTGACCGACAATGCAGACGAGGCAGACAAGGCGAGGCGTTCAAGTTCATGCTCGAAAACAACTTCGGTGCGGCTATATCCTCCGGTTCTGATTCAGGTCAATGGACTGAAAGAACCACCAATAAAATATTCGAACATGATTTTTTCCCCTTATGGTCAGCTAGAATCGTCATTTGAAACAATGTGGAGCGGTGCACCTACACTGTATTATGATGGCTATATTAGCTCGTTTGTTCAAACCTAAGGTTGGGAAGACCCCTACGCTGGACATCCGACTTCCTGATATCTGCAGATATTACACTAAAGCATGAACCCACCTGATTTACCTACCCCATTGTGAAATCATCATCAAATTTTCTACAAGATTTATTTCAGTTCATCTACGAAAAATATCATTAGACTATACCATCGTAGACAGTTTACAACATTCTATAAAAAGGAGGAGGTTGATAAATTGTACAAAACTTCCTCAGAAAACGATATCACCTACTTTGCGTTATCGTTTCGCTTTGGTAGAGAAATTTAGGTTGGAATGTGAAATGGAAGTGGAGCGCTGGAATGGTCTCGGTTGAGGGAAGAGAGTGGAGGAAGCAATCATTTTCACATACCAGATCAAATTTGCTTAAATTGATACCTCCGATACCTTGTAACTACAGGTTGGTCGGGTCCACCAATCTTCAAGATTGGCTGTAGATCTTTGCTGTTCATTTCCTCCTCTCCTGAACATTTGATGAATGATGCACTTCTTAATCTTCTCCTCAGTAATGTATGCGCCGGAACGACGTTTACTACGAATACTGAAAATACTTTTTCATCGTAACTATTATTTGTATTAGACATTTCTACGGGGCGGGCGGAGGGAGATGGGTTTTCAAATAATTGTCCACGACTGTTTCACCCGTATTCTTACCAGGAAGCATTTTTCGCCACAGCTTCTCTACCGTTCAATATTCGACCCTATAACTTAAGGTTTTATTCTAATTTTAACGTCTTGCATTATTTGTTCAACTTTTCCTGAGTCCTCGGAAGAACCTGTTACGTCATTTTTTTAATGTAATCTGTCTGTTACTTTCTGATCCTCTAAGGGTATTATTGTCCAACAGTATTTGAAGGTTAAAAAACATTCCGTACATAAAAAAAAAAAAAAAAAGGCGTTTGTTATTACTTTTTTGACCCACTTTTTAGCTTAACCCATTGTTAGGCTAAAAAACAATGAGGAATAAAATTAAAGGTTTTGGATCAACCAGCAACTTCAGATTCTTTGTGACAGAATCATAGGAGTAGCTTCTTTAGCTACCCCTAGCTTCTTAGCATAGGGGATAGGCACTTCATAGTGTTGCTTCCTCACTTCTGGCAGTGATTAGAGTTCGTGCGAGATGATGGAAACCTTTTTTTCTCTTGGAAAAAATGTGTGCCGAACTATTTTGATTCCACTTCTGTCCACAATACCGAGTGTTTTGATCACCTTTCATCAATTGAGAGGTTCATTGCCGTCGGATGAATAGTTGGTATGGGTAAATTTCTTATTACGTGGATTTCATATGATCCGAAGGTGTTCAAATTCGATAGGTACTGAGGTGGAGGTTTGAGGATGGTACCCAATGAATTTTATTGGTTGATACCGGTGAAACTCCGAGATAATACCGACATTGATGAAATTCGTGATGGATATGGTTAGTTGGCCCCTTCCCGATTTTAGAATCTGTCACCTTGGGAGATGAGTCGGACGCCTGCAAGCGTCTGAATCAACTTCTGAGCGTGGCGGATCATTACTTGATGCATCCACCTGCTCGGAAGGGGCAACTAAACCATTACATCACCCTCACAAATTGATCAGAGATGGTATGGGTGAACCCCTCGGATGTATGGTATCGTGAGCAGAGGAGCGAATTCTCCCAAAACATCGAATTCGGACGTACAGATCCAACTTCATTTACATTTCGGAGGTCAGTACTGTTCACGGACGTTTTCTAACAGTGCTACAAACCATGGAGGTGTGTGAGAATCCATTACTCACTCTTGGCATTCACGAATACAGCATTATTCTCATGATTAAATGTATATATGAAGAAAATAGGGGTTGTGAACAGCCGAGCCCGGATTTTCTCTCCATAGTCCCATATCCATTCCGCCTGTCAGAACAATAAATTTGAAACAATAATAGCTATTGCACTCTGAATTACTTCAACCCTGGTATCATGGACGCTTTACCCTTTGTGACTGTCTTTACGGTGCCCAGTACATCTTCATTTGAAGTTTTTGGGCATTTCGTAAATCTACTATTGACCCGTACCCCCCCTCTGTCACATAACTACCATAAAATATGAACTTATTTTAAATTGAAAAATTGAAGAAATAAATGTTCACTGAAATAGGTTGCAAATATTCAGGATTGATTGGTCCCCCCCCTTTTGGTATATGGTGTTTGAATTGAACGGGTGGTCAAAAATTACGTTCAGCAAAAGAATAATAGAGGTGATCGATAAAAAAATAATCACGAAAATGGGTTGAGCATAACGTGCGAGTGAATAGTGCAGATCTTCTAAATAAAAAACCCCACCAAAATGAGATTTTTTATTTTTTGTAAAAAATATATTTTTTTTACTTGACGCCGGTTCTAGGGACTCAGGAATTTGATGATGACGGAAATAGGAGAGACGGATACAGAAAGTGTCTACAGATAACTTGGGTAACTCCTTGACACTTTTCTAACACCCTGACCCGCGCTAACACCTTGATGTTATTAGCTGCCAATCGTTTTAACATGGATACCGCATGCTGCAGGCCATTACTGTGGTTCATATTCATTTTGGAAAGAAACTTAGGTAAAATTCGAGCTTACATTTTAGGCGAACTTATTTTAACGAAGAGCTTCTTATGAGAAATTGAAATTAATCTTTATCTTGTCAGAAATTCTGACAAGAACTGTTAATGAAACAGGTGCATAAATACGAATTTATATGTATATGTATGTGACGCAAAAAGTGATATGTTTCTTCTCAAACGTTTTCTACAATCCTCAACAGAAATTTCTGTTATAAAGGATTAACAAAGTTCTTCGGAAACCACTCAAAATTTCGTTTACTCAGTTACTGTGGGGTGGAATACTCAAACAACCCCCATCTTCATCATTCCTCCGTTTCCGAAAGTTCTCCGGTAACCCTTTCACCACTGGGGAGACTATAACAGAGTTGAGAGAAATATGAGTTTCAATGCACCAAGAACCAGAACATCACATGTAACTATATTCTTATCTGAGTATATCGACGCACAAATTAATATTTCAGGGGGTGGTAACGCTGGGCGCTTCATAAACAAATTTTCATAACAATGGAATTCTCGCCCCCGTCTCCCAGGGCAACCGACCTGCTCCCCCCTCCCCCCGACCCCGCCAGTGAAGGAAGGAGGGCCCCAGCGGGGGGAAGCGTCTCCCAGGGCAAGCGACGTGGTCCTCTCCTCGGGGATTTAGGATATACGATTTTTTGTCTTTTAATATTGTTATTATCCTACCTCATTGTGTTGTTTAGTACTCTACCTCCTGTACACACGGGACTTACCCCAACAAGAAGGCACAACTGTTGCCACCTTTGCAGATGATACGGCTATCCTCTCTGTTGGAGATGATATAGAAGCTGCAACACGCAAACTACAGACGTCTACTACTGAGGTTTGTAAATGGACCAAGATGTGGAGAATGAAGCTGAACGAATCAAAATCAGCCCACATCAACTTCACTAACCGAAAAGTCCCAATCTTGGATGTTGAGATCAATTCGAATAAAATACCGCATACTGAAGTAGTTAAGTACTTGGGTTTGACACTTGACTCCAAATTAAACTGGAATAAACACATAGAAGAGAAGAAAGAAGAACTTAAAATCAAGTACAGAAGGAGCCAGTATTGGCTAATGGGAAGGAATTCCCATCTCTCTCTCCACAACAAACTGCTTATATATAAGCAGATCCTTCGCCCTATTTGGACCTATGGGATACAGATCCTGGGGCTGTGCCAAGAAATCAAATATTAAGAAAATCCAAACCTTTCAGAATAAAAATACTGAGAAGTATAGTTGGAGCCCCTTGGTACATGCGAAACGATGATATTCATCGAGATTTGAGGATGGAGACAGTCTATGAAATTATTGCAAAATACGCAGAAGCATGAACATCGCCTCCACAAACACGTGAACCCGGAGATGCTCTACGTTTCGGACAACGAAGGTGAAATCCGACGTCTCAAGCGAAACAAACCACTGGATTTAGTTGTGCTGCGTGAAAAGAAGTGCAATCGAACTCAGTGCTAATTAATTGAGCTATATAATAAAGGGCTAGATTTTGCTGTAAACCTACCCTCTTGGAGTGTACCTTTATTGATATGTAAAATTGCTAGATGAAATGTATTTGATTTTTCAGTCGCAATTAATAAATCACGAAAAAAAAATTGTGTTATTCACCTATTTCTTTTAATACGCAAACTGCATACGCAATAAAAGCTAGTACCTAAGTATACAAAGGTGAAATATACTGCATATCGACTTGGATTTGAAAACTCACGTATAGAACCACTGAAATGTATCGTCATTAAATGAAACACCTACCTGCGCTTCACTCACCTCCAAATATACAAGGAAAGTTATAATTGATATCAAAAGGAACTCTTGAAGAGATAATGGTTTCAATTATATCAGCTGATACTTTACTCACATTGGTGTAGACTTACTTTTTCCTTCAATGTTATAGCCCTTAGGATGGACATAAAGAGGTCCAAATGGGCTCATAAGGTTCATTGCTCATACGGTTTGGTGCCTATCAATAACAAACATCAAAAGATTGGTGTATTTTGAGAGTTTTCGGTATTCTGATTTTTTAATATTTCCTTTTGATTTCACCCTTTAAGATTGACAGGTGGTAGTGCTTAGAATTCAGTCCGATCTAAACCCGATAAGTAATTTTTCAGACAAGTTTAATCAATTTGTCCAGTATTTTCGAAAAAAAAGCTACGAACAGCAGATGGACAGATGTTTTTTAAAGTTGCATTTTGGACATCTTTCTACGGATTTATGGATCTACGTATCTTGAACAACAAATTTTGTGGAGGAGCAGATGTTAATATTGATTTTCTTGGTCGATTGCAAAGGTTCTTTATTGACAGTTATGAACCAAAATCTGCTGTGTGCCAAGGAATGCGATTGGAATGGATATTTTCTTATTTGAATCAATAATTGTCCCAGTTCAGTACTATATTCCCAGGTTTGGAAATTGAGTACAGGAGTGGGTTCTCAATTTTCAACATGTTCACCAATATACCTACTGGATCATTCATAAATTGCTACTGATTCGTCGTTTGGTGAAGAGTGCAGATGAAAATATATGATATATTACATCGAATTATATGATATTCCTAGGAACTGATTTCGATCTCCCTTATGTATAAAATCTAAAAATGAACTTTAACTATATATATTGGCTTCTGAGATACAAAATTTATTTTTTCTGATTAAATATACGGTCATTAAGGGTAGTTATCAAACCATCGTTGAGCGAGAATTGAATACGCAACACAATGCTCCCATTTTTTCTGTCACTTTAGAATTTTCATCCTGAAACTTGTTATAGGTATTCACACAACATGGAGATTTAAGCTTCAGTTGTAAAAAGCTAGGAGGAGAAAATCATAAAGATAAATAAATGCTCGTTCCTTTGTCATGATCTTCAATAAAAGGCGTTTTATTTACTTTCTTGAGAAGAGTGGAACGTGATCGCAGCACAAACCGCTAGATCATGTCTTTTCTTTTTTCCAAGGATTTCCTCGGTTCCCACAAGGACCCAGCAAGTGAAGTATGTTAGAAGGTCATGTACATCCCATTAAATTTCTTCGGTTTTCTAGTCGCGATATCTTCAAAGCTTTGAAACCTTCGTAGTTTATTTCCATTCTTTGTTGACTACGTAGCAACTTTGATAACAATAACAATAGATCGACTTCTTTTTACGAATAATGGCTAAAAAGTTCAAAATCGGCGAAGAATTCATATTCATTATTATCACACAGAAGTCTAGATGAATGACTAGTACGTTTCAATTTTTCTGTCTAATGTTCTCATGATCGGGTACAGGCCTGTATAAATTCAAGACAACAGGAGCAATAAAAGAACTACAGGCTCCGAGTAAAAAGTATCTCTAGTGAACCTGGCAAAAAATCAATTTCCTCGCATAATGAACACTTTCCCAGGGAACGTACAAAAGTTAGGGCAAACATATTTTTCCGAATTTTGAATTTTCCGCTTGGAAGAAAATGGTTCTTGGTCAGATTTCATATGCTTACCAACACTGCCGCAAACCCACGCCAATTTGCCTTTTTTTCAGTTCCAGTTAATCTATCGTTTCGTATCTGTGCCAAAAAGATTCACGCCCGTATATAAATTGCTTTATTGTGATGATTCAACCTCCTCCATCACTGTCAGGTCAACCATTCTGTTGCTGCAGCTTCTATAGTCATGGTTTATGCATTTATTTATTTGTTTATTTCCTTATTTTTCCTTTATTTGTTTATATTTTTTCTAATAATAATGTACCCTATTTTCATTTTGCTTATGTGATTATTAGGTCGGCAGTACGAACTTTTCGCTGTACGAACATCCTTCATTTACAGATTATGTACGTTAAGCGGACCAGTACTGTACTTCAGGACGACCTTAAAACTGACTGTCGGTATTAGAGATATGAGTTCAAATAGGATTCAGGATTCAATCTGGCAGTACCAACAGACAATAATCTTATTTTACCATGTTTATCACTGATTGTGATCTAGAAGGTACAGCCTTACATAATTAATAAATGGAAGAGCAATTTTCAGAAACAAGGAGATACAAATTTATCAATTGTCCACAAGGATTGTAGACACTGTCTAAATCCGATTTCTATAGAAACAATTTTTTTAATTTAATTTCTCCAAGCTACCTAATTAGTGACACCATTAGTGGTTTGTCTCAGATCCACCATGGAGTATATAAACGGTAATTTCGATGCAACACACGATAAGAAATACGATGAAATAATCTCTCACTCAGAGAGCGTAGAGGAATTGGAGGAAAAAGTTGAACACCAAAATTCCATCAATCCATTCATGAAAGAAGATTTCAATAAAACGCTACGAAACAACGGTTTTAATATTAAAGTTGTTGAGTGAGAAATATTCAGATTTTGACAGATCAGTTCTTCACAAACTGATATAACAGGGATGTGAAAACGATATACATTCACTTTTCAAGTTTTGAAATAGTCGTCAGGTATGGAAGTATAGCGGAGATTTCGTTAAATTTCATAAAAAATGAGAAAACAAGTAAAACTAGTGCAGTTGAACCAAAAGCTTTGTAGGACTTATAGGTGGTGGTAGATCACTAGATCTTAACGGTAACGTTTATGGAAAATTGAATCTCGAATTTAGCGGAAATGGTACATATTTACTGAACAGGTAATTTCTAGACAAACGAATATAATCTAGGTTAAACGCTATATTTAGATTCATTCCAAACTCATTCGGATCATTATAACAATGGGACTTTATAACCGACCAAGAAAAGACCCATTCGAAATTTAGTGGTTTATGATTCTATAACATTCCCAAATATGTTCACAATCATGTCATGAACCACTTCTAATTGAATGAAACGCTGCCAATTCTAACACATGGGCTTACTATTTTCTGAATAGTTTAGTCAGTGAGGAATAGTAACTAACTGTTAGTCGCTTGTAGGTTCAGAAATTGGGATTATTTGACTCCTGGTGGTGATGAACACCACTAGGGGTCAAATGAAGTGCGAAAGAACAGATTTTTCACATCAATTTAAGGTCTTTCGTGGCCCCTGAGGAGGGCGGCTTATGGCGGGCGCACATTGCAGATTTTCCACCGTGAAACGGCCAAATTTGAAGGGTTGTAAACCGAAATTGAGACAATTAAATATTAGTACTTCGATTTTCGAAACATCATAAAGGAACTTTTGTAGTTCCTAACCAATGGCAGGTCGTTACAACATTTATTTAGTTGTTTACTTTTATTTATAATCTTGATTGAGTTAGAAGAACTGAGTCTATTCAAATTATCTGCATCTCAACACACTTGGCCTATGCAGCTAAACGAAACAACTGAAAGCAAATATGAAAACGGATTCCGATATGCAGAAAAGTGTTTTAGATGGTAAACGGTAACTGCAAGAGAGAAAGATATAGTCGGATCTTTAAAAAAAAAGCTTGCACTGCAGGGAATACAATTTATTTAAATATCTGCAAAAGTAAGACGTGGCCCAGTGCTTTCTCGTATCCGTAGCATCAGTGCACAGATTAGTTAAATGTTGTAAATAATCACAAAAGTTTCCATAGTGGGTTCCTCTGGCTGAAAGAATTCGTGAATTAAGATCAGACAAGAATAAGGCGGCAGGATTATTTGTTGATACTCGTAAGCTTATTAGAAGAAAAATCATACAATCGTCATGAGATTCAAGAGGGATAGTCGGAAACGACAAACTATGCTCCGATTTTGAGCAATATCCAACATTAGTTGTATAGTGCGAAAATGATGACTTTATGTTAGCGCCTGAGCAATGATAACTATCAATTCTGTGAGATAATATTGCTTTTGTAGCATTCTCGCTCATAAAATTATGCTGCACAACTGGAACCCAGGGGCTGCACAAAGATCAACAGGAGCTAATACAACGGGGACCGAAGTTATGCTCTTCTTAGTCAAATACAAAATTCAATTTGTCTGATTCTTAATGTTCCACTCCACCTGTAACTGCGTGAAAACAAAAACGCAACCTTGAAAACTTCTGAATAACGATTCAGGTACCACCAGCCTTTCATTCTCTAGTAGATAAGCTATTTACACTGAAGCAACAAACATGAATCCCTTTATGAGTTTCTGAACACGCTGAAATGTCCCTGGGCTGTGTTCGGTACCGGTGAATGTTTACATGGACCGAGCACTTTGCTCATGATTGTTCATGAGCAGCGATAACGAGTATTGCGAAATTGTTTGGTGTACAAAGGCCTAACACTCATGGATAACTTCAAAACAAGGAAGTAGAAAAAGAACTGATCAAACAAAAAACAGCAAAAAATTGAGTGTTCAGTACACGAGAAGAACTGATATTGTAATAGTAAACTACCACCACATTTGGCAGGGATACTACACTTGTCTTGACCATATGATTTTTACAAAAACATTTCTGCCAAGTGATTGAAATTAAGAACGCGGGTCTTACTCGGTTGTTTTGTCCACCTAAATTGGTTCAAAGTTTTGCTGCTGTTCTATAGGTAGATCTTATCCAAAAATCGATTTGATATAACTCCATATGCTACTCACCCAAAATTGCACTATGCACGTGCATCTCTAATGAAGGGTTGGTTTCAGAACACATAACTCTCTCGATGATTTGTTTTGGCGTGAGATGAAAGGATGAATTGAGCGAAGGGTTTAAATGCTCGTCAGTTCCAGTTCAAGAAGAAATAGCCACCGTTAGCCTATTAGAAGAACTTCAGAAACCTCGGGATGGTTGGTTACCCATAACGTTCACAGTAACGAAACTTATCCATTAGCGAATCTCTACCCTTACGGCCATGTTCCACCCATCGATCCATCAAATGAGATTCCACTATCACGACACATTCCGGCCACTTCCTGTTTCTGAATCGAAACACTGCCGTTTTAATTAATCGTTCCTTCAGTGGTAGCATCAAAATATTGCATGCATTTATTTGCACGAATCATAGTATTACTATAATCGGTAGCTGATTTACATAATATTTACCTAAATTGGAATGAAGATTCAATGAAAGTGGTAAAGAGGATACACTGCGGTAAGTTTCACGTGAAGTTAAGTCACGTGAATTCAAATTCGGTAGTTATAGAAAAAATCTTCGGCCAAATCGCCCGGGGTGAAATTGTTTCATAAGCTATTCTTATGGGAAGTTGTGCAATGATTTCGAATATACTCCAGATTCATACACAAAATAGTATCCTATACCGCTGATGACTGAGAGTAGGGAGAAAACCTAGATTGATAGTCGCTACTACAAACCAGGTGGGATTATCAAATATCTTATAAACAACTTTGTTGAAGTCTCAATAACGATAGAATATGTTTTTCAGAACATGTGAAACAAAGACGTTGTTGAGTTAGATATTAAACAGATTAATATCCAAAAATTTATCTAATCTATCGGGCACCAAAAATAGCAAAAAACGATAGGAATAACATATATTATCATGTTTTGAAGTTCGGCAGTACATCTTTCTCAAGTTCACAAAAGCCCAGAAAGATAAAGTTCTGGAAAGATTCAGTTGTGTTGTAATCGTACTTTGCACTTCCATATTTTCCTTCCGAATATACTTGTAGATAGCGCAAGGTTTGTTTTCACTTTCGGGGGGTTCAAAATTGTTTTCTTATAATTTGCACTAGCTTTTCACGTTTTAGACCATTTCGAACAAACGTCGTATCATGTCTGTCATGTGTCGGAAAGTACTTGAAACAATATTAATAGGTATAGTTGTCATAAGACTTTTCGAAATTTTAAGGGAAAGGGCTGATTAGACTGCAGATGATCCCCTATGAATTTCATTGCTCAAAAGGCAACACGTCCTCAGTGCATACGCAAATGCGAATTTCTTTTCCCAAGTTCTGGTGGTCCGATCTCGCTAAAATTTTTAGGGTAGCAGAGGAAGAATTGGTAATGAGGGTGGTAATCCTGTATCAATTTCATCCGGATAGTACGAGTACCTTTAGTAGCTCCTGCTCATGCGGGAAGTTCAAGTGTTCCTAACACCCCTAATTTCCACACATTTCACCCAATTCAGATTATATTTTCCAAGAATGTGCGAGTTAGGATGTAAATAGTTCCCTACAAGTTTTTTTTCATTATAACTTATATTTATTTTCTTTCAAATCAACACAACAGTCTGCTCATGCGCAAAGGCATTCATAAAATAGAATCATTTTCGTCCAAACTTGCTCTAATTCGGAGACGAATTGGAGAAAGGCAGTTTAATCCTCTTATCATTACTGCACCCTCTATAGAATGAAATTGACAGACCTGCATACAGCAGATTCTGCAAATTTTCGACTGTGGGGACCTGTCTCGGGTCATTTCATTGGTTCATTTTATTGATACGAGGTAGCTTTGTGCTACGCTCGACTGGTTTCTTTGGGCTACTGGAAAAATGCACAACAATAACCACATAAGCTGTTTACTGAACTCTGCCCCCGCTCTTGATTGAGGTTACTACTAAAATATCAACCATATTCCTAGGCTAGGAAGCGTCTGATAAAAGCCAGTATTTGGATATTTCATTTTTTATTGTGCTCAGCAAGTTAAATAATTTGTTATAGTTGTACAAACCTTCATTCCATCTCCACCGTCTTCCGATATTCGATTCGTCTTCAACAACTGAGATTTACTCGAAGTTGAAGGATCTCAGAAGTTCTCCTAGTCATTAGGTTTTTCATTGCTGGCAAGGTGAAGAGGTATTGTTGTCGCAAATCTCCACCTTCGCTGACCAAATTTCAAGACTGAACCAACTGAATCCCGCGAGACTATTTTAGGAAGAGAAAGCTCTTGTCGCTCAAAGGGAGATTAGCAGTCCACCTGACCACACATCATAAAGGTTGTCCGAGAAATTATCCACGCTTCGAAAACCTTCAACGGCAGAATTCCACCTCTCAAGGTTGAGGCCTCACCCGAGGGTTCTGCGGGTTGAGTAGGGGAGAGACCCTAACGTTTCCTCAAAAGCACTTGAGGATTCGTCAAGTGGAAAAAATGTTTCGTCAGGTCTGAATGCACGCGAAGTCCTTTACAAACACAATTTTCCGAGATGATATGTAAGTTCTGCCCAGTGACTGCCCTTGGTGGAAGTGACCAAGCTGGAGGTAATCTTAAATAAGATTCCAACCATGGAAAACTAACTCTTCTACTTCTCAACCGCTAATAGAGTCTACATACCACCTGTCAGACAAAAAGCTTAATTTCAAGTCGGTTTGGTTGAAGACGGGATACGGATATGAATGAAGCATGGCAGGAAATATAAAAAAATATTGTGGATATTCATGGTTTGATTCTCGGTGCCCCACAAAAGATTTCTCATAAACTATATCAAGGTCTACAAAATTATCGGCCATTTCAAATAGCTATATTACACGTTAAGTCGGTATGAAAGATGAATTCCCCAGTGCATCCACGGAATTCTTGTTTATTGAGAACGTCGCACCCATTAATTAATTGGCAAGAAATAGGGCTGGGTCAAGAACAGCAATAGACCTTACAAATTGATTCAACAACAAATGAATTGTCAGATAAACACTCATCCGAAGTACTTCAAAACGATTGTGGATTGCTAAGTCGGAAACAAACAATATTGCATAACCCATACATGAACATACGTATTATGATTAACGTTTAGAACAAACTACCTGCTTTTATAGATAATCCCAAAATTAGTGATGAGAGGGGGGGGCTCACTTCATCTCCCTAGGACCCATTTACTAGCGAGCTGTGTTTTTGAGAAACCTTCCAATGAGTGGATTAGGACAGTCGGCGGCTGTCCCTCGCAAGCAATTCACTGCTGGCGAATCGCGCCCTCATTTTATGGACCCATAACCAGCCGATGCTGAATTATTCAAATACATTCCGTTGAATTGTGAGTGGTCCAGGTGGAGGATATAAATTATACATCTTTATAACGGACAAGGAGGAAAGGGATAGCGATGAATGCGACAAAATAGGACAACCCATTTGTGAGCTTCTCCGTATCAAAAACACTATGGGATATTATGTCGGGCAGTAACATTCAACCCGCACACTTATGTTTATGCTAATTATTGCTTAGCATAAATAATAGAAATGTTATAAGTTGTATTATGTAGGTGTACTTGATGTTTTTATATAACCAACATTTCCTTTTGATGTCTAGCTGACACAAAGAAATAATGCAACAGGTATCGATACACTTCATGTTTCGAGTTTAGTGAAAAATCATTAAAAATTGGTTCACCTTCCCTGAAAATTTTCACAGCACACGAACCGCGAGATTTGAATTCACAAATATTCGATATCTCCATGTTCGTTGAAACCACGTTCCAACTTGCTCTGTCATTGTTTCATCGGCATCGTCACTATCTTTCCTGCAAAGATTTTATTTAACCAGAATGAGGCTTAAACGTCCCCTTCACATTTTGGACATATTTGAGGTGTTAAGTGTATCTGTTTTGTTGCAGGAAGAAAGCATAGCTGATAAAAAGAGTCTTTGAAATTGCGGTAATGCATCAGGAACACACTGAATCACTTGATATTTTAATCAACTGATGAGGTGGACGGTATTATCCACACTGACAGAATTACCCAATGTTTTTTCCATATTTCCCTGACACCAGAGCTGAATGAATTCATTCTTCAACGGGATTAGTCCTCATCACAGCATAGTAATCGGCTTTGGAAAATTCGTGGATATCGTAAAATACACATTTTAATCGGAAAAATCACTGCATACGGAATTATTTGAAAAGTGATAAACGATTCATTACCACGTGTATCGAAAGCCAAAAGTCCTCTTCCAATCTAGAAGCTTGAAAGTTAACCATCAACTTCAGTTTTGTGGCACCGTTGACCGCCATGCCACTGACCTCTTCCAAGTTAATAAAGATTTTAAACAACACATTTCTCAACGGACTTTTCTTTTCACTTTTCTGAATGAAAAAAATTAGTAGCCTGTACTACCAGTTTAATTCTTTACACGTTCCATTCACAGCCAGAGGAGGTCGTACAGACTAGGAAACTGCGTTTTATGTTGTTTTTTTACCACTCTCGGAAAAGTTGAGTGAAAAGTCAGTTTTTTTCCTTTTTCAACCAAAAACATTTTCCGATCTGAGAAACTTGCCTAAATTCTCGACCATTCTGGCCCCCTGATTCAGAACCTAAATTAAGAGCTTCAACACATCAAACGGCTAACTATTGGAAGTAATAAGTGTTTAACTTTCTCGTTGTTACGATGCTACTTTCTTGGTATTTGTACTGCGGTGCTGTGCTCGCAGACTCCTCAAAAGTTTATTACGATCTACTTCACTACAAACGACCTTATGAATGTTTTTCTTTCATCATTCACCTTCAGGCTTGATTTCAAAAACCAGTATGTTGATGGTTGATAACAAACCATGCCTACTGGAAGTAGCTTATCGAAAACGGTTCTACTTTACGGTTAAAAGTGAATTGTATTCGGGTATGAAGCTCATTCCACTCTTACCAATATTATGCTCACAATCCACAACCAAAGAAACGGTTTTGAACTGTGTTAACTGTGAACTTAAACATTTGTTTTTTTTGTCGATTGCGGAAGTTCATCATTCCAAATAATTAACCGAAAATCAAAACATCTATACAAGTTATTCACTAGGGCATATTCTATTTTAAAGTGAATTAAGATAAGCTGAAACACGGTATCCAAAAATTCAATTGAGGTGGTCATTATTGTGAGGTGAAAGCAAAACGTAAAAATGAGTACAAGAAAATAATTTTCCAGAGTAGATCTTCTTTTCAAACATTTGTCATCAATGTATGTCACCAAGTTTAATGTAGTATAAAAGGTTTGTTGGAGTCAAGTTGTTTTCCAAATCCCAACAATGGCTACAATGGTTCAAAAATAAAAAATCCTGTAGTCAGGAAACTGATTTCCTAATGAAACTTTGAGGCTTGAGGTGAAGTTTTAACCCAGTGCCTACGTAAAGTGGGAAAATTTGAAAGCCTTTCGGGGAGAATTGAAGGCGCAAGAAAGGAAATTCAGGCGATGGAGAATGTTTAAAGGATAGATTAACTACCTACAAAACAGAGGCGATAAGCGACAGAGATTAAAAGTGTTTTTAATCCAATTTCACTCAAGCTCATCGTCGTTTGATGATTCCCTTCTGTGATTCGCCTGCTTTTTCAACCACACTTGGCAGCTCCATCACTTTGTTTCAAAAGGTCACCTACGGCTTCTCGATAAATACTCGGCCCAGTGGTGATTTCATTATCGGACCTTTCTACGGACGCCAGAAGGATGGAGCTCGGTAATGTATTTAAGATCATCAGATTGACCAAACAGAATGAAAGCACAGTAGCATTTATTCTCGTCAACATTTTCTTAGTTCGTAAAATCGTGACGAGTAAATTGGGTTTCCGTAGAAAGTAAATTAAAGCTAACTCAATGCTGCCGTCAAAATTGATTTTAAAGAGTATTCTAAGGTAGTTATGGTCATTTTAGTTACTTAATATCGGAAACACAAACAAATGTTCAATAGTAAAATATCTTGGAAGAATAAGCCTGTAAAATGAAAAGTCTAACGGGCATTTTTTTTCAAAAATGTGCTCTGAATCGAGCTGTGAAGCTTGTTGAACTAGTTGGCGGACACATTGTATTCCTAATGTCATAAAAGTAAATATATTCCTATAAATCGAGAGTGAAGAAGCAACATGGCGTACTTGGGTTAGTGCTGAACAACACGACGCATCTAAGATGGTGCAAAATCACATGACCTAACCGACATTTGGGCATTTCGCGGTATTAGTCATCCAAAAGAACCTCGCTAGTTCGCGGAACACTGATGCATCGAGTTACCTTCGTTTTATCTGAATCCTTCCACTTCCTGCTCCAAATATTGTCGGTTAATATATGGTTCTCTGATTTGGCTACACTGGCAATTCTACACACAAACCGCATATAAATTATAATAATTTAATTATAGCAGGACCGAGAAGCTTAGTTCATTTAAGGCGGTAGACAAAAGGTTCATTAGGTGCCAACTTACCATCTTGACTTTGCAATAGACGTTATATCCTTTTAGTATACTCTTGTTCAATTTAGACGTTTCTGAGGTAAAAAATATCAATCAACACCATATTCAATCTTAAGAAATTGAAAAAATTATATGGGGAAAGACGAAAAACTGCATATCCTGGATCATTCATGTCATCGTAGAGAATAACTGTTGCAGCAAGATCTCTCTGGCGGTATGATTCCAAGACGTATTAAAATTCCCTTTTTGTTGAGTTCATTAAAAGTTTGTATTCAGATTTTCAATGATGTGAAACATTGTCATATTGTCTCTGATTGGTGAAAGGAAATGTAGCAGGATACCTACATATAATAAGGCATTGTCTGGACTGAATCAACATTTGAAAATTTCAGTTTAAAACTTCATACGCTCAGAACTCGAGTAGCCTGGGATTCATTCGGCCTTAAAAGCGAAATAACTCGGAATTTCATACGATGCTGATCGGCAAAGGAGGCATTTTTTGTTGGAAATGAGCTGCAGAAACGACCTTCATAGTTTGATGAATTCGTAACGGTGCAACCCTACGTTTACGTTTGAAAGTTGAGTTGTTAATTTAAAGAGTTTGAGTTGAAAACAGGGTCCACTAATTCATAGTAAATTAGTTAGGATAATTACAAGTAAATTGCAACAAAAAACTGGTGACCCCCGACGTGATCAGAAAATACAACGTGATATCATGGAAGAATAGAACGCGGACAGAACACGACAAAGGGGAGATGGTCACCAAAATTCGAACATTGACAATCCTGGCCAAAGACAAATGAAACACACAGTAAATTTCACACCACCACCATTCTGGAAGAACAATGTACCAATTTGGTTTGGTCAAGTAGAAGCACAGTTCAGAGTCATAAATATTAGTGCGGAAGATGACGAGTATGATTGTATCATCAGTTCCATGGATTCCTCGGTACTAACGCAAGTCAGCGACATAGTGACACAGCCACCATCTGAAAACCGGTACACCATTCTGAAGAATCGTCTGATCGATTGTTTTTGTGATTCTGAGAACAAGATTCAGGAGATTAGTCCATTTCCCAAAAAATTTTAAAGATTATCATTGTTATAAAGGAGGGGGGTGTTTGTGGCGGTTTCACAGTTTGTTATTATTTATTTTCATGTTGATATGTTGTGCAATCCCACATGTTTGGTTGTTTACGTTTGAAAGTTGAGTTGTTAATTAAAAGAGTTCGAGTTGAAAACACGGTCCACTAATTCATAGTAAATTAGTTAGGATAAACACAAGTAAATTACAACAACCTAACCCGCACCCTAATTTCATCCATGTGGAAATATAGGACATTTGGCTACAAGGATGTATGTTCGAGCATGTTCAGCAGCCACTAATGATCCGATTTTGTTAAAATTGTCATGGCAATATCAGACCGTTCTTCCCCGAGCACCCCTTCTTTGGAGCTTGATCGGACCACTAGAACCTGTGAAAATTAAGCCTGGTGTATTTAACGTTTCCGCTATCCCAGAGTGAAGGATTGATTTTTAAGCTATCAAAGTCATAGGAGACCATTCACAGTATAAACCGCACTTTTCCCAAACATTTCTACCAAATCTGATACAAAATGTAGAAACTAATATGGTTACAAGGATTTGCAGTCACAGCACAGACACATGCAAGTTGTTTCAAACTGTATAACACGTAAAACGGGGGAGGAAGTTTGATTTTGGAGGAGAAAAGTGTCATCGCCAGAAAGTAAAAACAACTCTTCCGTTTTTTAGGTAAAGTCGGAAGCAATAAAAAAAAAAAAATAAATAATAATAATTAAAAAAAACAAGCTAGGCGAAGTGTTGCAAAACTGTTCCCGTTTGATGTTTCAAGGTTACCAATATCGATTGTTCGATAAAATCAAGAGAAAGGACGTTATTGAACTGATTCCGATGTTTTGGAAAAAGAGTGAAATAAGGATAGAGAGGATTAGATCAGAAATTCACTTGAAGGTTATACTGGCGAGCCAGAGAGTGGTTTCAGCCCTCTAGGGTGTCTTTTTCTTCAAAAACCGCCTACAGGATATTGTCTTCTGTATACCCCGAACGTTGCATCGTATAATGTTTACGGTTTACGTGATAAAGAATTCCCGATACAAAAATATAACTTGGAAAATGGGCAAAACTTAGAGTCTATCTAATATAAACGTTCGTTTTTAAGTAACCTAATTAGTATCTCAACGTTGTACTCATTAATAAGAGGTTCATTCATAATAATTAGGTTCATCTGTTGTTTAGATGTAGTTACATACAAACAGTTGAGGACGCCTTATCATGTTGAATGTTCAAATGGTGATGAAGATGCGCTCCTCGAGCGTGTAGGTCCTGGCTAATTACCGTATCATCAGGAGACGCAATGTACGTGACAGGGCGTCTCCGGTTACAACGATTCAAATTGGTGAACGTATTGAACTTGGCGTGATAAGTGACTTGAATAACTAACTCGGTGTGACATTGTTATTATTCGATGGTATTGGCGATCGCCAGGTTGATATTTATGGGCCGAAATGGGCAAACAATTTTTACTTACAATTCTTTTCACGGATCACGATTATTTCCCAGTGAACCGAATTCATATAGTAATGAGTATGTTTTGTTTATTCGTAAGAATGGAAGAAATAGAAGCTGCAGTTGAGTTAAGTTTCCATTAGGATATAATCTTGTCATCGGTGTAGACATGGTTTGTGAGGATAAGAATACAGTTCGACGAATAATGCTCGTTTTGAACCTATTGATGAGAAAACGCCTAAATAAGGCCTAAACGGAACAAAAATAAGTTATAAACTCCCGTCCATGAGTGGGATCAGCTCCTGATTTCAAAAATGATTATTTACGGTGGTTGCAACATACCAAAACTTAAATGCGGAGATAAGAAGCATTTGTGCTACTAAAAAGAACCAGGTCAGTCTCATTATTGTGTTTTTCTATTCAAATAATCTAATCTGTAGAATTCAGGAAATATGCTGTATTTGGTCATCACATTTGAAATCAATTTACCTTAACCGAAAATATTCCTTAGCTTCTGATCAAATTTGTTCACGCTAAGGACGATGTTCTGGGGGCCCCCACGACTAACAAATCAGTCGCCAAAATTCACATCATACATTAATAAATCCATTGATATGTACTTCTTGAAAAAAAGAAACACCTCTTCTAAATGGTTCAGTCGGGATTTAGTTTCAGTTTTAGTATGACGAAAGGATATTGATCATGGTCAATTGATAACAGCTAAATTATAATTTTTTTTTTTTCAATCCCATGAAGTTAACTGAAGTTCAAAACTCAATCTTGGATGACGTCAACACTTTTGAAACTTTATAAATGACGTGGGAGGAACAATCTACCCGATAGTGTGTTGTTCGGGGGAAATCACCGTTCTAATCCTACTTGGTCGGTATTTTCTCCGGCTTTTGAAGCGATCATCGGAGCGATGGGGGTTTTTAAGGCTCAACAACGTCGTGAACTTTGAAGCTTCGACATTGGAAAGGGGTTGGTTCCTGAAGGCGTTGCAACTTGTATTACTGGAGTGTTTAAATGCTCCATTCTATCCAATCATGATATTTAATCTGATCCTCGCGATTCCGGATATTATACCAACACTTGGAAAATCTGTTAAACAAAATCCACTGGTTATCCGAAGAAACAGCTTGACGGTAACCAAACAGCTGATCTCCTTTGAGTTCGTAAAGATGAGATTCCAGAGGTATTTGGTATCATACATGTCATAATAACACACTGTTTCAGATCGTTCGACAAGGTATTTCCGCTTTCATCTTTTGTTTTTGATAATATCGTTGGCTGCGTTTGGAATAATTTTCTTATTGGCGTTCCAGCCAAGCTATCAGTTCAATAACAATGTCACTTGACGAGCAACCGTACAGTACCAAAATTAATTGATGTTGTTTGAGGATTCGCTCTGAATGTTTTGCCACAAGGAAACAAAGCAAAGACACCGGAAATTTCGTTAGAGACATTTTCTAAAATTTTCTGTTTTGAGTCATTCTGAAACAATGCTAGAAGTTAACAACTTTTTAAAATATACCTATATATAATCACACACCTCACATACGTGGCCATTCCATGTGGATGGTAAAACTGAAAAAAAAAGAAAAAAATCGACAATTTGTGAGTATCTTGTACAGTTGGTTGAGAAATTTTTTTCTTGAAAATGTCAGACCAATTTGTCGCATTCTCGCCGATCCACAGTGAAAGTTTGCCAAATACACAGGTTCGCGATCACTCTGTCGGCTCTAGCCGCCCTTCATTGATTAGTTCTCAATTAGGCAATTTCAATTTCTTTTTTACCTGATTCAAGGCATTCACTTTTGTAAATACACTTGAAACAGCATCCTGGAATACTAAGTCTCAGCAAACACTCGATACCAATCGACAAACTCGATGAAAAGTTGTTTTTTGGAATTAAAATACAAATAAATGAAACCATTTCCAAGTCCTTAAATAGCCACATCGATTGTACGTCACTCATATTGAACCTTCATGTCGACCTGAATCTGTGTACCTACCTTCATAGTCACCCCTCACTCATCATGTACCATTCTCAAGAACGATCAACATTCTTCTTTTAGTCACGCCTTTTATTGTTTTCCTCAATTTGCATAGTTATCAGTGAGCCTATTTCAGTTGTTTATATCCATTTCTTCACACTTGCCATTCACCTCTACCCATACAGTTTATGCTCCGTGTTTGTTAGTCCGAATGTCGCTATATCCAAATACGGTCAGCGTTTAATGCTGTTTTCAGGGATAAAGTGAATTAGTCTTACAAATGCTCAATACCCTTCAATCTTTAATGACCAGAATCATTTCCTTGAACGTGAGAATAGTAGTCCGATTATGTATAAAAGGATTTTACTCCACTTCCTCCGAGTCTTCCTTCGTAAGGTGGACTATTGAAGTTCGCGGGTTGGCAAATGTTGAGCAACGTCTGATTCCGTCAAAGTGTGAAGGAAACTCTTGAACTCTTGAACTTTGTGTCGAAGTCACAATGAGACTGTGAGCGTGAGCTGGAACAAACATGGTTTAGAGAAGGGTTGAGCGTGTTTAAGATGGATAGCATTCGTTGCCACGCAAATGAACAAAACTATATAACTTTTCAGACGAGGTACTTTCCTACGATAACTTTCTTTGGTGACAGATGGCCCTGCAAAATCGGCAGCACTATGCAGGAACGGTTTCCACTCTCGTACGTTATGCAATTTGAACCAGCCAAAAGGGGTTGGAGGGGTTTAGCGGTTGAATTAAAACGGCAAGTATTTTTGACCCCGATGTCTTACAAATTAGGGTCTGGTAGGAATCCCAAATTTGAGTTGCGATAGTGATTGAGTCAATCGTGGACAACCACGCAAAGTTATTTTGTGATAGTAGTCACAAGGCAGAGCGGCTAGGTGGGATTAACGTGGGAGAATAAGGGGGTTCTAGACAACATAGGGAAGAGCTGACCTTCTCCACCTTCCGCCCACTCGAAGAAACCCCAGGTTGTTGAGGAATGGCCTCAGTTTTAGGAGAGTGGATGAAACTTTGAAATTTCGTTTTAAATGTTCAATGTCCCGTCTGTAATGAAATTCCTGCTTTTTTTCACACATGCAAGTAAAGCGTCTTGCAGTTCGAAGAGCTTTTTGATTAGTTTTTCGTGCTTTGAAATTTCGCGGACAGCGGTTCGCTGAAAGACAATTAAATTTTAAATTCGTTCAATTAAACAAATTCTGGGCTTTCTCTAGAGTGTGTTTGCGTTTGCCTTTCTTTGTCCAAGACAGTACAGTGGACGATTCACCAAAAAGGTGGATAGACGAGAAATTTACCTATGTTTGGGGGTTCCTTGATCAACAGGCTTGTGAGCAAAACTGCACTACATAATTCCAAACGTGGCACACTGATGGTCCTTAGTGGTACCATTAACGTAAACATTTCATCGTTTTTATGAGTTTTGAGGTCTTAACTTGCTGAACTTGAAAGAGTACGTGAAACTCATTACAAAAATTGAGGGTGAGCGACTACCATCACTGTATGGGTAGGGGTGAATGGCAAGTGTGAAGAAATTTTGATTGAGGGTAAAACAGATTTAGTTAAGACTTAGCTCGAATCGGCTTCCCAGCCTTCGGTAAAGGTGACGTGAAAATCAGAAAAATAGAATAAACCTGAAACCAGTCAACGATGATTGATCAATTTCATGGTATCACATGATTTATAAGCGCTTAGTCACGATTCCTAACCACAGCACAATAGGAGGATTCTATTTTGCTTTTTGGAGTAAAACCAATAATGTACTGGTGATCATCATGACGATGTGGAATATTATAGACTTTGGGATTTGGTTTCTTAAAGTGCATATATTCGTTGGGTTAATATTTCCTACAACCTACTTTTGTAAACAATTTTGGCCTTTGATAATATGGCAATTTTTTTCACTTTAACTAAATTAACTATCCCTACCCCCTTAAGTATCACAAAACAAACCGAGGAATGAAAACTAAATGAATAAAATTATGAAAGGCAAACCATCTCATTATTTCGTACCATGGATTTCGTTCCAAACCATGGATTTTGTACTAAGGTGTCTTTCACGCCTTGGAGTAGTGTGAGATCATACCATGTGGTATAGTTAACTTTTTATTCTACTGATGGAGATGGGTGAATTGAAAAAATGATAATGATTGGAGATAAATTGAATAGTTAATTATTGAGATGATTACTTGCGTGACGGTTCTTGTTTGGTAAGTATCTCAAGTCTTCTGGTTTATAATATTGTTTGACGATTTCATTGGTTCATGGGATGATATGTGTCAGTATCAAACAATGAATAGTTTGAATGTTTATACATTCTTGAAAATACTTGGGGTTTTGATTATGATGATCCTCAGACACAGAACCTTGTTATTTAAATTTTAGACTGGGATTCCCCATAAAAAAGTAGTAAAGAGTAAATCATGAAAATATAAAGAAGGTCCGGAAGGTCAGGTAAATTGTCGGTTTCCAATACTTCAGTTAGTGTGAAGTTATCTCCATTTAAATAATGGGACTAAAACTCAGTTGCCTCAGTATAAAAATAGGTAAATACGCTCGGAGTGGAGGAGGGAAGAGCAGGATTTCATTCGAAAAGGTAGATACAGAAAGACGTAAAGTTGTGTAGGGAAAAATTTAAGGGAGAAATAGCTTTTCTCAACGTTTATCATTTATAATAACTATTGACGCAATCCGGATACTTTGTATCTTTTGGTCGAAAATGAATGCTATTCAAATTTGTCAGCAACGCATATCAGGGGCTCGCTCGGCAAATACAAAACAAGAATAATTAAAGGTCGGGAAAAACGCTGTTCCGATTAGCTTAAAAAAAAAACACCACTTCCTCAGAACGAAGTCATAAAAAAAGATACATGGAAAAATATGCAATGGGGACAAATGGGTTTTGAAACCTTAAACGGAAAACCAAATGAGTTGAACAAAAAACGTAAAATTCATCCTCTCATTGTGCGATATATACATTTTTCATCGGAAGTTTGTAAAAGTTACCGCTGTTGTGTAGTTAATAGTTAACTACCTTTTTAAACTAATGTTTTGTTATAAAAAAAATAAATAATAATAATAATAAAAGAAAATTTATCGATTTTCACTTGTTAAGCGATTTCTTCAGTGAATTTTTCAAACTTGACCGATTTTCTGTGCTCAAAAAGTGCTATCCAACAAACGCTTGAAATGCTTGAAATCACTGACTTAGCGGTAATTTTCTACAGTACAAAAGCCACATATTTTGTATGATCCTAGGAGTTGAAGGGATCCAGGAGTATTCAGACGTGGTTTGGGTTCTTCCAAATTGTCCGTTTTGGACAGGGCATTTTCGAACCACACCGTTCCGAATTCATGTAGAGGTGTGCATCAAAACACCCTTGTAGTCCAGGCATCAGTTCCTTTCAATCCTAAAGAGGGTAAAATCAACTGGCTGAGATATTCAGACATTATCATATAGAGAATTTCGAAGTAACATTAGTATTGAAACGCTTACTTGAAATACATCTCTTCAAAGAATCATATAGCCCACGTTGATTACTCCACGTTTATCTGTTAGCTCGACCTCGGAAACCTATGTCTTTGACACATGAAAAATAACTCTAAGGTCCTTGAATATAGTAAAAATCATCTTGTAACCAAAGGAACTAATAAACACATGTGTTGTTGCCAACACCGCAGAGCTGCGGATAGGTTTCTCTAAGCCGATATATTGCTGTTGGCGGCCAGTTTTCGAATGACTGAATCAACATACTTGTTAGGTGTATAATATAAGGACGGCGCCAGGTTATACAGTACCCGCACGACCTATCGGTCTTGATGGTACTGTAGCTCCTGCTCCTTCAAATATATAAATATTTTGACGATGATGTTGATTTATTACGTTCAGTATTATACTTTTGAAACCGACCAAGGGGCAATTCTTCTTGGGTGCACTCGGTGTAAAAAGTATTGATTTGTTGGTCATTTTCTGCAATAAAAAACCTGTATGAATCTAGGAGTTGAAGGGATCCAGGAGCATTAGGTCATTTTTTTGGATCTTCAAATGTGTCAGTTAGGAGACAGGAAATTTTGAATCACATTATTCCAAACGCATGTATTGGTGACCAACAGCCCGCCCTTGTAGTGTTGGGCTAGTCACCAACTCATCTCAATCCTAACGAGGAAAATCAACTGACTGAGATATTCAGACAGTAGGAAAACTAGATTTAGAAGCAACACTTGTTGAAAATCTGTATACATGAAAGTCATCTCTTCAATGAATCACATGGGCCCACTTTGATAGGTCTACGTTCCTCCGTAGAACCATCTACTACATTGAACACAGCAAAGAACGTTTCGGAAGCCTGCCATGGAGAAGTGTTGTTGCCCAGCTAACGCCTGATGTTCACACCCGGAGGATCACATGCTTTCAAGGCATTTTATCTGTTTACGAGTTCAGGCTGAGACATGTCGAAAAACTTCACTGGTCCGTCATCTGCACGTTGAAACTCAATCAGTACCTCTGTTGACCTCAATCTCTTCGCTTCGTATTTTTTCAATAATTATTAAATGAATAACTTACAAGACATACGCCTAATCAAAACCTTTGAAATAACCCTCACACAATTGAATGTGTGTTATGTAAAAACAATGAAGAATAATCTTATATTATATAATAATAATGCTAACTATCATTGTAATAAGATACAGCATATGATTTTATTACCATCATTGGATTTAAAATAATCGTTATTTAGAACTCAAGATTTATTGTTGGAACTAAAAGAATTTCCACGTGAAATTTTGTTCTTAGGAGGGACGCGTAATGTACAAAATAAATGCCGATCTGATACTGTTATGGAGAAATACGTGAATAAGATTCATGTCCATGGATACTCCTATTTCAACGAGTTCGAAGATTCTGCCAGGAAGCTGCCCTTCGATTTCCCAACAGTCGCACTCCTCACCGGAACACTTTCTCGAGAGTATGCTTTGCAATGGGTTTCATGTATTTTTGGTAACTTCATGTTCGTGCTTACACCTCAAAACGTCAGCATCATCCCATTCTCCCATCCAATCCTTAGTGCCCTGTCAAAAGAAATGAGAAAATAGCTGGAAATATGTAATTTATGTTGACTAAATTTGTGTAGGTTGTGCTTCCCCGAACTTTTGCATTTGTGTCATTAGGTACACCCCGTAGGCTGTTCAAAATCAGTCATTATGGACCCGTCCGGATGGATTAAGTCGAGAGCTCATCTCATTAAAAGGATAATAGATGGCGGAGACCAAATTAAACAAAACTGACGAGAGCTTCGAGGTGCTGTTGACGCAATGCACAAAAAGACACATTTTTGCGTCAACGGCGGCCATTTTGAGAATTTCCAGTAATTACGAATTAGAAAATCCATGCACAAATTTAAAAATGCACCTAAGAAGGTAAAACATATTAATTTCGTCCATAAAAATCCCTAATCATTTGAAACCCATTACCAAGCGTCAAAAACCTCGACTTTCTTGGCTGTTTTTTTGGGTTCAAACGAGGTTTTTTCGACCAAATAAAACAGTAAAAGTTGTTTTTGATATTCCATTCGAAAGCTGCTCTTCTGGCGCATTTTTTTAAGCTACAGGCCTTTTATGGATGACTCCGTCTTGTGTTATCTAATTTCCAAAAGCCACCCACGCGCCTTTTCTCCGACGCTTATTTGTGTACTTCAAAAAGTGGATGGAGACATCCAATACTTCTAAATTCAGTAATTAATGAGTAATTTTGAGGACTCGTCTAAGCTATTGAAACAATTTGTTTCTTGTAATTTTTGTTGTTTTTCAGATTCAAAATTTTGTTCCTCCCTATTTCCCTTACTCAACACCCAACTTCCTTACTGGAGTTGTGTACATCTTTAATCCAATTTACAGCTAGACGATGTTAAACAACATTCCAATTTAATTTAATTATTGCAAGTCTGTTGTAACCAATTTCAATTGTTACACTGTTGATCTTGATGTACTTGTGCGTTGTGTTTTAACGTCCAATAGTTCATTGTATTTTTTGATATCCAGTAAACTCTTTCATTTCGAGTCCCCAAATTGTAATCTAGGGGGGACAAATTCTGTTCCTACCTCCGGCTGACTCTGATGTAAGACAAGGCCTTCAATCGAGTCAACACTTTTAGTGTATACAAAGAGCCGCGGTGTACTTCGAACGTTGGAGGGGTGTCCCGCATGTAAATAAAGTTTGCCTTTCTTAAAAAGACTTTCATCATTCGACCTTACTTAACCAAGGTAAGCATCACACCAATAGTTTATTCTAAGTACAATGTTAGTAAGATATTGTATGTTTTGACCCATTTAGGAGCTAATGTTTTATAATTTATTATTGACATTAGTTTGACTTTAGTGTAAAATAAATGACTTTTAATTGAATGGTTGTCAATTCGTGTTGTTTTCGATAATGAAAAAATACCTCTCTCTTTCAGAGTAAAATAAAGGGCGTTCCATAATCAAATAATCAAGAGTTCCTATTCACAAAATTTGCAATGTGGCACGGTGGGTTTCACGAACTCCATGGTTTGCTCCCAGCTGAACGATGGTTCGCCACAATGCTTGATACACAGACCTCGACGAACCAGGGTCTCTCGGGCGTTAGGAGTGTCCTTATGGCCCTTTAGTTGAGCTGTTGTATTCAGCTTCCCCATTAAGTCAAAGGGAGAAACCGGACACCGAAAATAATGGAAAAACAGAAATTCAGTTGAAGGCTCATGTTATCTCTCACTTATCAGCTCCCTAGTTTTAATCTAAGTTGCACTTCCCCTGGAAATAACATTATTCTACATCAGACTTGAACTTGGTAATGTTTTGGGGATTGACCAGGAATTACATCAGGCAGATGAAGACCCAGATAAAACAACCAAAATAGATGAGCAACCACGGAAAATGGAAAACTCCTGTGAATGTTTCGATTTTGGGTTGGAACAATTAGCACGACTTCTTGCACCAACACAAAGCTTCAAGGAAAACAAAAGGATTTAGTAGCTATCTCAAAACCTGACATAAGCGGAAAATATTTATCATGGAAGGGGGGGATAGATGAGAGAGTGACACGCAAATTTTGAGCTGCGTTCTGACTGCCTGAATTCATACGCTCCCGATCAATCAGCATCTCATTATGCATGTGCACAATTTGAACTGTATTTAATAAAATATTTATTAATATTGTGGAAAAAAAGTCTGTTAATTTGGGTGTGGAACACATAGCTTCATCTTATTGGTTACGTGAATGGATGGATTATAACATTGTGTGAACAAGATGTCGAATATAGGCTTGTTACAACTAGAAACTGGGCGAAAATGAAACTGAACATGTTCACGCTGACATCAACGCCTTCGAATGCTGAGGGTGTGAAGCGCAAATTCGATAGCGGATATAATGATGATAGAATCGACTTCCCTCACTCGCCCTCCACAATTTAGCAAGATCCAACAGAGAAGATTATGCTTAACGGATTTCACATTTGCGATTGCATACTGATTTCTGAAATATGAAATTCAAAGGAAACCATCAAAATTACATTTCTACGGACATTTAAAGTCTCATGAATGTTGCGGGAACCGGGTGAAACATTCATTTTGTTTCATGAAAAAACAACGTTGAAAAGGAATTATTCCCAGGTTCAAGGTTGAATTTTAGGCAAACCGTACACTTATACACCTTTTTATTCGGAGAGAACAATTATCTATATGCTACATTTCAGCACATGAAAACTGGCATCCTCAGTGGCAGATCAAATTGCAAAAGCGATTAGCCAGAGCATCAGAGATAGAAGGGGGGGGGGGGGAATAGAATGACAGAGACGAATAAATAAGTTTAATCCACCATCCCTCCCTATCATCCGACCGAACTTTTCCGTCTTTCAGGAGGAGACCCTTACTTCGGGCTGAAATTAATTTTTGAACTAACTAACGAGTAAACGTCGGAAAGGAAAAGTGGAGGGGTTGGGGTCAAACAGCGCCCCCTTTTAGAGGTCCATCATGAATCCGTCCATCTTCTTCACCCCGCCCACTCCACTGTTACCTGAAAGCACAAAGCTGGAAAACGAACGGTTAATACCCTTGGAGACTCACCTTCAATTAACACGACATTTTGGAAATTCTTTACCCTCTCATTCATATTCTCACTTGGGCAGTATTCAAAAGAGGTTGGTAACTTAAACAAAATAAACTAAAAGTGTAGAGAGTGGACCAAGTTATGGGGGTGATGTTTAAATCCAGAGTGAAGAAAGTAACATTGAAACCGAAATGGACGTTCTGCTGTTCGTTGTGCGAAATATACAACGGCTCTCCCCAGTAATCTCTCTCTGGGTGGACTACGTGAGGCGATTCGTGCTATTAAAAAAAGGATGCCTGCCTTTTCCCAATAAATAGTTTAAGAAGGAGAAGAGAACGTAAATCGCGTAGAATCATTTGTAAAACCAACAAACCAACAAGGAAAATGTTTGACAAGATATGGGTGTAGGGCAAATTGCCTATTGAAGTATTTATTTACTTATATACAAAACGGGCTAATGCCAAATTAAAAAATTTACGAAGTATTACTTGTGTTGCCTCTGTTGTAGGTAACAAATTTTAACAACTTCTCTACGGAAGGAGTTTATGGATTGGTTGGAGAAAAAGTCAAGAGCCGGGCTACTTTGGATTAAGTTATTGGCTAGGCGAGCTATTCTGTAGAAAGGTAGGTGGGCTTCCGGAGTAAAAAGTGGGAACTTCCAGCTGGATTTAAGACATAAGGTGAGGGCAGTCGACGTTGCCGTTAATCAGGTTAAAGAGGAACATCATATCAATGATTCTGCGACGTGTCTCCACGATAACGAGATGCTACGGTCGGCCACAGCCCGGGAGCTGTAGCCATCGCATGGTATCCGCAAAGTATGAAAAACGACTAGTAAACACGGAGCAGTGATATGATTAGAATAAGGGGGAAAATACTCTAAAAGCGGGAAAAAATCTTGGAAAACAAAATGCAATAAATACATTTAGTACTAGTTTGAGCAGAGCAAAAACCAACGAATGACTTTTATGGATCACATTAACTACAAACAATAGAAAAAATACAATTTTTGGAATAGTTCTTGTTCGTAGGTACACTCAAAAAATTAAAAATTGAATTGTGACTTTCCAGTTTGCTTGATTCTCCTCAGACTACCTGTGCGACTGACTCGTGTCGTGGGGCGAAGATGCTCCGAGCAGCAGTCGCTCATTGTTCATATCAGTTGACAAGCCGTTGTTCATTCACAAGTCGTTGTTGTATGATTGTTCATATCAGTTGACAAGCCGTGAAGCTGATAGAAGAACGGTATCAAGGACGATGGGAGAAGCACATGATGAGAGACTATCGTTAAAACATGCGTAGAGAAGATACATGAACTTCTAAGAAAATCAACTAAGGCCAGTTTTCACCATCAATAATCTGAATTCCATTGATTTAAATTTGTACATATGGCAACTTGATCTTCTCCAAGAAATATACGATTTATCAAACTAAAGGGAGAACACACCATGGCAAGGTGGCAGGAAATGTGGATCGAGGGAGGTGGACAGCACCCTGATAAAGCATGTTCCAAAGTGGCTGGAGAGAAAGTATGGAGAGGTGAACTTTTTCTTGAGACAGTTCCTCTCAGAACACGGAATATTTTACTCCTAGATTCACAAAATGGGAAAAGTAGACGACCCAACTTGTCCGAACTGTGATGGAGGAGATGATGTTATGTTTCACACATTCTTCGTGTGTAAGCATGTGGGAAGCACAAAGAAGATATCTGCAGCATGACCTAGAAATACCATCCGAGGACATGACATGAGGAGAATATAGTTGAAATAGAGGAGCATTGGACCTCTATTTGTCTGTGTCGAAGGTATCCTGCTGAGGCATCCTGCACAGAACGATCGCCCAAGAACGGGAGAGACAGAGGAGGCAACCAATGGACAGAGAGGAATAAACACATCCCAAGGACTTGGTTTATGTAAGTAATGCGTTAAACAGTTCCAGGCCGAATTCCAAAGTGGGAAAGGAAGGTAAGGTTTAGTGGGTTTGAATCCTACATAACCTGAAGGGCGGTTCCTTCTGGGTATCTTACGAGATCCGGTTTCCACCTTAGGATCTTAAAGATTTCCTCACCTGACTACGGAAAAAAATTAATATACGTACTCTTATCTAGCTTATGTAGCAATGCATGCTCAATTATTATATCTACTCCTACTCGTTCAACCAATCCGATTGTCTTAAAATTTAAGTCTAATAAAAATGTCAAGTTAGTTTTGCCTCTTGTGATACTCGCTGGAGATGTTATGTAAAAGAGTATAGAATTCCCGATTTATAGTTGAAAAATTTAGACAAAGTTTTGGCTTCCTTGATTTCAATTTTTGAGAGTCGTGAAAAGCCTCATTCAGCTCAAAAGAGGCGAAACGTTCAAAAGTTCGCCCCGATTTTTTCCGGGACTTTTCGGGGCGAGTAGAGGAAAGTTTTGAGGAGAAGAACGGTGGACAATTTGGACAAATTCCGGGACTTTTCGGAGCGAGTATAGGAAAGTTTATGAGGAGAAGAACGGTGGACAATTTGGACAAATTTTTGCCCATTTTTGTTGAGTTTTTGGTCGATTGATAAGGTTTTAGACTAAAATTGAGTATACATTCGGAATTTACAATCAATTTCCTTCAAGATGAGTACCTTTTGGAAGTTTGAATAGAGTCGGTTATTACTACCGAAATCAGTGTAAAAAAACTGCCCAACAATTGCTTATTTGAACCAGTTGAAGAAAGGTTATCATTTTCGGATTCATCATTAAAAGCCCCTGGAAGGTAAACGGAAGCTCTGCAGAAGCAACTTAGAGGTCATTTTTTCCTGCAGACCATTCACTTTTGCAATAATGAATATGTTTAATAATAAAGAAAACAATGACTGAAAGGACAATGACTGAAGGAAGGAAGGAGGAACAGCCTCCGAAAGGAATTAGTTCCAATAAGAAGAAAATCCTAATCATGACAAATTACCGATCCTAGGTCCTTCGGAAAAATGTACGCCAGTCCAGCGATTTAAAAAAAAAAAAAAAAAATGAGAGGATGATCTTCATTCTGAAAGGGTGAACTAGGGCCTATAGAGGATTAGGGCCTATGCCACACGCTTCGCTTTTGAACGAAGCGTTTATCGCCTCGGTCTGGGCGGTAGATGCCACACGTTTCGTCTTTGCAAGCGTTTTCTCACTTCGTTTTTCACAGTGGTTTTCACTCGCTGTGCAGTTCTCTAGTTCTCCTCAGCTCTCCCTTGGGAGTTTTTATCAGTTTTAAGAGTTGTAATATGCGAATGGATGAAGAAGAAGTTCTGCTCCTGTCACTTCTGTACTACCGGTGGAAGAGGAGGAGATAAGGAAGGTCATGTTGGGTTCATCCGATTATCAACTAAAAGAAGAAGTGGGACACTTTAATAGTTTGTTCTGAGAACTGAGGAACCGTCCAGAAAAATTTCTGAATTTTGTTCGTATGTAACGAGGACTTACCGACGAGCACCACCATGTATGTAGTCGAAACGAACTGACGAAACGAAATAAAGAGCGCTGCATGTGGCAGCGACAATGTAAACACAAAGTACTGAAACAGTCAGTCGACCCAACGCTTCTGTTTCAAAACCGTCTGGCGTCTTGGTGCGCCGCATGTGACTTGTTTCATTCCTCATACACGGACGACCCACCGATTCGGTTTACTCTCGGGAAACTCTTCGTTCAAAAGCGTAGCGTGTGGCATAGGCCTAGAGCTTCCCTTGGAGCTTTCAGCTATTAGTCATTTTCCTACTACCGGACCGGAAGCCTCTCCTGGAGAGCGGACTCCAACTCTCTCTTCATCCTGACCTTGAATCCAGGTCTTATAAATAAATGCAGATAGATTTGTTTGGTTCTGCGGAATTGATTCGATCAAAAAATCTCCGCGTTAGAAAAGAAGATAAAAGAACACAACCGGTTACCCACAAGTCATAAGTTCCACTGCTGCATTGGAGCGGGAAAGAGTTACATAAAATGTTACATACAAAATTGAGTGATACATCCAAACTACTCAAAATGGAGTGCAGAGTAAAAACCCATAATGATGATGAGTTAGTGATTCTTTCATAATTCATTAATACCTATACCCTTCGTCGAATCGATGAATTAACTACACTGATGCACTAAAATTTAGAATTACTAAAAAACCGAACAAAATGTATTTTCAAACAAGGAGAAGTCGTTCAGAACAGTAACCACTGTTAACAACAAAGTTCACATTAATGGAATTCTTTGTCTATTAAAATTATCTCCCTTTACCCTAATTTGGTAATGATGATTGAAAAAATCAAGAACCATTACTTTCTCTATCATTAACCCTAACTAATTTATGAAAAACGCAAATGTCATCCTTCATTTATCAATAACCGGGGCTTAATCAAGTTCAATATGTCGCGATTTTGCCATAGTTTGTCTTAAAAGACGTGAAAGTCATTTTTTTAATGGTAGGGCTAGTACGTGAACTTATCCGTAGTCGCTGTGGACTTGGAACAGTTAGGTATTTCCGTTGTATTGTGTTATGTTCAAATTTGTTGGCCATGAATACTGATTTGAAATACCCTGATGAAAAACATCAAACATGGTAAAAAACCAAAACGAAATTAATGAATTTTCACTCACGTTTGCAATCGAGAATATGATTAATTATAAAGAAAACAATGACTCCGGCCTCCGAAGGGAACAACTGTGTCGTCCTCCACTGGAGAGGAAAGATACCGAGGCAATCATCGGCAGCACCCTCATTTTTGTTCACCCATCAATGAGCTGCGATAAAACGTTAGGGAACGAATCGATTTTCTTTAATTTTTTATACAACGGCTTCTAATATTAAAATAATATGATGTATTTTCTTGGATGTCATGAAGAATTTACAGCCCAGCATGGAGAGTTGAGGCACCGCCATTCCAAAGTCAACATGACATTGGTGATAATGTTATAACATAAGTCTGCGGACTCAGAAAATAGCCCGCGCACAGTTCCGTTGTGCAGAATAAAATCATCGTCAATCTGAGTTGGAAAGAGTAGGTAGCGTTTCATTTTTAAGGTTTAATTTGGCCCTGTTTTTCACAGAGACTGGTCGAAAATAAATTTTGTGGAAATATCACTTGCTGGCTCGAAATAATTAAACCAGTGAAACGAGCAACAGAAGACTGTAAGCCATTTATGAGATGGTAGCGTTAAAGCTGAGCTGAGATCGATTCTTAAGACGTTTATAGAATAATGCGCTCAGGGCCTTAGCTTCAGGGCCTGTAGGGATGGCTCCGCATACTCTCCAAGGAGAAGTCCATTATTAATGAAGTAGGTAACGAAAAAGAAAAAAAGTAGGAGAGGCTCGTTTGCAAATGCTTCCTCCGGGTATCGCCGCGCGATGGGGGCCGCTCGTGAAGCTATAGATCAGTAAGTAGAGTCAAGATGCGTATTTCAAAAGGAGGCAGTTTGTCGTTGGTATACCAGTATAAGTATAGGTAAAAGTAGGAGTTAGTAAAAAAGAATGTAATTGAGTCACATAGAGATGTAAAATCTTCGGAAACCAATGGAAAATCCCAATCGATATCGTGAGGTTCCCAGTAGATATTAAGGTAATGGCGTTTACTGTATAGCTGCTGCTATGATTTCAAATGTGCTTCCGTGTAACCCGCACAGGTGTCGCTAGTAATGAAATGATTGGTCCCGCCAGCACGTTTCAAACTCGAGTGGTAAAGTGGAATCAGTCATATAAACGCCTATGATACTGGCGTTAATCAGCAGCATTGTATTGTGATGACGCTGAGTGTCATGATTTAAAGTCACCATCCGTTTGGAAAAATAAGTTATCTGAAATAGCCAATCGAGCCTTACTGCAAACACGTGGGTTACCTCTCATGTTGATAGAGGCACAAGTAAACAATAACCAAATAAATCACGATATAAGGTTATGTGTACCATATTCTAACAACATATCTTAACCCCGCTTTAGTTTTTATAACACTCGTAATATACCGCTTATAAATTAATAATGGTGAAATCACAGTAATCATAGTGACGTGTGTCACAGTGATCATAGTGTCTGACAACGTTTTCTTATCTACGCTCGTTGACGGCCCAATATTTTATCTTCCAATTATCTATCTATTCTAAGGAGTGAAGTGGGGAGTGGGGTAAATAAATATGATTTCAGGTTAGAAAGTCTATTCCACACTATGGTAGTTGGCCCTGGCTGGTAATTTCGCCTAAATGTAATTCAGTTAGAGAATATTATTATAATTTTTATTGTTTCAGGGTTCAGCATATTCTACTATCTATATCGTAGAGGTAATCAATATTCGAAATTAAAGATTAGTAAAAGATACATTTGGTTATCATAATAGATATGACATTGGGTATATCAACTGAGTGGCTACAGACCAATCTAGTCATTTATTGCACTCTGTATCGCTGGTGGAGTCATGCATTGTAGATAAGACTAAGTTATGTAGCAAAATTGACGAGACCACTGGTGGTAGGTCAGACAGTATGATTCCTATATCACCTTGAAAAGACCCCACTCCCGGTGTTGCACTAGGGGTTATATATGAATGATTGATTGGAAACCCAACCTCGGTCTCTCCTCCAGGTAAATTTTGCATCGTCCTACCGCCTCTCCTCGATCTCCTCTACGTATCCTTAACTCGGGATCAGATCAATCGCAAACTACCAGCTCCAGCATTGCCAAATAAGATTGAGTTCGGTTTCCTTTATCGATATTCGTTGATATTAGGTGACCCTTGAGGTTTCTCCAAATCAACTTTTACTTACAACTCTCCCCTCTATTCCGTTAGCCGCAGCTCTTTCTTCTTTTGCTGGAGGTCAACTTTTCTATTGTTAAACATTTCTTCTCATTTATAGAACCAACTTTGAAACTGTAATCTGGGAACTATTCAATACCCTGTGATGAACCAATTTGTTATGTGGGAAAGAAATCAATCCTCTCAGTCCTAATCTAGAAAAAATAACATATGAAATCCATGCCGTACATATCGAATACACAATTAATAGTAACAATATTGATTATCAATCAGGCTATCAGCCCCCTGAGACCACGGTCGTTTATGAGGTTGTAACGAAAAAACTATCTATTCTCCTATTCCACGTCTGATTGTTAACAATAATAAAACATGATATGCGTCCAATGTATTATTGAGACGTTAATTTTTTTAAACCTTTTACTCAACAAAAGTGCAACAGAAGGAGATCCAGATCTCGAAGGTGATATGGGCAAATTCGTGAGGTTGAAGTTTTGTTCAAGTCAATTGAAACAACGTGTTCCAGGTTGGGTGTGGGACAGTACTTCCTCGTTTTAGTAACATGAAATGAATATATACATACATCATTGGAATGTTTTAAAGCATCTCAGAAGAGTCTTAATCTTTAAAGATGTGGAGATTAAGGTTGTCACAATGATTCACAGGACAAAAAATGTCACGGGACATGTTCACACAGTCATCGCCTTCAGGTAAGTGGGTCCATGATACCAACAGCGGTACGATCGAGTAAACCATATTTTCCAGACTTCCTTTCATGGCCCCCATCAATTTTGAGTGACATGGGACCGCTAGGCCGTGAGAAGATGATGATTGATGGATATTACTTTTGCTTGCGCATATGCAGACTGATGTGTTATATTCAAGGAGTGAAACTCACAGCCGAAGAGGTTTGATTAAATAGTCGTCATAGCTCAGCCCAAAAGAGTGTTGCAAGTAAGGACAGAAGTTTGACCTCAGTCAGAGGTAGCAGTATTTTTGGTCCGTAAAAGAAGAATTGATTTGAGAGCAATGAAACTCTTAGGGGACCATCAAAAGCTATTCACAATGTTATAAAACGCAGAATGGTAGTGGAAATTTTAATTTTTCCGGAACAATGTGTCGTCTCTCAAAAGTTGAAGAAAAGCTTCCGTTACATATGGTAGACGAACAAGCAATACACCTAAAACTCCTATTGATTTCAAGACCGATCCAGGAGGAAATGACAGTTTTAGTTCATTCCTGCTTATTGACATGGATATCACCCATTGAGATAGAACCCGTATTATTAGTATACATTGAGGAGATATTAAAAAAAAGTGGACAGCTTTTGAAAAGTTTCCGTAACTTAGCTCTTAGCTGTGAGAGTTAATACACGATTGCTTTAGAATAGCTATTGTTCATCATACATTGTTCTCGTTACTCGAAATTTTTATAGTGAACCACTTGAGCGTGATATACAGGTAACTCCGTTGTCTGGTTTTTCTGTAAATATTGGCATAGCGAATAAATTCCAAGGGAGCGCAGCTTTTGTGGTGTGATCTGAAAGTGGCAGGTCGTGGAAGACGTGGCTTCTAAGTGGTTCTCTAAAGTGTAGCTCTGTCGTTAGCAGGAGCTTAGGAAAAACGGTAGAGATGAGGGGCGAGGTGAACGGGTGGGAGGGAAGAGTTCGAAGAGAGTGATGGGAAAACGAGGCGGTGAAAATGTTGAGGGGGTAGCCAGCTAAAGGGAAGCATGTCTCCGGTTACAGAAAATAATGAACATTCACGTACACATTTTACATCAGTTATATCTTCAGTTAAATGAAATGATACCAACTCACTCTGTGGAGAAATATAACTAATTTTCATCAGTATACTTCGGTTTCTCGGAGGTTACTCGGTGGTTTTTTTCTTTCTTTTATTCGGTATACTGTAATTTTCTTACGTATTTGATTATTAATAGACACGTGCAAAGCCCAATTACAAAGAAAAATAAAATTGCTACCCCATACAAAAAAACGAAAGTAACTGAGTTTTGCGAGGTTTATCATTTACTCGAGTGTAGTTCGTAAGGAACTTTTTAAACTTCTGTGAGATACACTGGAAATGTCCACATTTTGGAGATGCTCATTTGCCAGCCTCACGATTCTTGAAGACGGAGAGTTGACCAGATAATTGGTGCGGTTATGGGGAAGCCGAAACAATTCCGAATTCCTGGAGGCTCTAGCAGGTACGCGGAATGCGAGGGATGCAAGGAACTCCGGCGAATCAACCCGATTCTGCAAGACCTTGTGGACAAAAAGAAGATCCTGCTCCATCCTCCTTACGGAAAGCCGCTATCCAGAAATTCACCAACCTCACGATACGGGAAGACGTAATCGACTGTGGAAAACGCTCATCCAGGTGAAACTTGTAGTGAATCATCCTCAAGAGTTTCCTCTGGATCATCTCCACCGATTCCTCAGAAAGTAACAGAATTAGCAAGGAACAGAAAGTAAGAGTCATGCAGCATGACCGTATGGTCGATTATTCAGTTTTTTCTAATTCATTTATTTATTCTTCAACAGAGATAGGAGATTAGTTCACTGGTAAATTATTCAAGATTTTAGTGGCCAATATAAAGTCTCTCGCTAGTATAAACGGGGCAGTACAACGACTTCAAATTCAAAGTCTCCCAAGGGTATAAAGACTGTACAAAGACTGCCGAAGAGCGTGTGCAGCATGAAGTATCACATGAGCATAAACGGTATTGTACTGTCGCTATGAAAAGGGATTATCACGTTATAAGGCAGTAGTGAGCGCTGCCAATGCATGTTCCATGTTTCTTGAATTTTAGCCATAGGCTCTAACCAAAAGTGCGCAAGGTCGAAAACTCGGAAATGCTTACATTAAGTTACAAATGACTAGCAATAATTTGTTCCTCAGCCTAATTCAAAGAACGCTAGGTAGTAATCCATCTAATCTTATGCTTTAGACACCGCCTTGTCGTGGCTGACCAACGGCCAACAAACCCTGATGTCCAATAAAACGAAAACTTCACAACTCCACCTCAAACCGCAACAACCAAACTTCAGACTTTGACGTTTCTAAATGCAAACCAAACCCAGTTCGAGGATTACAATATCCGCCTCAAAAGCAAGTTATAGAGCGTCGATTCAGAATCTCGATAAAAAATCCGAATCTTAACTCAATAACAGACCTAATCCTGTATAAAAAAAAAACTTTGCAGATATCAAAACTGTCAGGCGGGTTCAATTTAAAATTTTCCGCCATTACCAGGGACTCTCTGACGACACATCATGAACAGGAAAGCGAGTAAGATAACGAAAACTGCCAAGCGGAAGAGGTTCAACAAGATGAAAATTTGTTAGGCAACACCACCCTCATATCTCTAAATGTCAACTGATGAACAGAACGGAAAGGAATTGCAGAACTACCATATACAGGGTGTATCGCGAACCGTGCCCGACCGTTTCCCGCATGTTTTACAACTAATTTTTGACCAAAACTGCCTGTTAGAGGTTTCATGTAATTTATTTATTTCTTTTAAAAGAGATATCTTAGTTATCGCTTTATTTATTATTATTTTTTTTTGCCATTTCACCCTTAGTACCCAAAAAATTGAAATAACTCCCTTCATTCCAGTGGCTATGGCTTTCTCAATCAACAAATAAAAATATTCTGTCTACATCTTCATGGGTGGGAGGTTGACTCACAGACCACTCGAGTTTTGATTGAATAATATCTTAGTAATTAAACATTTCAACTGTTGATTCAGCCCTGAAAATCCCTTATTTATCGAGCGAAAATGAGAAGTGAGTTATCTTGAAATACCGATGGGAAACTATTTTTTTTAAATAGAAAGTCGATTTTCAGTGATAAGCGTCGATTCCACCGTAGAAAAAAATATTTTTTTCCGCCTTTCTATCGATTGACTATTGGAAAAACGCTGCAAATCCTTTCACTGGGGTTTATCATTCAATGATTCATGATTTGAATTTATACTAAGCTTTGGAGTGTGCGTGTTTCACGGGTGATGAGCGATTATTGAATTTCAGGAGATATGCATATAGCACTTAAATCGGTTCTCAACCAAAATTCCTATTTGGATTGATCAGTTGATCATATTTGTGTGCCTCCTGAATGTTTTATTCAAGAGCGATTACAATGGAAAAATATTCTATTTGAAAATTTTAAATTACGTAAGACGGAGCATGCATATCAGAATGCTTCAACCAGTGTTTCGGCTACAAACCCTTTTAGGAGTTCACTCCAGTATCCACATTCACTACATCACTTGGTTACTGCGATCAAAACAAAAAAAAAAACAAAAAAAAACGTCCTGTGTTTCTGTTGATCGCAGTAACCTAGTGGTGTAGTGAATGTGGATGCAGATGTTAACACCATAAATCGGGCCTACATCGGGAATGGTTTGAGCTACGGACGTGGGGAGGGGCTCATTCGATTCCTCATGAAAAGTTCTTCGCAAGTCCAAATTTAGGCCGCCTTGACTTTTTTTGAGGTTCTTAGGGATTTTACAAAACTTTGACAACTCCTAAAGGGCACTTTAAATTAAGTGTGAGTGCTCGCTAAAGAATCAGGGCGTTGTCGGACCAATATTGATTTTTCCTGAACATTTCAGATTTTTTGCTCCTGCCGTTTGGGAGAAATCGTGTACGGCATACGGCGGACGGACGGTAAAATTTTTATTGCAGATTTGAATTCTACACCCCTTGAAACGTAAACCATGAAATTTTCAGAGGGGGTTAGAATTGTTTTTTTTTCAAGAGCGATTACATTGGTTTATTATTGAATAATAAACCAAAAAAGTGGGAGAGAGAGAAGCTGGTGTGATAACGTTTGCTGAAATTTATCTAGAAGAAACGCGAGTACGCGCATTCGATATTTAATTGTTAGGATACCTATTCTACCGGTGACAAAAAGAGGTACTATTAAAGGGAACATCTTTGTCAATGTCGTATAAAACCAATGCAATGGGGCATTGATCACAGGTAAGGAATACGCGAGTTTTTACACCTCATTTATCACTGTCAACCAAGTGCGAGTCACACGTAACGGCCACCTTCACATGTGAAGTTGAAACCACCGTGACTTATTTTTCCAACATTTGCCATCAACTTGAAGTCTTAGTGCTTTCCGTCAATGTTGGTTCTACGCAATTGACAAATGGTGAAAATGATGAAATAAAATGTTGTAAAGGAAATCTTGCAAAGTGATCTGTCTTGCACCATGTTGCATCATGATCCTTGTGATGATGGTTAGTTTACCCTTCCCGTTTCTTGAAACTACTAAACCTAAGTATACGGCTTTTTAGCTTCAGGAGTACTCTCTGGGTGTTGCAGCTTATTGGCTTAGCCTTCGGAATGGGGAACTAGTCCGTTGATACATGGTAGCAAGGCAAGGTTGTGAACCAACCACCTAATCTTGGTTTCCATCTAAAAGGTCACAGGCCATGAAATTACATCCACACATCCTCTTCGTGCAAATCCCCCACTGTCGGACTTTCGGAGAGATTTAGGGGAATAACAGTTTTCTCGTGAAATTAATATTCACACATTCGCACTCACGTCCTACAATTTAGTTTCAGTTTTCCTCCTGCTTCCAACTCGTTCAGGAGCGCAATGTAGACCATTGTTGATATAACCGTGGTGACATTAAAAAATATAGTCCTACTCTTAGGACCACCTCCGAATTTCCTCTAAATGTTGAGCAAGATTTGGACATTTATGTCGATCATTAATACTTTCAACGCGGATGATGTGGTATGAAATCATGACGATTTTCGTCAATCACGTGTGATGTCATATGACATCAATGGCTCTTCTAGCTGTTCCAAACTTTGAAAATCCCACCTGAGTACCTGACTCTATCTAGAAACCTCGCGAGGTGGTATTTCTACTTATTAGTTCCCCAAGTACAATATAGAATGTGCTGTTATCACCTCGATGCGTTAATTTTGTTATATAAAAGACTCGTCAATAACAGGCTCCATTTCGTACGATTTACCTATTTCTGGACCCTCATTGTGGGTAATAACTTTTCACAACATAGCAACATGATTTCGGAGGAGTTTCAAAGCGTTAGCGCAAGCAAATGTGGCCAGGAAGAACAAAATCGTTGAGTCGTTGCGGATTTGCATATCTCGGACTTTCGTGGGTCACGGGTGATGTCATATGACATCATGCCCTAAGAATTGGTATTATCTCATTATCTCACCTTCAATACATAATATACAGGGTGGATTCGGATAATTAACGGAAAACAAATTCTCTTAATCTGCATGAAAAATGTATTAAAACCCCGCCAACCGACCTTTTCTATCTCAATCCGTCCTCTATATATAATTTTTCAAAGGTAATTTTCAGAAAACCACGTTTTTTGACATAAAAACCCACGTTTCTCCACTTCAAAACAACCTTTTTCCATTTTTGACCACATTTTCGGATTCAGCGTGAAATTTCCTTCACAATTCCGGTCGACCGCAATTGCAGTTCAAACATTGAAAATTAAAAAACAAATTACTAGTTTCTGAATTGCCTTTATTTTTACTGTCCTTCCAAAAAAACGTGTAGCAACTTGTCAAACCTCAGGAAAACTTGCAAAATTTAACCAGCTTTCTAATGGTATGGTCAACTCTGCAATCCAAATCTAAGGAGTCTGTAGGGTGTGCTTTTGTTGACATTAAGCGAAAAGTGGAAAGGAAATTTAAGTTGCCGTCGACGGCAAGTATTTTCACTGCAGAAGCTATGGCAATTTCTTGTTCGCTGGATTACTTACTGCACATTGACGAAGCGCCTTCCCATACAGTGATCTGTACAGATTCAGCGAGTGTACTTAAAGCCATTTCTGGCCCATAGCTAAAGAAATTCAAGAACCACCTAGTGGCTGGTATAATCGAATTGGTGGCTAGATGTGAAGTAAAGGGAACTAATGTACGCTTTATTTGGGTACAGTCGCATAATGGGTTGCTCTACAATGAAATAGTAGACAGCGCGGCTAAGATGGCGGCTATGTCGGGGAGTCGTAGCCAATTTATGTTGCCGAAAGAGGATTATTATGCCTTATTTGCCAGGAATAAGATTACCGAATGGCAACAAAGATATACCTGCGGTGAAAAGTGACGCTTTTTCAAGAGCATAGACCCTGAAATTAAAAGAAAACCATGGTTTAGCACCATTGGCTCCGAAAAAAGATTTGTAAGGGTGATATGCAGATTGCGAAGCGACCATGCGCTATGTCCTTCATATTTGGCTATGATTAGTGTGAACAGGGAAGAGAATGAGAATGGAGAGTGTGAGCACTGTGGAGGGTGTGGCAACATAGAGCACATTATAATGGAATGTGACAAATACCAGATTCCGGGGGAAATTTTATTTAATGAATTAAGTAACATGTTAAGAGTACCGTTTAGTTTTAAATGTATTCTGCAAGGCAACATTCAAGTGTATCAGTCATTATTTAAATTTATTGAAGAAAATCACATAGAAGTATGATATTCTAAGTTAGTTGATTTATACTTTTTACTGTATGGCTGTATGATAATAAAGCAAAACAAAAAAAAACTGCGATTCAGCGTCGACCTCATGGAGAAATTCCAGTTTGAAGGCGAAAAAACGTTAGGCACTTTTTAAACAGCAATCAATGACTCCCAGGGACAAAAGAAACAGTTCGCTGTGTGAATTGGGAAAATGATTAAATCCGCAAAATAGGTAGGTTACAAAGTAAAATGATATTACTTTTCTAGAAAAATGATCGAAAAACATTTGTAGTAATCAGACTAGTAAAGTTTAAATAAATCAGACTAGTAAAATTAAAAGAAGTCGCGCTCACAATGTGTTCTCAAAATGACCACCATTGTTTCTTATGTAGGCTCTCGTTCTATTTCCGCATGGCTCTAACTGTTATGTCGTACGTTATTGTTAGACTATCCTACAATATTGCGGCTGCCTGTATGATCCTCGCCCTTAGCAAATGTCCGCGTATTCCTCATTTGCGATGCCTGCCATGATTTTAACGTAACTGAACACTTTCATGACGTTTTGTCGACTCAACTCGCTTTCACACTTGAACTAGTCTTGAAACATTAGCTTGCGAATGGTAGTTTACCTACAGACTCATTGCAAGAGAAAACTTGAATATCCTTCTTTTAAGACTGGAATTTGCCTAACGTTGTTTCGCCTTAAAACTGGAATTTCTCCATGAGGTCGACGCGGAATCGCAACGTTAACCATACCATTAGAAAGCTGATTGAATTTGCAAGTTTTCCTGAGGTTTGACAAGTTCCAGCACGTTTTTTGGAAGTGCAGTAAAAATAAAGGTAATTCAGAGACTAGCAATTATTGTTTATCTTCAATGTTTGAACTGCAATTGTGGTCCTTAGGGGTTCGGTTATTATTATGAATGTGCATTGGTCGTAAAGAAAATTTCACGCTAAATCCGAAAATGTGGTCAAAAGTAGAAAAAAGTTGTTTCAAAGTGGAGAAACGTGGGTTTTTATGTCAAAAAACGTGGTTTTCTGAATAACCTTTAAAAAATTATATCTAGAGAACGGATTGAGATAGAAAAGTACGGTTGGCGGGGTTTTACTACATTTTTGATGCAGATTAACAGAATTTTTTTGTCGTCACTTATCCGAATCCACCCTGTTTACCCTAAAACCAACAAATTAAGAGCCAATGTCCGATTTTCGAAGTTGAGCACTCCAGTCAGGGGCGTTGGGTCGGGTTTCTGGTCCCGCATTGAAAGTGTTAAAAATAAATGTTCGATGACATCCATCTTACTCACTGATACAAAAGAGATTATTGAAGAGGTATGAAGACACATATTCACTGAGTAATATACATGAAAACCCTAAAAATCACAGAATAATTCGATTGTCACATTTTACATTTTGGGACGTTACTTTTTATGTTTGAGCCTGCGCAGTCAATAAAGTTGGTCTGACGGCAAAGTAATTCCATTGGAAATATAAATCCTGTGCTACCCTGTAGCCCTTTATTCATCGATTCACTTCAGCTTTGTTGGTTGAAATAGTTTTTAATGCTCATCATTATTTCCTATCAACAAAGGAAGGACTCGATTTTTTCTGTATTATCAAGAGGTAATCTTCGACGGTGATTTAAAAAATTAAAGTACTATTCTCTCATAATCGCCATTGTTTACCGAATATTCTTCATAACGAATCAAGAGTTTTTAAATTCCGAAATGAAACCAATCTCCCTCCAATTTAGACATCCAATTTTTCATCCCTTCCTTCAGTTCATTTTTTGAGCATGATGCTCTTTGAGCTTCGGAAACAAATGAAAATGTTACTCACCAGATCTAGCCTAAAAATCGAGTTTTCATTTCGATTGTCACTCAATCTACATTTTGCTGGAAAACGTTTCGCCATTGAAAATGAACTAAAGGTAGGAATGAAAAATAGACTGGCTAGATAACCATCTTGTGGCAGAATTTAAAAACTCTTTAGTCGTTATGAAAAATGGTTGGAGAAAAATTGTCGATTATGGAGAGAAGTAGTTGAATGTTGTTGAGTGTAAATAAATGTCCTCCAATTTTTAAAAGCATTTTTCAATGTTTCACGACGGAGGGAAACTTACTATTTGGATAAACCTCATAGCAACTAGAAAAACCCTGTCAGTGTCAGTGTTAAACAGCCCCTAAAATTTTGTTTGGATGTAACTTTTACCCATTATCAGAGCAGGTTGTTTGGATTTATTTAATTGAAGTCGTTTAGAAGGAGAAACATTTCCACCTGATGTTTGTCACTCCCTATTTGAATAGTCGAAAAAAAAAAACATTGAGAGCTGATATTCCTCCGTATTAAATGACTCGGGTCAATGAAAATTCAACACTAAAACTTGATGAAAAATTTAAAAAATCCTCCAAAAAAGTTCTGTTTACCGTTTATAGTCAGACAGAGAAAGACACATGAAGTCATAAATTATACTTCCTTATTTTGGAAGTTCCATAATAATAATTGCAGACATATTAAGTTATTTTATTTTCTTCAGTCGAGAGTTAAGAGTGTTAACTATTCCATCAATGGCTCCTCTAAAATTTTTTGGGAACTACGGTCAGGTTTTAATAAAATAACGAACTGATAAGATAGACAACCCTTGGTAAGAGTTCATGCCAGCATTTTGTCTTGACCATGGTAGGGAGGGTTATGCATATAGGAAAGGGAACCCGTCAGTCGCCTCAGTCGCTGTCAGCTAGCTGTTATGAGCGGATGGTAATAGCTTATACACATTGCCACGTCAAAACGCGAAAATCATTCCGTCGGAAGTTTTGTTGAAGTGATTTTTGTAGCTTCGATACAGCTAGCGTGCTTGGGAACGCTCCTATTGACAACATTGTCCAACTGAAGAAAATCACCCGAATTTCGGCGGATACGATTTTTACAGGTTCTCAACATTACACAACGTGGTTCTAGAACGTCCCTAGTTCCAAAATTACATCACTCAAAACAACAAGTTTCAACGTGCTGTGGGGAAGCACAGTAATAGCTCATACGCATTGCCACGTCAAATCGGGAACATCATTCCGCCGGAAGTTTTGTTGAAGTGATTTTTGTGGCTTCGATACAGTTAACGAGCTGTGGAAACTCTCCTATTGACAACATCGTCTAACTGAAAAAATCATCCAAATTTCGGCGGAAATGATTTTTACTGGTTCTCAACAGTAAACGAAGTGGTTCTAGAACTCCCTATTTCCAAAATTACATCACTCAAAACAACAAGTTTCGTCAAGAAGATTTCTGCTTTGACAAGATGCCCAAACGAGTTGTAAAAACACCTTTGCCCAAGGACTTGAACATGCTTCTAAGCAGCTACCATCAAGGGACGAGGATCATCATCACCACATCAGGTGTCAACGGAGTAAGTTTGACATACTCTGGTACATTACACGGATACACCAACGACACTCTGACGATTATCAGGGCTGTATCGTTCAGCACATCTACTCCTAACAGCAAACGAGAGCACGTCGGCAGACACACGTTTAATCTTGAAAGTATAAATTCTCTATCCATGAAGACATCGCAAGGGTTGGTATGTTTTTCCAGATAAACTCCTATGAATTATTTTATATTCTTTGTTTGGTAATCATGTATCCAAACGCTTATGCCACTCAGAACATTTTCGTACAGCCAATGCGTGAATAAGGGCCAATTACTAACATTTATAAAATGTAATTTTTGTGTTTGTCTATCTTCAATCTCTTTTGATTTTATTGTTGACATAATTTTCAGTTGTTAATCGAGGGTTTTGTATCCTACAAAACTTATTTGCAACTATATAATTCAACTCCATTATTTAGATAGTTTCCAGCTGCTAATTAAGAAGAAACATCCCAAGTTTGATGCAACCAAACATTTATTTTTTTAGTCAATCACCGTTGTTTAACACTTCAGATGTCAAGAATTTACATATTAGATCATATTTCACAGATAGTGTCAAGTTCTAGTAAATATTTTTAGCAGGAAATATTTTGGTTTTAAGCCTATTCAGCCCTTTGTCTGGAAGATACACCAGTTTGAGGCCCTAACGATTATCAGGGCTGTTACTTTTACGGATCTTTCCCAGCAGTTAAGCGAGATTAGTCTTCCTCGTATAGATTCGCTAATGATCGTAACGTGCCATATCTTTTTACAAATGGACTGTGATGAATAATACTATATTCTTGATTTATTGATTACGTACCTAAAAGATGATAAAACTTAAAATGGCACTCATAAAAACAGTCATAAAAAAGAAATATTTTCTACATAATTATCTTTACTATCTATCTTGACATAAATAGTGATAATGTATCAAAACACTAATGGCACACGTAATCTTTTCGTGCAGACCATGTACGAATAAGATTCAGTTAAAAACTTCATTTCCAGTAATTAGTAGAGAAGGAAATCTCACAAAACCTCTTCTTGTTCTGACCAAGGATCTGTTGAAAAAATTCATCGAATGCAAAGATCATCTACTTAGTTTCCAAATGTTTTGGTAGGAAGAAATATTCCAAGATTGAGTCTAATGACCTCATTTTTGTAAGAAATTAATCGACTGAGACATGTTCAAATCATTTTACTAATGTAAACATTTTCTGAAGAGCTGTCTTAACTATCTTGAATGTATATCAATGGAATATATTTCTGATATTGTATCCAATTTCTAGTATAAGAATAAATTTCCGTAGTTAATGCCACATCTCTTCGTGTGGTCATATAGACATTATAAATCAGTCAAAAACAGATTTCTGATGCAAACAACTTTTTCAAACTTGTTTCAACTATATACAATTACATAGCTAACTCTAAACTATATAATAACTTATGTAAATCGATTATACTACTCTGCCTGCTAGGAATCCCTGATTAAGTAGGAAGTGATGAAGAATCTCGGTTCCATTCAAAATAATGCCTTATACTTATATATAAACTCTCGATACTTTACCAAGATTTTGTACTTATAGTGAAATACGTAAATGTTGTTGTTATAATGACTATGTTAGTTGATAAAAATATGAGCGAATAGTTGTTAAATGACGATACATCTGAATCACAAAAAAGTGATCTCCTGTTCAATTTTTATTTTTATAAACTTTTAAACAAACTTGTAAATAAACTTTTTATAAATTCACAGACTGAATCATTCCTCCCCATTCACGTTCTCACTCAAAGTTTTATAAAGTGGTTTTTTTTTAAATACTTTATTAGCGTTGCACCAATTTCACCTTATTAGCAGTATGATTTTGATCTTAATTACTACATACTTATTGCAAAACAATGATACAGAACATGTTTTGACCAGTTAGACAAATGATGAATTATCTCATTGTTTCACATTCACTGTGCTAGTTCGTGTGGTTTTCTTCTGTTCAATCTTCTAAGCAGGTCACTTACATCAAGCAAATGGACAGCATCAATGTTGACATGACCTCTTAGTCACACTTGGTCAGCGATTGCAATCCTCCTGATGGACCGATCGGTAGTTTCCACCTCGAGATCGTGGTGAAGTCTATCATTCTGGATGTACCAGGGTGCATTAACTATGCTCCTCAGACACCATTTTGGAAGGTTTGAATAACGTTTCGATTACTCTGAGCAGTGCAACCCCACAACTGTGCTCCATAGGTCCATACTGGCTTTAGGACTTGACTTGACTTTCATTTTGTACAGACAGTTTTGATCGCCTGCCAGGACATTTTTCTGAGTTTGGGAGTCAGCTCTGCTTTCTTCTTTTTCACATGCGATTTCCAGCGCAGCTTTGCATCTAACGTCATTCCAAGATATTTCGCTTCATTAGCGTGTGGAATGACTTTGCCATTGAGATAAGCAGGCAAATAACTGATTTTACGGTTCGTAAAGTCAACACGCACCGAATTCGTCTCGTTCATTTTTATCCTCCATTTCGCTGTCCCTTTTTTGATTGATTAAGCTTGCGAATAGAAGTTTCATATCTTCTCCTACAGCCAGCACTGCAGTATCATCTGCGAAGGTGGCGGTTGTATTTCCTCTGATTTCAGGTAGGTCACTTGTGTAGAGCAGGTACACTGCGGTACACCTAAACCAATTGGTTTAGGTTCAGAGTAGGCATCTTCTAATTTGATACGGAAGTAGCGGTCTGTAAGGTACCAGTCTAACAGCTCGGCATATAGTGATGGTAGTGTTTTCATAAGTTTGTACTTTAGGCCTTGATGCCATACTTTGTAAAAGCTTGAGTGATGTCAAGGAAGATGGCAGAGCAGACCTTCTTTTCCTTAACTGCTTGTTCTATTATACTGGTAATTCTGTAAACTTGGTCTATTGTAGAGTGCTTTTGTCTGAATCCAAATTGGTGTTTGGATAATAGTTTACGTTTTTCGATAAGCGGAATGAGCCTTTTATGCAGAAGCTTCTCAAATAATTTAGACAACACAGTGACATTGGTCTATACGATAAACATTCCTGAGGAGGTTTCCCAGGTTTTGGTATCATTATAACCTCAGCTATCTTCTAAAGCTGTGGTACATATATGAGACGGAACGTGGCATTGATTATTTTGGTGATTTTGATTATGGCTTTTCGGGGTAGTTGCTTTAGGATATGGCCTGTGATCAGATCGTACCTAGTGCCTTTCTTGTATTAATCTCACTCTTTATCGTATTTTTTACTTCTTATGAAGCGTGATAGTACTTAACCGAACGGGGTCGTTAGTAATCACATAGCGACAAGTACTGATACGATTAGATACGATTTTATGGAGCTTAGCTCCCCATTAAATATAGAATGGGAGTGAGTATGCAACTGATTGGATTACGAAAATTGAAACCTCCTAAAACTAAATGGAGTTTTTTAAATAAAAGGAAACTATACATATTGGACTGCGTAATATAAGAATACTGGGAGAAGGAACTGAAAACAAGACTGATTTATTAAAAATATGAAAAATGGGATCTTAACTTTCAATGACAATCAATGAGGCTAACTTATATTCAGGCCCGTGCAGAGGAAAACCGGGCCCAGGGGCAAAATTCATCTGCACCACTTAAAAAAAGGTAGAAAAAACTACGAACTACTGTAACCATATACCGTAATAAATTATAAGCCATTAGGGGAGAGGAAAATCGATTGTGGACGGTTGAAAATGATCCCATTTTGCCTGTCCTTCCCCTTTTTCTACACAAAAAACCCCTGACCCCTTAAAAAAGCCGGGCTTGGGGAGCATCGGGTCGAAAATTATATGCAGTTCGAACAAACACTGCGGTACTGTTCTAAGATTTAATGTACAATAAAAGAGCATTTAGTACTTCGGCTTTTGCGAGAATAGCCAAGAGAAACGCACAAAGTCACAGTTACCTTTGTTGGAACTGAACCAAATAGGCACCATATGATGTTGTATGAGCTTGAATTATTCATGGCTTCGGGTGAACATGTTTATTCAACAAAAAAGCAAAAACAGAGTAAGATAGAACGTTGTCTATATTTCTAAGAAAGTAAAGAGTTACACAGATATTGACGCTTAGTTCATCATCAGTAACAAACATGAACTTTAACTGTGTAACTCTTTACCCTCAATTCTATCTTCTATCTTACTCCGTATTATTGAAATGTACGTTTCATTCAACTATAGACCCCATACCCAGAAACGTATGAACATTGAAGCTAACACAATTCTGAGGAATCGTTCGCTCCAGATTATTTCTTGTTCATTTAATTCACTTCAGTTAATTTCAATTTTTTTTTTTTTCAATCCATCTAAGAGATCTGTACTCTCTTCATGTTCCATAATGTTCTACTGACTGAATAACTGTGAAATCGTACGTGTTTTAGTTTCTTTCCATGATTGCTCACAATTCTATTATTGTGAGGATTCGTGGACTACATTTTCGAAATCAATGAGCAAAACCTAGGAAACAGGTGTTCAACGGTGCCAATATCGCAAAAAGGCAGGATCAGACATGGGCAGTAAATGGCACAAATCGTTATGGATTTTGGATTATTCTATCAGAGTCAATGACCCCCGAAATCAGTGAAAAAGCGTCGAGCTGTGACAACGTTAAGAAAATAAAATAGCTATTGGGCCTAAATCGTAAAAAAGATATTAGAAAGCGGAAACTTGATGTGATTTAATCAGATCATTAAATGGTTTGGTAAACAAGCCGTTCAAAATAAAACACCTCAAATTAGTACCATGTCAACAAACTCACCACCGTGAAGGGGAAAATCCACTTACCTGCAACAAAACAAGAGAAAAAACTTTTGTAAATTTAATTTAAAACCCGGAAAAATTCAAGTCAGCAAATCGCTGCAATTTCTTGAAATATATTTTAATCATTTAAAAAAATGAGAATACTTACATACAACTGGTAGTAATAACATTTAAATGATATTGTACCAAATAAAACAACTTCATGGTTTAATAGAATTTTGGCAAATTTTATTGATTATGGTTGATTAGTGTTAATGGTAATATGTTAAAAAAGTTTAAGAACATTTTTTCCAAAATTAACTTTAGTAATCGACAAAAAAAAAAATGAACCGCCATTCAAAATTGTTGGTTTAATCCAGAAATCGATTAAAAAAATATATATATCTGTCCATCCGCCGTCAGATGATTTTCTTCAAAACCGCTGGAACTAACATAATGAAACTAGAATTAAAAAAAAAAAAAATCATTGGAGTGAGAATGGTCCTTAATTACCGGCATCAATCTGAACCAATTCTAAAGAGTGAAAACAAAGCTATAAAACATACAAAAATCAGAATATCAATAACTTTCGATAACAAGCAGATATTCGTCATTGGAAGGTATGCAATATCCCTCAATAAATCGAATGAGTCCACTTGAAACACTTCACGTTCATCCGTTCTCTCTCTCCAAGGGCTAAAACTTTGACACACAAAAGAATGTCTACACGAATATCAGTGTGAACCTGTCTGAACATAGTGAATTGTGAAGATTGGATCAGATGGTATAATTGCAATGGAATTTCGTTTTCTAATCGAATTTTTGATAGATTTTGTTGGTGTTGGTATACAAATATATATAATATATATAATTGTAGGTATTAAGATATCAGCGTTTGTTGCGTTTTGAGAAAAGTGTTTACTGAGTTATCTTTATGACGAAATGCATTCCCAATTCCATTTATGGTGTTAAGATTAAAGTCGAGCTTATCTGTACGATATCGTCAACATTTTAGGCGTAATTGGATTCAAATTTGGTGATATTATCGGTCCCATTAATTTCTTTAAGATTGATTTAATTAACCATTACGCGTGTGCAAAACGTAAATTGGTTGTTACGCAGGAATGTACGAGACTACAGGACCTGTTTGGGATGAAATGGTCAGGTATTGTGCTGATTGGTTTTTTTTTGGAGATTGTTGAGTGCTGTTGAATTGATGGTTGGATTTCCGCTAGCGCAAAGTTGAAATATTCCCCTATTTCGCGAAATAGCATATTTTGTTCTTATTAGCATTTATCCATTATGTCTTGTATTTTGTTTTTCAACTGATTCTATACGTCCATGGTAATGTAAGCGAGGATAATATGCTGCCTTCTCAACTTGACGCACTCTTTATTATATTGGGTCGAGTCATAAATAACTTCCGCCTAAGTAATGTTTAGTAATGTTGTTGATACATTTGGTCACCAATCATTTTGAAGCTCCTCAAAACGACTGCAGGGTAAAAGCGGGTTTTATCATAAAGCGTCTGATTTTTGCCGAAGAGGGGTGTTGTGTTTTCCTGCACCAAGGGGACCAATTAATAAATTCCCAACAAATACAATTACCCGATATGTTATCTGTTCTTTGAACGATTTCTTCAATACAATCAGGAGGAATGGCAACCTCGAGTAGCTGTTTATAAAACATATTATTATTAAGTGTGTAGTGATTTCCAGGGTTGCCAAGTCCCAAGGACTAGGCTAACATATCAGACATAAAATTACTTTATTTGTAGCATTATTATTGCACATCTACCAAACCATTATCGTATTTTAAAATCATAAGGAAGGTAACTTTGAAATAAAAAATGAAGTTACTCATATTTTCCTGTAAGAATAAGAATGCAGTACCAAAATTACAAAAGACCTGTATTTCCTACTAAAAGGCTACCATGGTTCCCCGAAATTAAGAACCCACATAGATTTGAACTAGAAACAGAACGTAAACGGTATTCGTATCTCAAAGTAGGTGGGTTATTCATAAACTAAATCTATAAATAACTTACTGAAGTTCAACTATTCAGATAATTTACTCAAATGCCAATAATATCAAAAGCAAGGAAGATTTCGTACTGCCCTTGCGCCAACATGGAATCCCTGTAACGAGCCTAATTCCTAAAGTTTTCATCCGATTTTGATGGAATTTTCAGGAAAAATATGGATTCAGCTCCAATAAGTTTGGCCGCTCAGAAATATGTAAATATATCAGTCTGATTCCGCAAACGAAAAATCCACTCATTACCGCTTCCTCAGGTTCTAGTGGTCCGAATTTCAATAAAGTCGGGGTCTATCATTTTAGGCGCTTCACAATTAGTGCGAAAGAATACAATGTATTCATGTCATGTCGAATGTCAGAATACATGTCATGTCGACCAGGGATGGCCATCGAAACATAAAAAATCGATATATCGATGTTTGATAGTATCGGCGTTAAAATATCGATGCCGATGTATATCGTAGGTTAATCATCGATAGTAGGCACTACCGATAGTATCGACCAAAAAATATCGATAGTTTTAGAGAAACTGACACAACATAAATTAAACAGAAGAAAAAAGAATCAACCGCGAACAAGATACAATCTCAAAAAGAACAACACAACCTTTTGCTGAAAAACTTGAACAACAAGTTGTTGTCAACAACCGCAATTTTCCGATGGAAACTCCAAACCACTTGGGCCAAGACTCTTGGCGGCAGCCAAAACCACTACTTGATATCGTATGGATATTATCCATGGATAGATATCGATATTCCAGTCAGACGAACTCATTTTTGTGGGCATCAAATTTTTCAAACTCGCGTGATGTGAAAAACAATGGAACTTACGATCGATTTTATTTCATGAGTCAACATAATATGTGATATTATCAGATGAAGCCGATATATCGGTTAAAAAAACATCGGCTGAAATATCGGAAAAAATATTGGTCTAACTATCGATACTATTGGCCCTTGCATTATCGATAGAAAAATATCGATATATCGGAGGAAAATATCGACAATTCCATACTATCGACTATCGATGGCCATCCCTAATGTCGACTAACCTTTTGAAGGCGTCGATGTCTACGGGAACATGTCCCGCATTTCTGTCCTTTGAATTTTCGAAACAATCTTCCATTCCACGTCTATCGAGAACATTTAAAACATTTCAATGATCTTCATACTTATGTTACCTAGACGGAGAAAATATTTACCGCACCCAACTTTGGTAGATTTTTTACATTTTTATCTCGTTAAATTAGAGTTGAAATGGTTCCCAGTGTACCTAGGGAACGTTGTCTCTTGTTCCACACTCCAGTACGAGTAGTCCGGTGATCCCGGTAAGATGGTTATTTGAGTAGAAAAAAGAACATTTTCGTAATGATTTGTTATTTATTTATTGAGGATTTCCCTACCCCAGACCCGGAGGCGGGCATCTGGGACGATCCCTGGAGCAGTCATGAAGAAGTCGCCCAACGTCTCAACTTTCTGGAAGCACACGCGCCTCTCAAATTCTCCATAAAAAGTTACATCCTTGGAATTTGTTGGCCTACGGCCTTCTAGATTACCACTGGTCACACGATTATTCAGAAATGTCAATCGTACCAACATACTAACATGGATCGTAACTTGGATTGTTCGTCTACTTCAGAAAGAATGATTTGATTCTTACTCTTTGATGGCGTAGAAATAGTTGACCAGGATCCCGATAGATGTCACCACGCTCCTTATAAAAACCACCTACCAACCTCTTTGATGTGTAAATATAGAAAGTGACCTTGAGCATTTTATTTTTCGATTCCTATACCTAATAATTAAAACAAAATAAAATATAGACTCAACTCCCATTGAATGACAACACTCAGATTGTTGTGCAATAATCCGTTCTCTTTTCATCTGGAATTTCTCTACAAATGATTGCCCAAATGGATTTCTTATTCCTGCATTTGGTCATTATTAACCTGCACCACGTGAATCAGCGTTAAAAAACAATGAAAATTCATTGGGCATCAGACAATTTTGGGGATAATGCGTGCTCGCTGAACCGGTTGCGCGCAACTCAAATTTTCATGAAATTTTGAGTAGAATCCGAATCTGTAATAAAAAATCATATGTATGATATTTCAGATCCTTGGAAAGAATTATGAAGATTCAAAAAAAATGGTATACTCGTGGGACACCCTGTATATTAAAAAAAAAATAATAAAAATAAGCAAAAAGAATGCTCCTGCTTCTCCTCCTCAACTGGATTGACGCTTGGGAGATCAGCTGTTTGGGCTATCGCCAGCTACAAGTATCACCAAACCAGTTAAAGAACGTCAAGGCTCTGAAGCCAAGCTTCTGTTTGTTTTTAGTGGAAATACAAAGGTTTATCGTTGAAAATAAACAACCAACATTATCTGAAATAATAAACCAAAATTGGAAGCGTGTTCAGTCGCCGGGAATGGCTTTTCTTCTACAAAAAACAATTGTCAACGAAGGAGGGCAGTTTTTTGTTTTATTCAGATAGAAATTAGTGAACTAAATGAGACCATTCAGGTTACTGTACGATCATCTGTTCATCCCTCATTTGACAGTATCCTAACTTCGGATTCCAAAGGGTTTTCTTTAACGCCAGGAATGTGTTAATGGCTGGTGACAGACCGCTGAGTACGGTTAATACTGGTCGAATTTACTGTCCATAACGCTGTCTACCAATCTTTAATTATAAAGCTGTTCGAGGACAATAAGCGGAAGCATTGTAAGCAGAAGGAGCCGTCCTATGCTTTTCTAAGGAAATACCTGACAACTTTCAATGAAAGGGGGTAATTTTCGGTTGATTCGGATAGAAATTATTTCCTTGAATCGGATGAGGGCATTCGGATTGCTGTAGGATAAACCATTCGCTAACCATTGCAAAAATCGGACAGGTAAACAGTCGGGCTGCCGTACCTCGAGTTCTTTAACGAGAGACCTGAGAGACCGCCAAGCTGATGAGAAGCGAAGAACAATTATTCAACTATTATTATTTACTTACCTTTTATTTTAAGACTGGTTAGTGATTGTGATCTTTTTCGGTGGCAGCCCAAGTAGCACAGTTGATGCTATACGATTATACTATACATAACGACATCTCCCAAGCTCCAATTTAGTTGAGGAGAACAAAGAAGCGTTCTCTTTCCGAGAATTTTCGTTCTATTTCGTTGAATTTCAGTTGGGTTTGTACATGTGAAATTGAGAGTACTAGGAACCATTGTTTCTGGTTGTACAGTCAAGTTGTGGTGGCTAGGTAATCCGGGCAGCAGTGACATCTAATCCAGCATTAATAAACATTCGTGTAATAATTTGCAGCGTTTTCCAATTTCCTTCACTAACTCAACAAGTCACTTTTCTTACCTATAAAAGCCAATGCAGATTTATTCGGTAAGTTATGAAATGCATACTTCCATGCATAAATGCAGTTTTCTTGGAATTAATATTTTTTAGTGTGACAGAACTTTCCTTCACTACAGCGCTCCCGTGATGTGATATCCGAAAAGTGAGTAAGTCTGGGTGACGCATAAACTTCGCAGAACCGTCGGGTAGCGTAGGGAGTTCAGGAACGAAGTATTTTGGGGGTGAAATGCGGCTCAACTCGGGTTATCAGCTGAACATAATAAAGCGTTGTGTCACTCGGAGAAAAGTTTTAATTACCCAACTGTGCCCCTATAGCTGTGCTTTTGTTTTAGTAGCTCCGGAAGGCTTAGACTGATGGTCTCCTGAATCGTATAATTTTTCAACTGCATATTTAGGGTGAAACATGAGTTTTTTAAATCTTTATTGTCGCGCGAAACCACCCACCCTACAGAACAAGGTAAATAGGTAGGTACTTTCACGTTTGAATGTCGGGATATTTTACAAATAGAGCCATCAATTCTCGAAATATCGTCGTCTAAAAATTACTGAAGTGTGTGTCTAATCAGACAAAGTTGAAATAGATGTAGTTTTGCGTTCAACAGCTCGAATAACATGGCCAGTGAAATGAAAAACCCATTGGATCACATATTACCAACACCTAAACAAAACTATGGCTGAACAATATTTTCAAATTGTACTATTTTGGCGGCAAATGGTCTTCCTGTTAGTGATTAGAGACCTTGAAAGAAGAAAGACTACGTCATAAAGAGAAGTACTGCCAGTAAATTCAAAATTTAAAGACCAGGAAGTGCCAAAAAACGATAGTTTCCTTAAGGGTATCCAGGAAATTTTCGTGATTTGTGCTGATTTTCTTGAAGTTTGTTTCATCTCGAATGTGAAATTTTCCAATCGGATTTCCAGTTGTATACCATTCTAAGCAACTTTTGTTTCGTATCTGTCCATCTTTGTGAGTAATTTTTTCATGTTGTAGCGGTCGATCTCTCTCAAGATTTTAGGATAGTTGGTAGAGAACGATATTCTCATCTGGCATCATGAGTAGCTGCTGCGCTCAAACGAACATGAAATGCAACAAATTGTAACAAGCCTTATTTCTACAGTTTTCGATTGATTTTGATATTTGCAAGGTATGTGCGGATTAGAATGTAGATAGTTCCTTATCATTTTCATTGCTCACAAAGCATTACATTACTGAGTGCATGCGCAAATTTCAAATTCTTCAACCATACTTTCACCACTTTCTAATCATCCGATCTTACCCAAATTCTATCCATTATATAATAAGTGTGATTATCCCTCCATACACGTTCACTCGCGTTATGAAGTCGTTGATATCTGCAGGAAAAAAACCCGAGGCATTTTTGTCCCATGAATCTTTGCAATAAGCTTATATCATCTTTCAAGAGTATCTAAAATATATCAATATTCCATACATGCATGTTACTTAAGAGGAAGCTTTCTACCACAACATAACAAAACTACTAGCCACAGATTTTTTTTTCAATTTACTCACCCTTTCAAAGTAAATATTTATCGTTGAAATTTCATTGACAAATGATGTTGTTTTGGATCTAAATCGCACTAAGGTCATTTATCAGCGTCCTTGTTGTACACGTCAGGAGGCCACGGTGGTGCTTTCCGGCCTTTCTAATCAGGTGCCTCGTGTTCCATACACATGATAGATAATGCACTTCGAATTTTTTAGGCTGGTTACGGAGAATCGATTTCGGACTCTTGGGCAGTTTTTGGGTTGTTTGCCCGCTGTCGGCAAACGGGTGAATTTATTATTAGAATTTATTGGTTTATTGAAAAGTTGACAAATTTTGAGGGAGGGACTTTTTCCAAGGGATTCGACTGCAAAGGTTCATTATAATCAACAACGAAGTTAGTAAGACAAAACACGAAATCTAATTTAGCTCATTTAATAAATTTCAATAATATTAATATTAGAAAAGAAATTAGTTTTGAATGTTTTTTACCCCTTCACTCTCCACTGGAAATAGTAGATTCTGTTATGAACTACCAAAAAACATCGAGGAACCTGAATGGCACGCAATCAACGGATACTTAATTAAATTAGGCTTCACGCCACTCTTAATCTTAGTATGAACGTTTAGTATAGGTATGACAAAAATGATGAAGAGTCAAGAATTAAAAGATTAAATGGTATCCGTCCCTAGGTAACTAACTCACTTCTTTTTTTCTTTTTCTTTCTTTATTTTCTTTACTCAGTTCCGTCTGTCCTTCTTCTTCAAGGCTGCCACAATAAATCAGCCTCACTTCTCAACCTACATTTCTCGTCTCTTGGGAATTCCAGGATAACATGACCACCCGTTACGGATGGAAGCTTGTAACTAGAGAGAAACAGGGGAGCTTAATACTATTTATAACTTACCGCTGTTTGTATCCCGCTGTATCTGCACCAGATGGAGATGTATCACGATTACACAGATGTAGAAAAGAGTATAGATACAACATCTGAAAGAATTTGAAAATTGAGGCACATTTCATCTCAGAAGTTTTTTGATTTCGGGTGGTTATGTCTTTCAGTACAATCCAGTTCTTAGCGACCGACACGACAGTTCCCCCCCCCCCCCGCTCAACACTCCTTCAACTAACCTTCGGTGGGCTCCTTCCGCCCTTTGTTATCCTGGCATCACCACTTTTCCGTCCTCCCGAGGGGGTCATTCGTGTACCTGCCACCTTGGTAAGCACTAGCCTCTCTGGTAAGTTCCAATTATCATGCAACTTTACCTCAATATCCATTTTACAGGTTATTTAACCATACATTTGAAGCATTATTTATTGGGTCTCTAATTTAGTTTCAGAGTTCTTCAAATTTGACACGAAATTTATTGTCCATTTTATGTATATGTCATTTAAATGATCTAGCTGGAGAACCATAGAGGTCTACTGTCCCGTTTTCTTTTCAGGGAGAACAGAAATGAATAAAGGAAATAAATGATGGTAAGGTAATATCCCATCAATATTGCTTCAGCTGCACTGGTCTATTCCTACTAGGCCGCTGCCTTCTCTAATAAACCGCTAGAGAGAGGAATTTTCCTATCAGTATGGAAATTCTCGTACCTCTTCCTTATGCATAATAATAATTTGTTCTTCAATATTGATAGATCTGCTCCCATGAGCAGATAGATTTGCTCCTTCACCGTTCGATTACTTCACAAGTGGCGTTAGGTTGGATCGTGTGACGTCAATTGAAGACTTGGTTGACATTTTTGCTACCTAGTTGACATCCATACTTGACATTGATGGCGTTGATATGGAAGCTTTGGAATAATTGTTTTTTTAAGAGAAATACGGGGAAATTTATAGATATTGTAGCCTTAGTTGTCATATGAAACGTGTGTTTACTGACATATCTAGGATACAACTCTATTGCCTGGACTCTGATTTTTGTAAATACAAATGAGCTACATGAGAAAGCCTAATATCGGTTTTGAAGGTGATTAGTATTCCAAGCAAGCGAAATTATTATAACTATGAGGTGGAAATTCATTCCCAGTGAAATCAACTCCACAAGACAGGTCGGTTATAGGTTTATCTGACGACTACCTGAATCTTGTCTTGGTCTCTGTTAACGTCGAATCCCCGGCTAATCATACTATACAAGCAGTACCAATGGAGAGTTTTAAATCGATCAATTCGTTATCGTTCTACAGGGTATCCCAGGAGTTATGCACGGTCCGGCTCCTACGTGTTGTGCAACTCATTTCCGAACAAAACTGCCTCTTAGCAATTTTTTGCCAGAGGCCTCGTTTCCGAGTTATTCGCGATTTAAGATCTTTTCCGTAGTCTCGATCTTATGTAATTAAAACTGTCCTAACTTCCTCCGTTTTAGAGATAGCTCAAATTTGATGACACCGTTGGAGAAAACGTTAATTGTCTGTCTATTTGATTGCGGTCAAGATAATTCGTGAATTTCATTGTTCCTGGACCAAAAGCTGTGTCTCTCTCTCTGTACCAGCTGAAAATTAATCTTCTAGTAATTCAAATTTTCATGACAATTTTTAGGTTAATACATTCGGTAGTAAAGTAGTTGAGACTTATAATTACATACAGAGCATAGATAGGTCGATAGTTTATTTACATAATTTCCTTTACATGTTACATTCTCCAATTGGATAATTACCGACGGCCGAGATGGATAATGTAACACTGTGGCCCAGCCCGGAGTTGGTTATCACTCCCAATTCTATAAAGTACCGATAACACTAGATTTACAACATATTAATTGTTGAAATTCAGATTCCACTCCCATGTGATGATGTACTTAGCAGATACGTAATTTATATTGCTATAAATGTCATAAAATCATTAATTTTCGCTTATAAAGCACTCATACAGATTATCTCTTATCAGTTTAAACGTTTCTTTTATGAAAAGCTGTTCACTATTTATCTTCATTAGATTTTTAATGTTTTCAAAATCTTTATTCACAATTTGCGTGTCTGTATTTTCTCATCATTTGAGCAAATGTATTTTCAACTATAGGCAATTTCAGTCTATATGTCTTTGATTGCCGCTGTCTCACATCAGAAAAATATATACTATTGTGTTTACGAATTAGTTTGAGCATATTCAACGGTGTACACTTCAAACATGTATAGATAAGACAAAATCACGAGCCTCGTTCTACTTGTCAATTATATAAATAACTGTTTAAAAAAATCTAAAATGGGGAGAGGAACTGCAGCTTAAATTGGGACGAAACGTCTCTACATGAATAACCAGATATAACGCTCCAAATTAAGTGTTTACGAATTAGTTAGATAGCCTCGTTCTACTTGGTAGATAATTTCAGCATCTGGTTATTCAATTGATAGGTCAACTTAGTCAACACCAGATATTTATTTAGAAAATATTTTTACACCCCCAGTGGTTATATTAACGTCAATTCGCTTCGTTCATGGGGTACCAGCCCTGAAACCCCCTAGGTATTGTTCGTCGCTCGCTCTACGTCGTAGTTTCCTAACTAATCAATAGTCTAATGAACGTCAGTAATGAACATGGATGACCAAATGTAACGACCAAACGACTTAAAATTACGGAACGAACGACTAAGCAATACAAAAGGCAAGAGAGAAAGTATAAGGAGACTCGTATGATGGTTGACAGTATGTGTGGTTGAGGAAGAGAATAGATAACTAAATGTTGAAGTGACTGATCAATGCCTTCAGGAGGTCAATCGGTGGGAAACAATTAGAAAAGTGAGGATCTTGAAGTGAAACATATTGCTTCACTCAGGAGTTTTCAATCATGCCATCTTTGGGAATCTCCTGCCTCCGGTCATAGCAATCCCACGAACGGACCTCCGCACTAAGGGCTCGCTGGCTTCCCGTATTCATCCTATCCACAAACTCTTCTGAATACGTTGCTAAGAGAATTTCCCACGCGCGTGGGGTTCCTCTCACCATCCTTCCTGGAGCTCCATCTTCCTCTCTCCCGACATTAAGGACGGTTTTGGAACATGTTTTGGACGGTTTAAAAATAAAGGAGGGTCCAAAATCCAAAGTCGGTTTTTTTCTGAATTCAGCGTGGTCGATTTATTGGTGGTAGATACCATTCGTTTTTTTTCAAGAGGCCTGAAAATGTCCAATATTTTCGATCAGTGAATCAACCATGCAAGTTAACAGTGTTTTTGGGGAAGATGTAAATAAGAGGTTTGTTCCAACTGCAGGTCCTGTTACCAGAATGTTAACCAATAGCCATCGTAAACAGTTCTTCTATCAAGAAGGACCTGTTCAAAGCTATTGCACTGCTCTTGAATGATTGATGGCACCTTGAGGCTGCATCCCCTGCTGGTAACGAAGGAAACCTTTGGTGATTGAAACCTCTCGCCTAACCTCGAGATGAACGAAGCAAAAGCTGCTGTAACTTTAAGTGCTTGGAAGGCTCATTACAACAAACGATAATGTTAAAGACTCTAATATGAAATTCCTTGCACTGTTGTCAACAACTGTTGGAGGGCACCTTCGTTCTAGGAACAAACATAATAGGTTCGTTTTAACAAGAGGTACAGTTATCAAAAAGTCGACTGTTCAAACTGTTCATGTGCAGTAGTGGTAACTGTTGCCCCAGCTAACCAAGCGATCATTAACAGCTGTTCGAACATGAAGGAGCCACGACAACAGAATGCGGTTGACCTGTTGTTGAACGGAAATGGACGTCAGCAAGGGGCTCCTTCCATTGCTGTTCACAAAGGAAACCTTTGGCGGTTGGAAATTCCAGAGTGGTTTTTTGACATGAAATGATTATTTGGTGGTCCCAGTGTTCCATCAAACTTTTGTCCGGGGTGGGCAGTTGTGAACAGTAATCTAGTAAGCCGTGCACTCTCGTTGTTTTAACGAATCTATTGTTTTTCAAGTAAATCTTACTGAAAACGTATGCCGTGTTCATGGTTTCCTGTTTTTGACTAGTATTACCAATTAGCCGCATTAAAAAAATGTAAAAATAAACAAGATTGTAGTTTTAAGCGAATAATGAACAAATAGTGAATGCCATGATAGAATACTCGTGAGTTTACATCGATAACCCCTCTCTTCCTGTCATCCGTGGTTAGAGGGAGAGTGGATTTTTCAAAGTCAATGAACTTGTCCGTTATGGAGTTACTATCTTCTGGTTAATAAAATAAAATGGAGCTTGTTATTTCAAGTAGGTATGTATAATTTTGTTATAGTTATAGCATAACATACCTGATTAATACATTTCGAAAACCCGATGATAGTAAGTAACGAAGTAAGTAGTATAATTATTAATCTTGAAGGAGGATCTGTTGAGGTAACCATTGTCGATGGATACGTCTAATCCGTAGGGATTGGTACCTCCCAGTCGAAAATTAATCCACAACCAATCATTGGATTTTCTTTCAAACGTCGGTAATCCCGCATATTCTATTCATGGTATGTCATGAGTGAAAATCAAACGCAATAACTATTTGATTGAACGACCTAGTGAAAGTAACAAACTAATATAAAAATGTGCGAACAACGAATAACCGAGTGGGAATGGAATTGAAATGGTATGGAATGGACGAGGTATCTAGGCCGCTTGTGGAACAATTGGGATGGTATATTACTTTCTACGACTTTTCTGGACGTCCGCAGCTCTGAATGGCTCCCCCGACAACCCTGAGTAATCGCGATTAATCCTTGTTCCATGAACTTCATAATATGTATCATTTCTCAAACGCCTCTGCGAACTCCGCGTGGCCTTTTCTAACTTTCTCGACGACTAGGGCGAATTTTCACACCAACTCTACTTCATTAAATTGTAATCTAGAGAATAAGAGGGACATTTCTTGGCAAGGAATGTTCAGCCATGACTGATTCAACGGAAATATTTACCTAATAATTTTACAATTTAATTCCAAAAGATACCAGTACCATTTTTTCAGGACATCCCACAAAGCATGGCTTCGTCAGGTGAGGGACCCCTATTAAAATTGATCCAGGGGGGTGAGGACAAAACAAACATGAAGAAAAAATTACTCAATACAAATCCGTGCCAAATCGATAAACGTCCGAATCCATGAAAAAATGTGTGTGTTTGTGTGAATGTAACAAATTTGCTTGCCGCTGCTCAAGCCATAATTCCCAATAGATTTTTATGATTCTTATTCTGATCGACCACAATTTGAGTCTAATTGTGCGAAAACCTCAGGGATTTCGCTTTTGCTAATGGAGGGAGTAATACCCAACCCTTTCAATTGCTAATCAAGCATGAATTCTCGACCGATTCATGTCATTAATTTTTTGTTCAGTTGATATTACAGTTTTGTATTTGCAAATATTTCAGCAAAATATAAAATGGGGCGAATAGAGAGGGTAATAGTGATAAATCGTTATTTCTTCAATATTGTCATCTGGTTTTATTGACTCAAAAATATTTTTTGCGACTCTAATTTTAATCTGGCTGTGCACCAAATCTCGGAAATTTTGAATTGTATGTCAAGAGGGCGAATAGAGGGGATAATGGACAATCCACTCAAAGAAAAGTCAAAATACGTATTAGTCGTTTACACTGCCGATTTATTGCATTTTCTTTTTGTTTGATCAAGCATTTATGGCTAGTTTTGAAATATATCTACCATTGATATGAATATCACCTTCCAAATTTAATTTTGGATTGAAACGTTGAATGGAGGGAATCATAGTGATAAATCGCTATATCTTCTCGACTTTCACGTTTGTTGATTTTTTGTTTAGTTCGATCTCAATTTTTGCATTTTTTGTATAACAACGTCTCCCATTCAATAAACATGGGAAATTTTTAATTTGATATCAGGGAGAAGATGGATTGCCAACGGTCGTTCCATTCATATGGAAAAAACTCTCCCCAGGATGGTACTAAATAACGTCCCCGCCCATGAATTTGAGAAAAGGTAAAAATAGTAATATTGGCAATTTCAAAAAAAGAGGGATCAGAAAAAGAGGAGAAGGGAGACCCTAGTCGGTAGTTGAAGGTGCGTTGTGCTGGTGAAGGAGTGTTGTTTCTGAGAAAGCCTAAGTCACAATACGAACCCGACTGCAACTGTTCTACGAGAAAGTAAGAGATGACCAGTCGGACGTCATCCTTCTCAATTACAACGGCGAATCAAGGAATAGGACAACCGTACCTGCCCACGATAAGCTCAAGATATTGCGTTTGTTGGGAGATAGCGAGAATTAGTCTGTAGGTGGAACGTTTGGTGCGGCTCCTCACCTTTTCGCACAGCTTTACGTTCTCAGGGCAAAGCACCCTAATCTTCACTGAAAGGGGCGTTTTTGCCTACCGGGGGAGAGGTTTTGTACATCCATTTCCAGAATGACATCATTTTGGAGCAAAAGTTAGTGAATCTCCTTGACAATCGAAGAAGACTTGAGCATTCGATTTCATTTCAAAGAGAACTAAATAAGCCAGACGAAATGAATGTTGGTAGCTCTGATGAAATCTTCTTGAAGCCTTTCAGCATCAAGCAAAATTCAAAATGTTGAAAAACTGTTTTTCGTTGTGCCTTTAGGACTACAAGATGTTGAAGTACTCATAATCTCCCTTAATTTTCTCATTTATATTAGTTGCTGTTAAACAGAATTCTTTGTTCAGCGACAACGAAGTGTTTTCTCAGGATTTCTGAGATGAATAGCGAAGAAGTCAGTAGAATTCGGGAAGACATGGGCTACTTCACTCATCAAGACATAGGAACCTATTACAGCATATGAACGGAAAATTTTATTCCAAAACGTACCACATTCGGTTTGATTTATTTCAAAAAGAGCTTGATTTTTACATCCAAAATGAATGAATTCCAAACATCATCAGAAACTAATTCTAAATTTGTAAAACCACTAAATCTAATTTATATTTAGAAAACGTATTCAAAAGAAAACGTATTCCTGTTGAAGAAAACGCTACACAGTGTTTTCAAAATGTATTTTGGCATTCCACGATTGAATCATTTTTGGAACTATAGTGCTTATAACTGAAAGGATCAAGGGTTCACGAATCAGCATTGCCAACTCTTCTGAAACTTCCTGCTCACTTCATCTTCCATGTTATTTGTATTTTTCTTTTCCTAGGAGAGTTGTTAGGGTATCTCAAATTTTGTGTTGAGATGGGTTTGTTGTAATTTAATTGGCCAATAGAAATAATTGTGACATTCCGTCTTCCGCTTCTGGGGCTGTCATCTCGTACTCGTAGATCTTTGGACCTGGAGGCCAATGGAATTTGCTGGAACTACCGTGGTCCTGGCAAACTGCACCCTGGATATAGATTTCAACGTTATTACTTCTCTTCTGCCCCCCAGTTTTTACAATCAACCATTTTCCTATCACCTGTTGAATGTATTTGAACGGACGAAGTGCAGTTCTCCAGCCTTTAAGTTATACATATGTAAGATAGGTATGTGCTGCTAAACACCCTGAAGGGTGCCAGCAGTGTTCTCTATACTGACGGACTGCTCTGATCGGAACGCCACTACCGTGTCTTAGTCTACTGACGGGTGCCACCGCTTGTGGAGTTATAGGACTTATAGGAAATCCCAATAAATAAATGTCAGACATCCAACATTTAATCCTCTTCGCCCATAGATTAGTGTTGGTAGGAGATTGAGCATTAGCTTAATTTGTAAATAAATAGTATTTACTACGATTTATCCATGATTTTCTCTCTTATAGACCTCTTCTTTGCATTTATAGCTCATCAACGAACTATTACTGTCCTAATCAAAGACATCAAATTGTCCTCCATCTGAACTCTCTTTTTTATTTCTTTGGGAGTAATTTTGCTACTTTTAAAGAAATAACCGCCTGGTCTAAAATTAAAATAGACTAAATTCCCTCAAGCTATTTATACTCGTCAAAACTAGGAAGCCGTGAATGGCTTACGACATTCGTGACACAAACGATTCACATGGAATATAAATAACAGGCGAGAATTATAATAACCACAATGGTTCAATCTCAATGGTTCTCATCGTCATACCACATCATAGGCATTAATTGGTTCGACAAGGCACAGGGATTGAAAGGCATAGCAGAAGGGTGAGCGTGCAGGGCTGGCAAGGTAATGAGACAAGATGTCGAGGAGATCGACTGGCGGAATATTGATCGGCAGTTGATGCTAAAATATGTGCCAACAGAGAAGCCAGACTTGGAAGAAGGGCCCAAACTAATAGAATTACGACCTAAAGAGCCGAGCAGTTTGTCACCAGTGAGCTCATCAGCTGACTGACGTTTGATTGCGCCCGACGGAAAGAATAGCGATCCCTATTAGTTATACGGGAGACAAACTCGCTTTGAGCCTCTCAGCTCCATCTGGGGGAGGAACACTGTGGAAAGAAATCATTGTGACTAAAATTGGGTAAGGTGGTCATCTGATGTCTTCTTTACTTTTGTAATATTTTGATGATTCCCCAAGAGCCTTTGTAATCTTACGAAGTTTGCACATTAAAAATTGAATTTCATAGTACAAATGGGCAATTTCTACGATTATATCCCAAGAGCAGCTGCATGATCCTGAAGAGAGCTTTCCAATAATGTATCGGTGTTTGATAGGGTCATGAAACCGTGCTGTATAGATATAATCTGTTATCGTCTACAATATCCATCCTCTAATAAGCTATCCCATTTGAGTTCATTTGCTAAAAGAAAACATAATAATCATATGATTGTAAGGATAAACGTCGGTCCTGTTTCCCGTATAAATATCAAAACTCGCCAAATTAGACAAAGACCTTTAGGTTGAAATAGGTAAGATCTATCATTTAAAGGGTCCTTGAGGTGTCACGTTCAACTATTTGGAATCAGCGATCGCATTCATTCTTCAGGCATAAGGAATGTACCGTTTAAGATGTGCAAGAGATGTGAAATGTCAGCTCACAGTTCATTTAAACTTTCCGAAAACCCTGTTACAACCCCATTGACGATCAACCTGTTTTATTTTCCGTAAATCAAACCATTGTAACAGGAGGTTATCATTCAGTCCTGGACATTTGAGTTGGTGAGGAATGGATTGACCATTTTTCTTATCGAACGGGTTGTTGGAGCTCTTCAAAAAATTTTTTCTTTATTGTCTTGGAAATGTAAATTTTGGACGTTTCGCCCAGACAACGTGGGCTTCTTCAGCATGTATTTTCTTATAAGAGTTTCCTTTTTTTTGTCAATCTTTGGATTCATTAGAATCGTCGTCTACTCTTCGATATTATCTTTTACTGCCTGCTGAAGGCTTTGCACATCCTATTGGCCGGGTATGTTCAGCTTTAACTTGAAATTCAAGTTCAGGTTTGACTTGAATGCCAATTTTGAAAAAAGAGAAAGTTAATGGGAGGCGAACAACGTTTTTTGACGATCCTGATGAGATTTATATTTATATTCCTGCAAGATTCCTACAACAGAAACAAAGACAAAACTATTTCTGTCCTAAACCCCCTTCTAACTTCCAAAATCAAAGGGGATCAGGTCCTCAAGGCAAAATAATTTCCAAGACAACAGACCACCTCAGGCCCCAACCATATCCTCTTGGGCCCCAAAACCAAGGATATCAGTCAAAACCCTCCTTCTTTAAACAAGGACAACCTAAGCCCAAAGCTCCTACCAGTCCAAATACTTTTGGACAATCATAAATTATATCCAGAGGGTCCCCAATGAGTTGGAGAACTCCCAACCGTAATTAAAATAACCTGCATGAATAAAACCCTCTCCCTGCACCAGAAACTAACGAATCCCAGCATATAGACGCCAACCAAAACATTTACGTGATGAACAGCTACTCAGAAAACGCTCATTTTCAGATTTTTTCAAATACATCGACTCAATTTAGATCTTTAAATAATCATGTTTTTCTATTATCTTTAAATAACTTAATTGATGGGCGAACTAAACTGATGTAACTTTATTGTCATTTTAATCCAAATTTTCATTATTATGACTGTTTTTATGAAGTGCATAAGTTTCAAGACTGTAGTAAATTTGATTGGATACGTTTTTTTTACAATAAATTTATCATTATTATTTCTGCCTGTATTTACGTTTAACGCAAAACATTTTTTTCCGAAGGTACATATTCACTTCCGACAAATTATTTTTCTCATGTTTTAATCGAATCATTGGTGTTTGATATTGAACGACATTGATGAGAAGTTGGTACAGAAATAAGATTATCTTTTTTAGAAAAGAACTAAAGGCGGTTCTGCACATAAATACAGAAATGTTGCTAGCTACTGACATTTTCAAAAAACGTGCGATAGTTCGAACCACAAAAATATCTTCAGATAAAGAGCATGGAGTATACAATCCAACTCAAAAAACTGCAGAGTCATTAACTAACAGCTTGCAGAATCGCTAACTTCCAAGCGACCTTTATCTTCATCACTGGCCAACAATCGGCGCTTCAAATAACAATGTGTCCGCAAACCTTGCTAATGTGATTTTTCGAGGTTCTTCTCGTTATCTTTCTGAATTTAGGGGATTCTGAAGTCATCAACGCCTGTCATATATATTTTATTTTTCTGAAATTAGTTGGTAAGGGGCATAAATATTGTTGCTAACAATTTTTTGGCACAAAAAACTTGCATTAAAAAAAAAAAAAAAAAACTCAATAGCAAATGTGTAAATATAATTTTTCATCGAAATTGGTGCATTCTGGGTTGACTGTATGTAACTGAATAAAAAATGTTTATCTGGTACACAAAAATGTACCAATCAAACTGTATTTACTTACAAACATCTCCAAGAACAGCATAGCGAGCAAACTATATTACTTAGCTGCCTAGAAAGTCGGTTATAATTCCAATTCCAACATCACAACTTTGTAAATTTGAAGGTTTTTCAATATTTGTTTATCTAAAAAACAAGTGAAATAAGTCCTATTTATCTTTAGTATGTTAGGGTTGGGTCAATATTAAGGGCACTTTCTTTGTTAGTAGAATAGATTATTTGTTCCGACACAAGTTCAATTGTGTAAGAATTTTCTCAACTTGTGAAAATGCTCAATGCAAATACTTTCGTCTTTCATTAAATTCCATCAGCTCCCGATAGTATAAATAACATCTGGGCGTGGTAAATCAGGCAGACGATATTTTAATCGTAGGTAACACCGAAAAAGAGCACGATGAAAGGGTGGAAGTCGTGCTAAAAAGACTAGTAGATAATGGCATAACTTTGAACAAAAATAAATGCTACCTTGGCGTGAAAAAAGTGGTATTTTTGGGTCACGTAGTTTCAGAACAGGGTTTAAGCTAGGACCCAGCTAAAACTAAGGCAGTTCAGACTATGAAACCCCCAACAAATATCTCGGAGGTACGTCAATTTTTAGGAATGGTGAACCAACTAATGAAGTTTATTCCAAATCTGGCCGAAATTACCTTACCCCTAAGGAGCCTTCTCAAGAAAGGAGTCGATTGGTCTTGGTGTGAGCCACAACGTCTAGCTTTTGAAAATCTGAAAGACGCTATTTCTAGTGCTCCAGTTTTAGCTACCTACAAAAGAGAAGCCGATCACCGCCGATGCATCTTCATATGGATTAGGAGCGCTTATCGAGCAATGGGACAGAGAAAATTGGCGTCCTTTAGCACATGCTTCTTGAAGTATGACTGAAACTGAATCTCGATTTGCCCAGATAGAAAAAGAAGCCTTAAGCCTAACGTGGGATTTTGAAAGATTTTAAAGTTTAGTTCTAGGGATGAAATTCCAATTATACACAAATCACAAACCTCTGGTCGAGGTAATAGGTTCAAAACCAATATCAGACCTTTCAGCGCGACTTCAGAGATTTCGCATGCGAATGCTAAATTTTGATTATGAAGTAATTTACTTACCAGGAAAAGAAAATGTAGTAGCTAATTGTTTGTTCCGTAGTCCCGAAGAAGCTAGGGTGAATGAAAATGTAGACGAAATTTTGGAAGAAAAACTTTTTGTCGAGAGTGTTTTAAAGCTTTGCCGTGCTCCGACAAACGATTGCAAGATATTAGGAAGGCCCAAGGTCAAGATCCAGAAGGATGGGAATTATTCAAATCAATTTTAGAGAACAAGTGGAAGACGACTTCGGTGTTTTGGAAATATCGGAACGAATTAGCCCTACAAGACGGGTTGATAGGGAAAGGGAGAAGACTTTTTATACCTGGAGTCATGAGGAAAGAAATTCTAGCCAGGCTTGATGAGGGACACATAGGGATAGTGAAATGCAGGAGGAGGGCCCAAGGGTCAGTCTGGTGGCCAGGTTGCTCGTCTGATATAAAAACCACATTAGAAAACTGCTAGATTTGTGTTGAGCATCGAAGTCAACGAAAGGAGCCCCTAAAGCTATTAAATCTGTCGCAAGCGCCGTGGACATATCTTGGAGTCGATTTGCTGAAGTGCAATAAACAATGGTAAATGGTGGTACAGGACTACTATTTATGGTTTTTGGAACTTGTACATCTAGCCTCACTCACGTCAGCATCAGTCATTGGGAAATTAAAGACATTTTTGCGATTCATGGAATACCACTAGAACTTAGAACAAATGGAGGAACTCAATTTACGTCTGAGGAATTTTTGAAAGTCGCCAACGATTACGGTTTTACTCCTACCACGAGTAGCCCTAATTTTCCACAATCGAACGGAGAAGCGGAAAATGCAGTGGCTATTGCAAAAAGGATCCCACTGGAATGTCCAGATCCCAACCTCGGTCTTTTGGCCTGCAAAGCAACCAAATTAGAATCTGGCTTGTCCCCGGCAGAATTACAATCGATAAATAATTTCATGCCCGTTCACAAGCAAACTATTCGAGAATTCCGGGAACGAGATCAAACTGTCAAGGATCGCAACAAGAAACATTTCGATTGTAGAATGGGAGCAAAAGAGCTACCTCCTTTGGCCTCAGGAGAGTATGTTTGGCTAAAAGTTCTGAAAAGAAGAGGCACTGTAAAAGCCCATTCCGAGTATCCTCGTTCATACCTGGTCACTCTCGACAACGGGACGGAAATAAGAAGAAATATATGGCATTTGCTAGTTCTTCCACGGAAGGAAGTAGAAAATGGTAACGAAGCCCCGGAGAGAGGAGGAAATCAATCACAAATACCAAGAAGGTCGAACAGACTATCAACTAAACCTCAAAGTGAGTTTTCTGTAAAAACTATAAAAAGGGAGATGCACTGTTAGCTACAACTCCAGTAGTTATACTCAGTATACCCATGTTGTAGCCACGTCAGAGAATAAATTAGTTGCTTACTGGCGTTATCAAAAGTGCCTACTTCTTGCTAACTATACTATAAATAAATTATCGCTATATATTCAATTTATATAACTTCACATATACCATTAATGCTCACGATGCCATTGTACATATTGAATAGTGATAAGGTATTAGATTAGGCGAGGATAAGTTTGCCCATGATCCTGACGGACCCATTAACTTTACAATCAGATAATCAACGCAATAGAGATATCTGCAGCTAAACTACGGCTGTTGAAAGTTATTAAAAGGCCATAAAGTCGTCCTAGGATTTGAAAACCTTGGTTCGACAGTAAATGCAGATGCGCTGTTTCAAGTAAGGCGGGGTCATGAAAACTGTAACATGGGAGTTGATGGAATCGTTTCGTTCCAAGGGCTGATGACAATTTTGTCGGCAGCGGCGAGAATTATGAAAGGGGAAATAACCACATCAATAAAAAAAAACATGCACAGAAAAATACTTGATCGTAGATTACGCTAGCCCTAAAAAGTCCTATTTAAAAACGCTGTACTATTTGGATTTTTTCAAAAACCTTTGAAAGTCGACAACATCCGCAGCTCTTCCGGCTTTTGGAAAGAATTAAAAAGACTGGAGGTAAACCCTTTTTGACAGAAAGAATCTCCGTATCTGCTTGAAAAGGTAACTTAGAGGGTCTGCATCGGGAGACGGCTGGAGTTGATTGATTTGTTTCCTTCTAATGTTGAAGTTCCATGTTTCATGAGGTGCAGGATGAAATTATAAGTGTTAAGCAAGGGAAATATCCTATAGACGATGGAATGCCGGCTCTTCTAACTATCTGTATGGACAACATCTTGCGAAGTGCCCGAGTACTTTACATTTCGAGCACCGTTGATTGAATGCAGAGCACTCCCTAGACCCATGAGTAGATCCAGAACGGCGGCAATTGCAATTTTTGGGGTTTAGCTCCTTTTCCCAGAGCGTTTTGCATCAACTGCACCTATATCATCAGCTCTTGTGCCAAGAGAACCTAATTTTTCCCTAACGACAGCTTGTTGCTTGGAAACTGCTTCTGCTTGTCGAACTTTGATGACAGCTTTCTGAACCGTAAGAGTTTCGACCATTCGTAGGGACTCCGAAAGTCTTGAACTCTCAATGCCTATCACTATCAGGTCACGAATTAAACTTTCTTTGAGTTGATCAAACTCACAACTTTCTGCGAGTTTATGCAAATCGTTGATGAACGCATTTACAGGTTCTCCAGACTCTTGCCTACGTTTCAAAAATTTGGGCCCTTTCATAAACAATGTTTTTTTAGGCCCAAGAATTTTTCGGACGCTTCAACAACATCATAGTACTGTAAATCTTCTTCACTTCCTAAATTAAACGTGCTGAAAAGCTCCTCACTGTCATGACCCATCGTGTACAAAAGTGTACTGATCTGCTGCCAGTCGGGTTCAAGATATAATTCTGACGCGATTCTGTATAGTTCCAACCTCTTAATCCATTACTTCCTTCATAACCTCGTTACCTTTTTTACTCCATAATCGTCTTACCGAGGTGCTGGCAATATCTTCTCCTGCGGAATCGTCACCCGAAATTTGATTCAGATCATCGTCGGTCACTTTCCTATTAGCGGGTTTCCGATCTTTCTTTCCTTTGCCCGTTATGGTCACTTCACTAAATTATTTACCTGACACCACGTGACGTTATATAAATTGAATATATAACGATTATTTACTTATAGTATAGGTAGCAAGAAGTAGGCACTTTTGATAGCGCCAGTGGGCAACTAATTATTCTCTGACGTGGCCACAACATGCGTATACTAAGTATATGTAACTACTGGAATTGCAGCTAACACTGCAGTATATAAACTCGAGTTTTCGTAATATACCTAGGCTTTCTCATCGTTAAAATCAATGGGAGATGGTCTGTGATATGAGAAAAAAATATCAGTTCCAGTTCCAGAAAAAATCAAATTTCACATTGGTTGATCAAAATTAAATCACTGAAACTGCTTCCATCAGATTCATACTATAGGTAATTATTAAGAGATCTACCAGTAAATGGAAGAAAACCTAACTCGTAACATAAATCAATTAGTAATCTGCCCCTATGGTTAATGATTTGATCAAGAGATTTCTGCTCTCCATACAGGTTTGTTCCTCCTATCAACTTCCCATCAACTGCGCCACATTTCCCAAGCTTAGAGTAAGCGTTTCCTCCCACAAGCATGATTGCATCATCCGATAATTTATCACTGAGCTCTATCACTAAGCTTCACCACTAATATAAACTAATCATTAACTATTTCCATAATTCCTTCATCAGTTAGCGAAGAGCTGATACGGAATACCCTTATCACCATAATCAGTGTAGGTAATTTCGAAGGACAGATAATCCAGTCTGTCTTAAATCAAAAATTGTACTAAAAAGTTCAACGTCTTTTTTATAATTCAACTATAATGATTATATACATTAATTGATTGCAAATTAGAATTAATAGAACAAAATTTATTTTCAGTTCCCAAATACTTATGAAATTAGATCCACCAAAATTTGAAGTTTTCCGTTAGGAATCTTCTGTGTCTTGTAGTTTAGTAGGGAAGGTATAATTTTTACCAGTTTTTTCCATTTAGAAACAATTGAGGCTCCCTCGATTCCTAAAGCCTCCAACCCAAGTACTGATGCAAGAACTCGGACATAATAAAGCATTTGCAGAAGACGAGGTCAAACTGTTTTTTTGTTGCCTGCAGGATTTGAACATGACTTGCTTTCGAATTCAGACCGAATTGTTAGTATCTCACGTGAGTAAAGTTGTAATATTCATACTCAGCGATTTGATTCCTAAATACATGTCATTGCTACATAGCAAGGCAGGTTTGTAATGAAAAGTCGCTTCATTCTGGTATTTGTTACCAGATCTTCGTGGTAATTTCTACTTAAATCAGTACAGTATCATTTTCTCCCTTCTCAGAGTCCGATCCTGGTCACTTTCGTGGGTTGTATTTGGGGAAACCTGGTTTAATAATCGCATATCAATTCCAGGCCGACAGTATCATTATTTGTCGGTAAAGAACATTCTGGTATTTGTTACCAGATCTTCGTGGTAATTTCTACTTAAATCAGTACAGTATCATTTTCTCCCTTCTCGCTCGATCAATTCCAGGCCGACAGTATCATTATTTGTCGGTAAAGAACTCGCTCGAGATAGCTAAACAGGTGTACAAACCTATTTAAAGGCCTTTAGTAGTAACATGTCCCTTGAATCGATTTAGAATCTATTAAAATTATTTACAACATTTTAATGAGCTATAAATTCCTGTTATCGATACAAAGAAGCTTTCCGCGACACCCTTTGAGCAGATTTTTTTACTCTATCCCAGATTTATGACGATTTTGCTGATTCGGAATTGATAGGGTGGATCGCCTGTTGGTGGGAACAAGCATGACAACCGAATCGCTTCTCCGTAGGCCACTAGGAACGTGGGGACCCCCCCCCTCCTTCTCCTCTAGAGTTCTTCTACGCGGGTCCCAGAGGCGGCTGTACCATTCGCGTACGGAGCGTCGCTGAGCGTGTTGATGTGACGAGACCTCTTGACATCTTAAGATTAACCGATCATCGTAGATTCTTCGCACAATGGATAATCATTTCAACGGTAAGCAGTTCACTCCACCTACTACTCCTTTCCCATTCATGTAATATTTGCATAATATTTCCTCCATAAATTCATCAGATTTTTTTCCCAATCTAGTACTTTTCTTATCAAATGATTAGACAACCACAGCACTTTGAAAAATTCTCAAAATGTATATTTATGCTTAAGGGAGGACTACTCCAGAACGAAAATATCACTGAGTCGAGGCACACATGCATACATACATATTAAGGCAATAAATAAGTTTCAGTTGCAGCATGATCATCAGAACATATTTTCCTAAATCATCATACAACATTTATATTAAATTGTGTAGAAATTTGAGCCCTTTCCATGGAAGAAACTTGCTGTCTATAAACTTCATACCAAACAACATAATTCTAAATAATAAATTATTAACTCTGATTGAAGAATTCTAAATAATACTCAGCTTTCAATAGAAGATTTTGATTTTTTGCTTTTTTCTGCGTTTGTATAGATTTTTATGTACTAGTTCTTACTTGGTGAAATTTTTTGAGTAATATCCTGCTAAAAGAAAGGCATGTGAATTATCGATTTTTGCAGTTTTTGGTTCATTATTTTCAATACAATATTTACAATGAAAAAAAGGAGTTTGACCCCTCTCAAAAATGTTTGGTTAATGTTTCAAGATACGTAGATTAAAAAAAAAAAAAAAATGAATTTAAAAAACCTGCAAAATTATTACATAGAGGTTCATTATTTCTATACCTATTAAAGAATTCACCCACTTCGATCACTTAACTACCAGAACTGTGCTGTACAACCCGGGACAATGGTACTTAGGATCGATCAGACCAAGCAGAAATCCAACTAAAATCTAACAAAAACTGATATTGGCATACATACAGCTGTTTAATATGCTGCATATCGGCAGGTCGTAGAAATTCACGAATACAACAACTGAAATTTCAGTAAATAAGTTATGAAAAACTCGATCGGTGACGTCGATATGATTTGGGCGTTATGGGGACCATAGAATCCATCTCGCTAACATCCAAACGCTTGAAGACCAACCGATTTGTGTGCCGGCGGATGGTCATTTAGAACCCGTAATTGTCTCATTCGACTACGGGATGAATTTCTATCTTAATCACACTAAAAAAACGGCCCTCTTACATTGAAAGTTTTTGAGCTTCCGAATTTTGATGTTCAATCCTCAGAGTTTATACTCCCTTACAGTTCGTAATAATGTACCACAGGCTTCATCTCACATGTATAGATACGTGATTTACGAGGAAGGGCTATCCAATGCAGAAATAATAAACCTCTACGTAATAATGTGCAACCTCTTTTTATAGATCAAGATAGAAATTAGTTTCCTGTATCGGCTGAGTCCACGTAGATGTACACAGAGGTTTATAATTTCTGTATCAGATGGTCTTTTCACGTAAATCGCCGTTCTTCACGTGTATTAGATGTATTCTGTCGTCCATGATCAAAACTCGACGTCTTGACGCTTCCCTACGTGACCATTGACGACCGATTTTCATCACCTGAAGATGAGGTTTTTCAAATGGTGAACAAACGGATGGTTGTAAAGTAACCCGAGCGGTCTTATTCGATTTAGGAAACCACTTTCTATCTTAATCCAAAAAGAGAAAAATTAAAAAAACGATCTTCTTACTTCCAAAGTTTTGGAAATTCCGATTTTTTTATAGATCGATATTCAAATATAATCGCTTAGGGTTGATTGATGAAGTTGCTAAGATTCCCCTCATATCCTGGGCTTATGTTCGATTCTTGAGCCAAAGTTTGTAAACTGTCGTCCGGTAGTTTCGAAGAACAGCTTTGGACGGCGGACGGAAGACGAATATTTGTTTTTCGTTATCGATTACGACGTTGTTTATCGTTGAAAATAATTACTCGAAATTGGTTAGGCAGGTGTGGTCGGGCTGCGGATCCCGTACAACGGGTGATCTGAGCTAGTCCTTGTCGCTGGCGGCATCCCAAGTATTTCCATCTGAGGTGCAATTACAAGAAATAGAGGTGCGAGGAGGCAATAATGAAGATAAAAACATCGTTCTTGCTCCACAAAATCGAGCATCCCAAACGAAAGGATGAGTTTGTAGGCCAACACTTTTTGAGCACATTAAATTGGTTAAATTTCAAAAATTGTATTAAAAAATCGCAACAAATGACAAAAAACGGCAAACAGTCGCTAAGTTTATAAATATATATATAAATTTTTTTGCAGAATATTGCTCAAAAATTGATAGTTATTAAAGAATCATTTTAAATTTTAAGCCCAAATTTGCGCTGAAAATTATACACAAAGTTCATCAAAATGTGCAAAAAACGGAATAAAATGTTACAAATCTAAAAAAAAAAAATCCAAACTCTTTTGAAACAGGTGTTTTTGCCAGTGATAGTTACCATATTTTCACACAAAATAGTGCTCAAATCTCAACTCAATTTACTATTAATGTAATACGATTATTTTGTAAAATTCATGATGCACGACTGGAACTTTTAGGTTGAAACCAAGCTACTGTTTGGTTATAAGATGGTATGGGGACGTACTTATGAATAATGCCCCTGAGGAAACACTATTGTAAAACTATGGGGATTACTATTTAAACCATAGGCACTAGAGTGGGGTCTAGCCTTAGTTTGTGAACCAATTTACAAGAATTTTGGACTGTTCTGGACAAACTGGAGAAGTAATATTCCACAAATTTTGTAATTTTTAACCATAGTTGATTATACATATGCATAGTGGAATAGTGGGGGTCGACCGAAACCTATGCCTAAATAGTACCTCATTAGAACTAATGAATTACTAGTACTTGAATGTTTCCCGGGAACGCACAGGCAGAATGAGAAGTTACCGTTTTCTCTTTTCGTTAGTCGTTCTATAATTTCCCAAGAGTAGCCGACTAAATTTCTCTTATCATTCCCAACACTCCTGAACCCATGGAATCATACCATCTCCTTTCCTGGACGAACCCTCCGAGTAATGATAAACAATTCAATTCATTATAGTTTTCTAAACTCGAAATACGGAGCCACGGAGAGCTGAGAGCTTATTGTTCCGATGGGGAAAACGTCGGAGTTTTAAAGAAAGTCGTTCCTTGACCTTTTCATTTCTTGTTTCCTCCTTTTTCTCGTGGGACTTCACAAGAGCCTATATTGTCAAAAAGGGGAAATTTTCTTCACAATGGATGGCCTTAGGAATTGATATTGCTCGGTTCACAACTGTATTGGGTCTCTTCCCAATCCTCCCCCAGCCATGAGGGATACGGTCCCCAAGAGACATCACCTGGGCCCACAGGGGACCCAGGAGCAACAAATATACAACTCAATTTTCATCGAGTAGTATAGTCTATCATACCTAAACCATTCAATCAATAAAGTACAAGCATTAGTGAAACTGTATTCATGCAAAAAATGTACCGCTAATATAAATAAGAATATAAAGATCACAGATTATTAATAGACTTAACCTGCATAGCTGGCCTCCATGATAGACCACACAGACCTAAATCCCATGCATACTGCAATGGTGACTATAGTCGCAGGACGGCGCAAAATGTTTTAAAAAAATGTTGAGTCTGGTATTCAAGGTATGGTCATAGATGGAATTTTTGCCATGAGTCATGAGCACGGTTTTCGATTACTACGAACGTTCAATGAATTGAAGTGGTGGGTTGATGGAAAAACATTATTCTGACTTGCCTCATAATCTCTGGAGTTTCGAAATGTCCAGATTGAAAATAAGTGCACACAATTTTCATACAATTTGCACCAATTCCAGAATCATTATGAAAGCTGCCCTAAAGCTAACTTTTCCCGATTGTTTGAAAACGTTTTTAAACACTTAACGAGACCTTAAAAAACAACGCGGGCCATTCAGAGTTCTATTTCCTTCATCTGCAGGTACCTATTTATTTTGGTCATGGTTTCAAGACTTTCCTTTTTTTCATTTTCCTTCCCCTGAACGTCTCAAATTACTGTATGCTCGACGATGATAGCCGGGAATGAAGCGGCAACAACAGTTCTGCAACTTTCTTGAGTGCAATTGTACGATTTAATCCTCTTCTGAATAGGGATAATATACGTTTAAGGAGTGGTAAGACGTGTGGAAGAGGCGTAATAATTATTCAGGTAATGCGAGTCATAGTGATGCGTATGTTAACCACGAATAACCAAATCAAGGTTAGAGATTATGTACGATGTAATGGTATATTTGTATGAAATCGGAATTGTGAGACAGAAGAGTTTTTGTTTAAATAACCCCTAAAACGAGCAATATATTCCAGATTGAGCATAGCAATGTAAGCTGCATTTTTTTTTGCTTAAAAACTGTAAGTTTTTGAGTTTCCTCACAGAATGACCATAAATGCATGATGAAGAACGTCATCCGAAGAGCATCAGGGGGAACTTAAGCTGAAATTAGAAGAAGCACGAAATTACAGGACGCATGTCCAAAGTAGTCAATTGTCCATGTGTACAAATCATTCTTGTATCGAGCTATTCACTTCCGCTATTCACCACATTGAAATGACAAAATGGAGATCTGGATTAAAAAGCTTTCAAGTAGGTGTAATAATAGACCATCCTTGTAAGCCGTAAAGTGGAAATTAATGGTGACACTAGCACAAGTAAAAAGGAAACTGAGAATTCCTTTTATATACCACATCAGAGCAAGATTTTTGTGTGAACGGAAAAATTATATTGTTGTTCAAATTCCAATGAGAACTTTATGATAGAGTATGTGGGTAATATAAGTATTGCAGGAACCAGTAAAATTGAATCAAATACATCCATCTTTCTTGAAAAAGATAGTTTGATTATTCCACGGGGGCGATGACCTTGGATAAGTCAAAACGTTTCTTTTGACTGAACAAAACGCGGCTCTACAACAATCGTACTAAATCAACCTACAATAGCAAGATATTTTATTATTTCTCCAGGTTATTGTCGTGATACCAGGTAGTTTCAGCTCAGTTTTATCAATTCCTTTCCTATTTGGATTTTGACGTTATTTGGGACAGCTATGCTTCTTGAGATAGAATTTAGCCTAGTTGAATCCTCGTTATCTTGAATGCCTGGATATGGTACATGTCCCTTGCTTGGTAGGTACTGAGGACATTATCATCCTAAAGGCAGGTGGTATTGCTCACTATATCCCTATAGTTATGTACAATCGATCCTGATTTAGAAATTTAAGTTTCTTATTTCACATGTTGCTGAGAAAAATCGTTCACTGACTCTTATGGCAGTTTTTTAAATCAGTACCTAGCAACACAAGAAGTTTAGCTTATACTGATCAATTTGAAAGGATATAATTTGCAACCGGCCGGTAGAGACCCATTCTAGGTGCGTGCAGACTAGGCCTGTGAGTGGCATTCATTGAACACCGTTTCCGCTGAACTCCTGTGAAGTGGTTTTGTCGCCAAAATGCCTAAACCAACCACTCCAGGTTGCACGGTGTGAGAGTAATCAAAGAGGTCGATATTTTGCCTGATTGAGGTAAGAAAATTAGCTTTGACTCCCTGACTCTCCAAAGCCCTCCACTGTTCAGTATCCTTGAACCAGAGTTTTAAGTAGTTGAATACCTACGTATTCAAGTACTTTTTCACGTACCCCTTCTAATAAGGTCATTTTTAATTTTTTTTTAACTTTTTTGTTTGAAAAGTACTTTTATTTATACTTGAACTCGAGCAAGACCAAGTCCCTACCTGTACTTGGATGAAGTATTTGTACTTCAAGTACACCAATTACATACCAATTTACTCGTAACTCAAAACATCTTGGACTGGTATGCATCGTCTCAGTGTTTAAAACAACTTAATGAATGGAATGTCACAACTATTTTGGGGGATCACCCCAGGATTTCTACTTGAGGATTCCTCAGAATTCTGATTAAGTATAGGCCAGTACTTGAGTACGATGACTAAGTTCAGGTGGAAGTACTTGTACTAGTAATCTCACAAGCACAAGTACTTGCACCTGACTGGAGACTTGGCCTGCACAAGACTTGACAAGTTCAAGTATTTGTAGTCTGATTGTAAGTAAAAGTACTTTGTACTTTACTTTTCTCTCTGGTTACAATTACTTTTGAGTAATTTTACTTGTACTTTGCACTTATTACTTGCAAGTACCAATGCCCCAACTCTGCCCTGAGCACATTGGCATCGTGGGGCGGATTCTCACTGGCTCATTTGATGATGAATCTCAATTCTACTCCGCAAGTTTAAGTTAGTTGTATAAAAAAAGTTGATAGTTGAGGGCGATTTTACTTTTTATATTAATGTTATGAGAATGTTTCCAATGAATTATCTATCCTTATAGAATGGAGATTCAATGGAAAGTGTCAATGCAACCATAATGACGCCGTTGTACAGAAAAAAAAAAATACCTCATGGTCGCAGGCTTCTGTAAATCTTTTCTAGCGATTTCTGAGGGCTCTGAATCCGAAAGTGATAGCTTTTTTGTCGGTTGGTTCGAAAAAGCATTTTTTGTGAAGTTTTTTGGACCTTCATTCACGATGAATTTTGAACTTCTTCAAAAGATGCTCATCCTAAACGAAATTCATCGCAGATTCCGAATACATACTTAATTTTAGTTTGAAACCTTTTAAAGTCATATAAAACTTCAAAAAACTGAACAAAAACGAGGAAAAGCCACATTTTTACCGCCCCTTTTCTTATATTCTTTACTATACTTGCTCCAAGAAGTTCTGGAAGAAGACGGGAGCGATGTTTTGAAAGTTTTGATGTTTAGAAAGCAGATCACATGGCACCTACCTATTCAAATTTAATTTTTGATGTATGAAGGTGTAAATGAAATCCAGGTTATTGAGGATGAAAACAGGCTCTGGTTGACAGGTAGCGATTTTTATATTCTTCTCGAAGTCTGATCATGCGCTTGTCCCATCGCCCTTGATACCGTTTTGCCTTGTTCCTCGCTGTAATGGCCAGGTTTCAGAGAATTTGCCCAAATAGATGATAAGAAACTGATATTCAATGCTCATACTTGTCCATAAGATCTTAACATGTTTCGAACTAGATTGGTGTAGCTGTCTGCCTAGTGATGACCGAGAAAATTCTGAAAAACTAAAAGCAGCTGTCTCCAAGTTGTTTATAGAGTAATGAAGCTTGTATAATTAATGAAGGACTCGTACAAAACGTGAAACTAATATGCGAACGGTATCAAACACGATGGGACAAGCACATGATGGGAAACTATTGTGAGCATATAGAGAGGACGGTAACACGAAAAATCGAAAAAAATCAACCAGAGCCTGTTTTTATCCTCAATGATCCGAATCCATTCACATCGGCCTACATTAAAAATTACATTGATTACATATATGTGCCCAGTTGATCTTCTTCACAAAATATTCTCGTATTTGACTTATTCAAGTTTGTGTTTTCAATTACCATATCTGATAAAAATTTTAGGTTTATTTTCCTCTTCGGATAATTGCTACAGAAAGTTCTGTATAGAGAGTATCAAAAATCACGATTTTTAGTTTCTAAACAGTGAAAAATCGTAGCTTCCTAGTTTCAGTTTCTGAGAGCCTTGTTTGATCTTATTTTGTTCAAAGAAGTCTAAGCTTTCAATACGTCACTGTTGATTTTTTTCGACAGCACTTTTTGGTAATAGCAGAGAAAAGAATTCAAGAGAAAGAACAATAAAAAATATGATTTTTGCTCATTTTTGTTCAGTTGTTTAATTGTTTAAAATGGTGTTTGGCAACTCTTGAGTAAATAAACGGAATCTGCAATGCATTTCTTGCAGGATGAGTATTGAAGCGGTTGTTTTTGTGAGATTTGGATGAAGTCGATGACTACTGCGAAATTGAGTGTAAAGAAAGGTAGAAAAAACCTTCCCGCAAACTGCCTTATTAGAAACAACCGAAAAAATACTATCATTTTCAGAGTCAGCTCCCTCAATAATCCTATAGAATTGATCAAAAGAAGCAGGCAACTCGGAGGTTTTTCTGTAGGCCTCTTCGCCATGGTTTAAGATGTAAAAAAGGTATTAGCTTCTTTCTTTCAGAATTATTATGAGCTGATCAATAGTTAACAACTTAAAAACAGATTTGTAGAAGGCAAGTTGGTGTGTCTGAAAAACAATAATTCACCTACACCCTTCTCTTAGAAATTTACTATCTTTCCGAAAGAAATGCTGTTCATTTTCGGTATTAATTTTCTTGCTTCACTATTAAAACTTATTTTGTTTAAAAAACATTATTTGATACTATTTGGCCGTTATTCGTATACGCTAAAATGTGATAGCCGACACTACCTATCGGCTATCAACGGAACAAATCGCGAGAGAAGTGAAGGGTGGTGGCGGGGAGGAAGGAGAGACAACGAAGCGATCAACTTCCTACCGCGACTCTCCTCTCCTTTGGCTGTTTTCAAGTATTACAAAAGTCTATATTTCTATTTTTCTCACCTAATAACTGTTTGTTCATCTGGCTCAGCCTTTATAAATCCTAGACTGAAAATCTATCTGCTTGATTTTAGTGTTGAAGGAATTCGGCGGCCGATTTGACTTGAGCACTGCTGGGATTACTCCAGGACGGAAGAAGCCTTGGTACGCTCGCGCCTGGTGCAGCTTGAAACGAACATCGCCGATTAAGAAGGATAACAACATTGTCAATGATCATGGTCACATTGAAATGGTTATGGATCTTTCTCTGAAGGAGTGCTCCAATAACGACGTTTCGGAATCTGTTGATACCGTCGATTCACCAAAGGACATGGTTGGTTCCCACAGGCGCCGCAAGGTAGTGACCTTCAATATTACATGATTATTTTTCTTCGCCCATGTCGACATTTTTGGATGGACAATGCTGTCAAATGCTACTTCAGTGAGCAGATTGTTTGAAATTTAATGACATTATTTTTATATGCACAGTAGTTGTTATTTATGTTAGTAACAAATATGAGACTGTTTGTATAGTATTATTAAATTAGTGCTCTATGTTATCGTTATTTTTTTCTCCGTCGTACGGCTTTTTTTTATTTCAAGGCACCTTGCTCCTCAGTATACCTTACGAGTTGCTTTATGATGTGTTGTGAAGATGTGCGCGTAATAAATTGCATGTTATACCTACTCAAGTGTTTATATTTCCATGGTAAGTCAACTACAGCCTTTGCAGTAAGTCAACTACAGGACGCCTCCAAGAATACTTTCAATGAACTTGATGACAGTGATCAGAAATTCTCACATTGATCACGAAAGTTTGGTTGCTACTTGTCCCTTCTGCACCAATTTCTCCTTAATTTTTGTTGCAGTTCACCCTTTCGGCTGCTGCAGTCCGACCTTTTCTTTATTGTGCAAGAACTTGACTGGTTGACTTTTATGTGCTTTTGCGAACTGCTTCTTCTCCTCCCTCCCTCTCACCTCACACTGATTCCCTTGTGTGGATTATTGATACCTCCATTCTATTTTACCTTACCAAAAGATAGACCTTCCAATGCTTGAAGAAATCTTTTTTATTTTTATTTCCAAGGATTAGGATTAAGCTGAGTAATCTTTTTAATCTCATTGGGTCGGTCCAAAGTAACTCTATTAAAATGTAAAGCACGGCACTGAGAATTCACTGATGATGGTGCTTCGCTGTTAACCTAAATACTGGGTAGAAACTACTACTGGTCATGAGGTAAATTTCTAATACTAGCTCAAAAATCACATATCAACCAAGTATTAAGTTTTTTTAGCTTAAAGGGAATAAACAGGGATAAACAGTGAGATTCGGAGTTTTCATAAATCTGCACTCCCAAAAAAATAAATAGGGAAGCACCAGTAAAATGTTTGGCCAAGAAGATGATGGTGAGTACAGTGTCGTAAGCTACGGTAATAACTCATCCTCCTCCCGATATTATTTTTTCTTTCGGGTTCCTCGACTTTGGATTAGTATTTGCACAAGACGGATAGAACTTCATCAGTGTCAAAACCAATATGCATACTGTGTTCGCTTTAAATGTGTATCATGTTTACAATTTCTTAAGTGCAGAATAAATTATACGATGATTAGGAACAACATCGTGAACTTGTACGTACTACGACGTTTTGATAATCTTCTGCGTATGAATTAACACTAAGGAGCAACGAAATAAAATCAGTATCGTGCAGCCTCAACGTAGTTGAATAGCTCAATAGTGGGCCTGTCTAATTAGACAAATTTTTACAAAGTCAAGGTCACTTTTTGACAGTTTGGTGGCATTAGTTAGTCCCAAAAAAATGAAGAAGGTAACCACTTACCATTACAAATTAGTTGGTCAACAGTCCATTGATATCTAAAATTTATTTATTTCCCCACAATTAAAATAAAATCAATCACCGAAAATTAAATTCCGTTGATACCTTCAAGGTGGACATTTTCAGCAGCGCTTTCTATTTATTAATAATATTAATAATTTGGCCTAGGTTAATTTTCAAAACAAGTGATGCGCTTTTCCCCTTGAGTTGGTTCCCACATAGTCATTCTTGCTGATGAGACGAATTCGTGTTCATAGCCCTAATATTAGGTCCAAAATAACCGCAAAATTGGCGGAGAGCATTTCTTCTGGGGAGGAATTTTACTGTACTCACACGAAAAACAGGTTGTCGTACAGCACTCACACGAAAAAAACATTTGGGAAAAGAAAAATACAAAGGAAAACCACATCGAGAAACGACGTAGCGGTTATGTCACAACCAAACAGACTTTTCAGGAACCATATATTATTATTATTATTTTTTTTTTTTATTAGTGCGGGGAAGTCTATATTTGCAGTCAATAAATGAAACCGCGGAACATGAAGAATAGTTGAGGAACGACACAACGAGATTCGAATTTTAGTGTCGTAGGTATATGACAAGGCTAGCGTAGCGAAGAGAGACGTAGGACCATGAGGTAAAAATGGTCAACCAAAGTTGATTGCGGATATTCAGGTTCAGCGGGCGTGGGATGGAGGTAGAATGTTTTTTCTCAGAATTCGCATTATAAACGCTGGCGCTGATTTTTTTTTCTTTAGAACACTCCAGTGTCCTGATATAGCTGAAAATGGCGGTCAAGATAAGCACCGAAAATATGATGTGACCGCAAAAGACTGGTGCTCCATTCGCAAAACTCATCACCGTCTAGTATTGAGTTCTCAACCCACAGTTCTCAGTTTTTCAAAGAGCAAGATAAAAGTTGAAATCACTTTTGCTTTTAGACGCTTTTTTTTTTCAATTAATATCACAATGGTAGGCGCTTCATCATCACTAATCTATTATCAATATTCGTAACATAACTAGCTTTCAACAAAAACAAGTTAGGTGTCGCACATTCCTTCTTCGTTTTAGTAACATGGTTGCACAGATAATTAATATGTTGTAAATAATTCTGAACAATTTTAAATCATGAAAGATGTAAAATATAAAAACGTAAACTACAATGTTGGACATGTTCCCGGCGACAAAAACTCCCTCAAATGGTCACACATGATGTGTGTATTGAAAATCTGTCAATCTATTCCATCCAGATATTATTACAACCGTGATGAAAAGTGTGGGAGAATGTTGGAGCCTTCTGCCCCAACTACCCTCCAATTTCAGCAAGATCGGACTCATGTAGATTTTACGTTCGAGCACTGCGAGTAAGGCTGACGGACAGAATCATTTCAATTTAATTCGAATCTTATCACTTTGAAATTCATATCCACTAAAGCTGAAAGTGGGTTAAAATCTCCATCATCATGAATGAATTCAAATGTTTTATGGGAGTGATTAATCAAAATCAAATAAGTACGACTGCGTCCATACTTTTACAAGTTCAAAATCATGTAGGTACATTCCTAACACAAGCACCTCCACAAACGGTTTTCTAATAATAATGAACAGAGGGGCAACTTGAAAACACTCTCGATTACAGGGGAACTATGAAATCTACAATTACGAGTACGTTTTTCGAAGTTTACCGAGAGAATTTAAATTCCCTATTATTAGAATAAAAAATGTCAGCCTAGATAAAAACTATCCCAGATTCGTTCAAGGTTTAAAGGTTAATTCCGTTCCACATTAAGCGCGATTTTCCGATTAAGCGCGTGTGAAGTTCGTGAGTCATTTCTTTGTTTCGCGAATAACCCCCAAATGTCAAAAAACTATGCTCTTCAAGTTTGTTCAACATCCTACATTCACTTCATGACGGTGAAGTGAACGAGGGAAGATAAGGACGTGTGGTGGTGGATGGAAAGACTGCCATTATTCCCATGAGCTGTAAGGGTAAGTTGATGTGCCGACTCGCATAAAAGTTTTGCTACTCAAATATAGAACCACAGATGATTTATTATTCAATATCATAGCACAAAAAGCGAGTTGAAAGTCTGAAGAAAGCATCTAACTATAAGATCCTTTGCATGTACAAAACATTGATATATGGATGTTTCATTTAGTGATGTATTTTATGGGAAATGGATAAGTCCACTCGTGACTTGTCGAGGTTTACTAATTTTCAATAGCTAAGTATTAATCAAGTACATAGAATATCAGTTTCATTATCCATGATAACTAAATTATGAACTTATGTTGCCTTTAGGTGTCATCCACATTGGTATACTTCACGCGATCAACGATGTTCGAGGAGCACAAATTGCCTTACATCATGATCTGAGCTTTTTTAGGACCTAGGATATTGCTTCTGACAATCCTAAAATTTCAAAAATGTAGAAATCAAAAAACAATACACACACACCTCTGTTACAGAAAATGGTTATAGTAAGACACACTACATTGTGGGATACGACTCAGATGGTGTACTTTTGGTTGCAACTTATAATATATGGATAATATATTATAATGGATTATAAGTTCACGAATATAGCTGAATAAAAATCCTGAAAGTATTCTGATTTCGCCAAAATAATTTTATAGGAAAAACGTCAATTATCTAACCGGTAACAACTAATATCACCCACAAGATACGAACAAGCTGTTATAGTCAATGGAAATTATACTTTTCATAAAATAATTCTTACAGAAAATTATGCATATTATATTTTTGAATGAAAATCAATCCAAAGAATTTTGACTCCGCTCTCTTTCTTCTACCACCAGATTTGGTTACTTATTTTCAATAATAAGCAAAAATTGTTTTATCCCCCTTAAATTTTCTTCTTTCACGTTTCAAGATGTGTACATTCCAAATTTGAAATGACCGTCCATAGAACCGATAGAACCACGTAAGGCCTTAGCACACGGACTCTATTTGTGCTCGAGTTGGTCCTAACTTCCAACCAGCCCTATTGCCTCACACATGTATTGGTCAATAGCTGGGCAAAAACGCGCCCATAACGTGGTTTTTGGAGATTTTTCCTGACATCGACAAGTGGGATTGCTGGTCACTTCTGACGAAATCGACGAGAAAAGGATTCAGAAACGTAAAAAGTCACCCATACCAAATAATTGGAATTTCTGAAGCTAAAAGTGGACGCCGAACCTCACAGATCGAGCAAACACAAATTTGAAAGAATAATAGTAAACCATGAGTTAGAATGGACAGTGTTATATTTTCGATGATTTTTCAAAGTTTTAGTTACTTGAAACGTCCAAGCGATGTCCTGGTTATTCCCTTTACCAGTGCGCGAAAAGAATGGGCCTTAATAATAGTTCGTAGAGTTCCACCAAAAAAATAAATTAGACACCAAAAATTTCGAATCAAAGACCCATAGGTAAGTGGATCTGTTACTCATTCCGTACTTCGCCAAAGGCAAAGTGAGAACACTAATGATATTTAGCTCTGATTTATTTATCAAGCTCGGGAGAAAATGAAGTATCATTCCAATTTAAAGCTACAATATTTTTACATACAAAAATAATCTAATAGATCTTTGAAAGTTTAATGCATAATGATTCAATTGCTCCTTCAAATCAGTTGGAATATTATAACTAGCATGAATTGGAAACTATTCACAGTTATCTTCAACTATCAAGCGTTTACAATACAATATTTGGAAATCATCAAAGTCAGGGACATCATCTAAAATCTATAACCAATTCAGCTAACAGACTGTAATTCTTAAAAAAAATCGGCCGTTAATAGAGAATTAACGTCTGCAAACAAACGATCCCAGAAACTCATTATTCCATTGGGCCGTCGAAAACGGGTTAAAAGACTCATTTTATTAGATATTCCGTTCTTTCGCAGAAGAACTCATTATTTCAGAGTGTCATTATGACTATTTATTGAGTACATGAATCGATCTGAATATTTGGAGAATAATTATTTTCAGAATACCAATGGAATGGTGCCGTTTGTATCGCCTGAAAAGGGTACTACTCCAATTAAAACAAATATCACCGAACATTCAATACCGTTACATAACAGAACGGGAAGATGGAATGGGTTCAACTGATTTGTTTTTAGGAGAGCTCCAACGCTACGACGATACAATAATTTCAACTACAGTAATGCCACTCCAACGAGAGGATTTGCTGTAAAGCACTCACAACCTACCTTGAGGAATAAATGACACCATCGGAGTTCTCTCGAAGTGTTTTTTGTTTTGATTATTGATACTTCGTTTGTTTATTGATACTTCGTTAAAAATATTTAAATATTGGCAGAAACTGAGCGGAGTAAATCCATTCGATTCGGGATCCCATAAAACATTTCAAACCAGAGCCAACATGTATTTTTTAGATGAGTTAAACTCTATGGAAAATCCTTACCTAACATGAGGTGTTTAGACCTATGCCGTTTACGACAATGAAGAGAGCGCGAAAGGAACTGCTCCAATAGAATGACCACCAGTTAAGGATATGGAATGACCACCATGGGCATGATGTTATTCGGTACCACTTCTTCTAGCACGTCACTTGGCAAAGGTAATTTCAGCCGTATTTATTATTTATTAAACCGTATTTAATAAGTAATTAAGCGGTATTTATTAAGGCTAATCCCATCCTCACCCCCACTGAAAACCTGGACATCCAGGATAATGGCAGACTCATCAACGTTGATGGCAATGATGTTGAGTGATGTATCAGCCATCAGGTTGGAAACCGCATATGTCCATGGACTCTCCCGTACTGCATGATACAGGCTCTTATTTTTACACCGACAAGCACGGAAATGCGTAGGTACTCTTAAAATACCTTTCCGATATAATGGGTTATCTCATTTTGAATTTTATTTTTTTTTTAAAATATTTTTTTGTTTCAACTGTAAAGAATATAATACATCTAGTAACTTTACTTTAATTCATTGGCTGACTTTTTTTGTTTCGTAGTTCACTATCTACTTCCACGAAAGAGTTCACTACTACTAGCGATTCATAACTAGGTCCAAGGGTTTGGTCCTCTTCAGCCGTCGCACTTCATCACATCAACGTCAATGTGGAATGACACAATAGAGAGTAAAGGACAAACTATGACTAAATTGAAAACTGATGATTAAATAAAATATTAAGGCAGACTGCGAGTTCAGGTAACTAAACAGAGTGTGTAAGGGTGGCGAACAATACAAAAGGGCGTCAACAAACCATTAATAGGAGGTGTTAATAAACCATTGTTTTGAAAATGCTATAATTCATAGGTTGATCCGCAAATCAAGACGTCAAATTGGAGCATATAATATGTTTATTTAATGGAAACGTTGCGTCCCGCTTGTGAGGTGATGGAAAGGTATAATTGCCCCTTCCGAGCAGTTGGATACATTATTTAATGCCCCGCCACGCTCAGAGGATGATTCAGACGCTTGCAGGCGTCCGACTCATCTCCCAAGGCGACAGATTCTAAAATCGGGAAGGGGCCAACTAACCATATCCAACACACGCTATGGGGACTTCTTCAGTCCTGTCATTATATTATAGTAAAGTATGTGTATCCAACCAACATCATAGTAGTCAACACTCATATGTTATTGTTGGAGTGATTTTCTCCTTTTGTACAAAATCGTTGAAAATCCAGAAGGGAGTAGAGAGTTTTTTGGTAGCATAATTAAAAAAAAAAAACTCTCTCTACTCCCTTCTGGATTTTCAACGATTTTATACAAAAGGAGAAAATCACTCCAACAATAACATATGAGTGTTGACTACTATGATGTTGGTTGGATACACATACTTTAATATAATATAATGACAGGACTGAAGAAGTCCCCATAGCGGGACGAAACGTTTCCAAAAAATAAACTTATTATACGCTCCAATTTGATGTCTTGAATGAAAGTCGTCACACCACAACCAACAACTATGACTGATCCGCAAATCTAATTTTGATATAATCACAGACCGATTATACCTCATGCCGATTTGATGGAGAACATAAACATTAGTGCGATACGCGTTGTGGTATTCCAGTTGAATTCGTGTCGGGCGGAGTAATTACACTTGACTGCTAATCAAATCGCTTTCCTCATCAGAGAGATTATCACGATTAAGGAGAGGATAGAACGGAAAGGGGAATGTGAGTAAATGTCATACCAGCGAACAGTAATACCAAATGTGAAACGGAGGAACTTTATGATCCCTACCACAACCAACAATATCGTAACGTAGATTCTAGGATCCCCTACCCCTTTTAACAATTAATTCAGGCCGGCTGAATTACATTAATTTCCATGATCGTTACATTTTTCTTGACAAAAGTCATGGTAGTATCAGAGAAAATTTGAGAGTAGCAGGAATCATTACAGAGCGTAGGGATTATGTACTAATTCAGATAATATTCTGCTCTAACGGTCAAAGAACCTCATCAATCCAAAACATGGCCACAAGTGCTGGTTTTTACCTACCAGTATATGTTACAACAGTATGTGTTACTGGTGGGAAGAAACAAGACTGTCATTCACATGAGCCATTACTATGAAATCCAACGCGCATTTAGTTTCCAATCTCGCATCAGATAATGTTTCCGTAAGCACACCGAGAGCACTGTGCGATCTCTCAATAAAGAATCATAATTGTACTAAACCGAAAATTTATGTGTAAACGTATCCATATCCATCGACAGTGGACGTAGGTTCCCATGGTAAAACAGTCACGTATCTCGATGCGTCCTGCATCTCAGCCCTGCGACGCTTCCGCTCAATATGTAGTAATTGCGAACGGAATGCTTATTAACCTTCAATTATCTGATTGTCCATTCTCTCCTGAAATTAGAGGCTCTAGAAGGATGATCTCTCTGCAAATAGTTATAAATTCCATCGCAATCGATTTTGATGTAGTCACTAGGAGTTATACCTATCAAAGACGAAGTGTTTCGGACCGTTTTTTCAAATGTTTTGGAGAGTTGAACTACAAATGCATCCGTATTCTACTGGCGTTTCAGGGAAAAAACCTCTTCAGCTTTCAGAATTGTCGGTAAAGGCATGAAATGAATCAAATTCAGAAAACTATCTCAGGTTAACTCGGGGTTCAAACATGATCCCACCAAACGGAAAACTGCTTAGACTATTTTCTCATTGGTATCATGTCTTGAACTGAGGAATTCCATCCAAAGGTTTCAACAAATAAAACGGTCTGTGTGAGTTAAGTATTTTCAATTTATTCATCTGAATTGTATATGAAACGTTACGGTTCCTAGATGGCAGTACAAAAAAACTGATTAATAGTGTTTCGAAGTGACAAGATTAATTGTAGGAGAGGCTTGCTCGCAAAAGTTCATAACCCCACCTTCAAGCAATTTTTAGGAGACCCAAGAAACTGGTCCACCTATCGAATTATAAAAATTTCCTAAAATCCTCAATAAACCTACGTAGAAATACTTAATTTTTTCTCTCAATCTAGCTTTAAACTATTCAGGTTAGAAAAAAAACAGTTTTGTCAAAATACTTTGAAAATATCCAAAAATTTGCGAAATTACTAAAAGCACGATAACATTGAGAAATTTTTTTATTAAAACCTTTTTTTTTTTGCTTTGTTTTTAACGTAGGGTGCCAGTTTCTATAACTGTTCAAGGTAAACAAGTAGCGCAATTAAAAGTTCCAGCCATGGTGTGAGAATTTTTCAACTGAATCGAATTAAATTTATGATTATTTGAGTGGAAATTTGAGCATTAAGTGTGCAATTAAATTCTCAAATATCAGTTTTAACGAGTAAAAAATTATTGTGAATAGTATTCCTATATTCAAACAAAGATGCAGGATTTATAAGATCGACAGTCATCGTTTGGAATGAAAGACACGTACATACAAAATGTTTATAACTCATAGGTTTGAGTGATAGATTCAGCAAGAATTTTGAGTAAGTGCATTAACGTTTCAAGTTAAATTTGCAATAATACCCATGTTAAATATTAGGAATTCAATTAGTAACGTAAACAATTCAAATCCAATCATCGATTCAGATTACTTCATACTTCATTTTAACATTTTTTGAGTCATTTTAATAGCTTCATTTTCATAAGAAAATTTGCTGAAACTGAAAAGTTAAATTTGAATATTCCTTCTTCTAAGCAATCACCTCGTTCATGTCCTTGAGAGATTGATTCAGCAAGAATTTCGAATGAGTGCATCTTGGTATCAAGTTAAATTCGCAACGGTACTCACGTTCAATATTAGAAACAGGATTAGTTACGCAAGCGATTGTGAGGTTCTGAAAAAATAGAGACAACGAAGAAGAACGAAGAACAGCATTTCAAGGGCATTCAGTGCGAAGAGAATGCCATCTGTTGGTAGCTTCCGAAATCACGATGTCTTTTTGCACTGATTCAACATCTAGCGGAGAAGAAAGCAACTCATTTGAAATACACTGCCAAGGAGATGGCACACCAGCTTCCTCGTTACATACTTTATCAAATGAGCTAAATTGAAGCAAACTGTAAAAGTTATACCTGTTTCAAGAATTTCACTTTAGCGCATGCGCAAAGCGTACCGCTAATTACATTGAGATAAAATTCCTATGTGACCTTAGGAGGCCTTATCCGCATAGTCCCTCAGAATATGAGCAAACTTCATTCAAAATTGTAGAAGTTATGGCTGTAACAAGGAAATGCGGACAGACAGACAGACCGACATACACGGAACCAAATTTGTTCAGTAGGCTATGAAACGCAAAATGCGAGCGGAAATTTTGAATTCGCCAATCGTAAATTAGTTAACTGAAGCCAGCACGTACTAGAGGAAAAGAAGCGAGATTATACCAGTTTACTAGTCGGTCGTTTGTTACACAAGAAGATCTTCACGAACGCTCGTGAGCGGATTACCTCTTATAAGATTAAAGAAAAAACATATCGACTAACTGCCCTGTACATAAATCACTACCACGTACGGATCCTATGTGGTTGTTGATATTCTTAATCAAAGAGCAATCAGAATGGAACAATTTATGTAACTAAAAAACTAACTAAACTAATTTATGTAACTAACAAAATATTCGCGTTTTTTTCAAATTCATTTCGAGTGTCTGCGAGGTTTGCAATCAATACCACACAATAAGTTGATAGGTATAAAGGATTTTCGAATGAAAATATGTACAACGCTATTTCTTAGCAAATCCAATAAATATGAAACATCAAGTCAAGTACTTTCTTAGGAAAGTTCCGATTTGATCCTACATCTACCTAAGTTCTTCGGGGAAGAAGTGAATTGGGGAACGCAGCACTCGGCGAAAACTACGCAAGGTAAGACGCCTACAAACAGTTGTTACAGCCCATTTTCCGTGGATTCACAAGTTCCTTTCAGGTCTTCCGATTATTTAAAATTGTATTTTGGTCGGGTTGCTAAAATTCTGGCGTTGTCCCGCTTTATTAAACATTTGAGCTCACGATTAAAAACACTGAAAGCAGAAAAGTGTTTTCACCAACTGATGAGAAAAAGGAGACTGCCGACAGGAACCGAAAGCGTTTCCTCCCTTCGACTTTCTACGTTGAGAAGGCTCTCGTTCTCTAAATTCTCAAGCCAGGCTGTTTCCACTGGACGTGCAACAAACACGAGCATTCGCGGAAAAATCGAATTCGATGGAACGATGGCTTACAGAAACATTGCTCGTCCGCACAATGCGCCCACCAAGTTTGCGAACCATGCCCAATCAGTGCCAACAGGCCTTTAGATCGTTGAATCAGAGACGAGTTGACTCGTCACCATTTTAATTATCGTGAAAATGTTTAGGAATGGAGCAGATTAGTTCTGAGATGGTCTTAATGAAGTAAAACCATGGTTGGAATTATCCTGCTACTACACTATTTTACAACCACGGAATGTTCGTCAATAATTTCGTGTAGCTTCGATTTCTTCTAGCTTTTTTTTTAACTTTCGCTTGACTCTAGGATAGAAAAAATCCGCCGTTTAACCTGAGACATTTTATTTTTAGTTGAAGGCGGTTGTAAAATATAGAAGAGCCGCACAGAACCTTGTTCAATGTTTCTACCTTTTAGCCATCGTTCGGTTGAAACCTGAGAAAAGAAAATAGAAAACAACAGAAAAGGAAAAAAAAACCGCTGTTTGATGAATAAGACATTTTTTTCATCAGGCGAAGTAAACTTTTTCCTTTTCTTTCCGCCTCGCTGGTGAAATGTGTATGGATCCGCGCGAGATGAGGAAGATGGATTTTATTCAGAAATGAATACAAGTAAAAATAAACATATACAGGTCTAAAACCGCTCAACTTGTCATCTGCAGGCACAGTATAAGATACGCTTAACAAGAACAGGTAAGTCAATCAATGAAATGTCGAAGTAAGGAAATTGCCTTGGCTTCCCCCTTACTAAAACCAAGTTACTTGTTTTTTTTTCTATAGTATTCGAAATATTTTAGGTTGGTTTCCTTCTACGGCTCTGTTTGATTCTCCAAAGGTATTCACCCTCAAACAATTGCTCGCAAAAAGTGTCTTGCTATTCTTCCATAAGCACCCCACAATTCTGCGATCCGAGAGATTAATGCCGTATAACACCAGATTTGTCTTGGAAGGAAATGTTGTTAATCCTAAGCACCGCCTAACCATGTCAACACGGAGGCCCACACGTTCATGCTTCACAGGTACCTTAGCCCTGATCATAAATTCCACACTGCTGTCAGTAGAAGTGAAAATAAAAAGTTAATTTTCTTAAGGGGAACGTTTCGTTTGATGTTCACTTTAGAGGCATTTATTGTTGATTCCCCATTCTTCATGCTTCCTTTGTTATCTTCCGTCCAATATGGCTATCATGACTTTAAAATTTGATATGTAACAATGAAAAAAACTGAGTTGAATAGAACGTTGTCTATACCTCCACGAAAATAATGACTACACAGGTAAGTCGATTTCGATGGTTAGGTCATCATCAGTAACAAACATGAACTCATGTTCCATTTTTATTGAAATGGGTTTCCATAACTTCGTCGCGAGTGACTAAGTCCGTGTTGATTGACATTAAAAATTACCTTTCTTTGAACAAGCAGCTCTTCCCTAACGCCACAGGCTCCGCCTACAATAGGGTAATATTATTGAAGACTGTAATTTCATTTACTTACTGCCATTGATGTTTCAAAGATAAACTTTTTAGGGATCTCCTACTTATTTTGTTTATTTTGATTTGCAAGTTGTTGAGTTGGGTAGTATGGTTTAAATAAACAGTTGCGTTTCAGAATTTATTAAGCCTCGTTTTTGTGGTGCTAAAAATAATTTTCGTTATAATTAGCCCTACAAAATCTGGTTACCTCCATCAGATGACTTCACCGACGTACTGATGATAATGGACCGATTTACAAACTGGTTGGAAGCAATACCAATACGCAACATAAGGGCTGAAACAATCGCAAAAACATTTTGTAAACACTGGATAACAAGATTTGGTGTACCTTTCAAATTATCATCAGGCAGAGGAGCCCGATTTCAATCATATCTATGTAAAACATTGACTGAACTGTGTGGGATAAAATTTCATCAATTAACGGCACGGCATACACAAACTAACGGAAAACTGGAACGGCAGCATAGAATATTAAAAACTGCTTTGAAAGCGCACATCTCCATGAAATGGACCGATTCCTTGCCGACAGTGCTCCTTGGTCTAAGAGCTGGATTGAGGTTAGATACCAATTGTTCAACTGCACAAATGACTTACGAAAAACCAATCAGACTTCCTGGCGAATTTTTAACGAAAAGTCACACTCAAACTAATCCTGAAACATTTGTACACCAGCTCCGGAAATCAATGCCTTCTAAAACCTGTACCAGTCCAACATAAATCCAAGAAATATGTTTTTGTTCATAAAGATCTGAGAAACTGTACGCATGTCTTTGTGAGGCTTGATAGAGTCCAAAACCACTCGAACCAACCTATGAAGGACCATTTAAAGTACTGAAGAAAGAAGAAAAATATTTTACTCTGGAAATAAAGAACAGAGAAAACGATGTTCCGATCGACAGACTAAAACCGGCATACCACATACAGCATCTACGACTTGCGGAACGTCCTCCTGGAATAAGAAAAAAGTTGGATTTTCAAACCATTCTCTCTCTCTCTCTCTCTCTCTCTCTCTCTCTCTCTCTCTCTCTCTCTCTCTCTCTCGAACTCCCTCCCTCCACTCTCTATATGAAAAACATGGGAATAGTTGGGGAGAATTCTGTGGCTGCGTGCTCTAAAAGTCATTGAATCCAGAGGTCCCAATCCTTCTGATTGACGTCCACAAGCTTAGCAAGAAAATCCCACAACGTTCGGTTGAACCTCGTTGCCAGGCCATCACTTCTCGGGTTCAGCGGTTTAGTCCTGGTCCTGTGAATTCCGAGTAATGCGATTACTTCTTGAGGTCCATCACAGCGAAAGATTCAAGCTATTTGGTGAAGTATTCCACTGCTACAACAATGAACGGATTACCCAATCTTGACAGGGGCAGAAGTCCAAGGACGTTGATTACCAGTCTTTCAAATGGTGTTCCTACTAAGTACTCCTTCAAGGATGTTTTCTCCCCTTCTTCCAAAGGTTGCTCAGGTCCTTACATACCATCGTACGTCCCTGAATTTCTTGCTTAATATCACTCGCACGGCCAGTATAAACTAAGAGCGAAACTCCACTTCTTACCAACAAAGTTTGGAAAATCGCCTAACACGATTTTAGTAGGCAAGTCCATAGAAATGTCTTCCCACTCAGGTCTCTTCTTCACTTTTACCTACTGTATCACCTTCCATTCGCTATATTCTCTTGATGCTCTTTTGCCTCATCTACCTCACCAACAAGTTCTGTGCAACGCAGTCTGATGTCTCCAGACATTTCTGACCTCCTGCTGCTCTCAATACCGACACCCTCCAGCTAGACATCGTCGCCTGTTTAACCCATCTCTATTACCATGATCTTTTCCTGGTCGACCAGATATCCGCAAATCAAAAGGAGCAAGAGTTTCAAGCCATCGAGCAACTTGTCCTTTCCGTATCCAGGTGAATGAAGCGTGGTCTGTACACACTTCAATGGGATCTTCATTGTCCAACCCATGCGAATTGACTGAGCTAAGAAGCTCCTTCTGGCTGACTCAATAATTTCGTACCAGTCACGATAAACACTTGGAGAGGTATGCCACAACCTTTTCAACATCCTACTGTCTTTGGGATAATTTAGCACCAACCGCTGATGCTCTTCATCTACATTAAAAATGTACCCAGCACCCGGATCGAGATGGACAGACACAGGTCGATTGATGAGGGCTGCTTTCACGTTTGAAAATTCTTCATCACATTCAGAAGTTCAGACATAATTTTTGGTGTCGGCCTGCAGTTTATACGCAGGTCCTGCAACATTCGCAAAATTCTCAACCTAAGGCCTGTACTATGAGCAAAAACTTATGAAGCACCTGACTTCTTTTGGTGACGAAGTTACAGGCCACACTGAAAACAAAGGCTGGGATTCCCCACGCTCTTCAGGTATGCAGAATCACCCATATCCACAGGAGTGGTTAGGAGCTTCCATGATGGTTGATCATTTACTTTAATGGTTCCGTTTCGACCCGTGTGATACAAGATTTTCCATACACCATCAATCCCAACTCAGATTGAATAGTAGTTAGATATATCTTGGTTTGTTAGATATATCTCATTCATCTCCAACGTATTCGATCTTCTATATATAGATAGATCGAAAACGCTGGAGATGAATGAGATTACCGTCGAATTATGTTCTCAACCTCCTAAAGGAAGACATAAAATGAAATGATTTAATCATTATACATCACATTGCATTAGACGTTTAAAGACTCAACAGGGAAAAATTAAAATGTGAGACGTCATACATTCAGCCTTTCTTGCTTGATATCAAAAGTTTATCTCTCCCAAAGACCAGGGTTCATATCTGATAAGATATCGTATGTAAACATGGTGGAAAGTGAAAACTGAAACCCTGAAATGATACAATACTTCCCCCAAAGGAAAGTTTGACAGTTTGAATTAGAATAAGTGAAATATGGCTACGAGTAATTTATTCGTCGCCGGTCGATCTCCTAAGAAACTCGACTCCGACTCAATAAGGAGCCTTTTCAATCGCAAAATAATCGCAGCGGATGGGATCAGCATCCACTCGACTGCGTTCTCTCGTTCGATATCACTTCAACCAGTTTGGCGCATCTTTCATTTAATGCATTCATTTGTGGAAATATTTTTTTCTGCAGTATTTTACTTGGCACAATCTAGCTTTCTTGAACGAAAAATTATCGTGGTGAGTTATTTATCATTCTATCTTCGCAACGGACTGAATAATGATCCTTCATAATGGATCAAGAAATAGACAATTAACCTCCGATAAAATTTGTAGATTTACGTTTCCAGATGTCAAGATTCTAGAAAAAAGTCTGTCTGCTATAAGCCATTCAAAGCTTTTTTCCGATTTTTACTTGTACTTCCAATACGCACAGTCTCTAAATGTTTCATCTGTTTAGATAGTAGCAGTAGTAACTAAATTAATCTCATGCAGATCGTTAATAACTTCTGCGCACTCTCAAAAGTGAGTACTAAAAACACGTTTTTTAAAGATGGAAACAAATAAATCCTCATGTACCATGTTCCAGATGTGATTAATTATTTCAGTTTCAACAGTTCAGAAATTATTTCTACCAGCTCACAATTACATAACTTACGGATTCGAACATGCCCAGAGCCTCGAGCCCTATTTTACAGACTGGTTTCCGCACCAAAGCTGAAATATTCCAATGAATCTTCGAGGATCAACACGATAGAAGCTGCTGGCACTAAATTGATGTATTTAGGTCGTTCCTGATGGTGTCCTCGAGATTCCCCCTTCTCAGATTATGTATTCCGAACACCACGTCGATGGGAGTACATTTCCCAGCATGAAATCCAAATAAGGCACAGAAAGGTCCGCGAAAAAGTGTTGTGAAACTAGGAGAAACTACAAATGGGCAGAATTCCACTTTTCTCCATTCCACACAAATCAAACCAAGCAATCTCCTAAATGAGGTACCACCGATTTCGTTTCTCTCCTCAAACCTTCTCCTCCTTACCAGAGTAAATTCTTGGCACACCCAACTTTGTAATCACCGAAGATAATAGATTGATTCCTAAATTTGCATCCTGTAGCATCCTAAATTTGCATCGCACACTTGGCCCATGGTTTTTAACTGAAATGCCATGATTACTTTCGTTCATTACTTAGTGTGGATCAACGTGGGATAGCCATCCGCATAAGAAATATTTACTATAATTATATTAAGAACCATGAGTGTGAACCATGGTGACCATGGTATGCCGTCACTGACGGAAGGGTATTGATTTGAATAATAAATCTGATCGTTGGTTATATGGATAGTCTGGCATTATTCGCCTATTTTCAATATTCTTGTTTGACTTAATCTAGATAACAAGGCGATGTAATATCGGACTCGGTATTGCTCGATCAGATTTCACGTTTATTAAGGTGAATCCTTGATGACAAGAAATTATGCACTAAAGCTGGCTGTTCTGTGATTGAGTACAATCATAAGTTTTACTAAACTAGATCAACCAAAATCAAGTTGAATAAAGGAAGGGGTCTACATGAAGGAACTAAAAACCTAATGTTGTCTCACTAAATTAGCTGAAGCTTCGGTCGTCTTATTAAGGCGCACGGCCAAAACCAACTTTGCATCTGTGTGCGATGAGCTTGCAACACCGTCACGTTAATCGAGGGTGGGAAACTCAATCAGAGGTTCAAATCTCTTTGATTCCAATGGGACAAGGGCGTTTCGGAACAAGGTCTATGTTACACAGACGGGACGTGATGCCAGGTTTCACATGACAGGGTCAATAGACAAGTGATGATGCTGTTGACGCTGGTACAGGAGGAAAAGTTGCGTTTACATTTACAGATCATTGTTCGAGAACCTGTGGAAAACAATTGTGGAAAAGATGTAAGGGAGTTGTAAACACTTACTTCGCCAAACAAAGTTCGTGAATCATGTTCTGTAATGTTCCCGAGCGTTCCGCCACTTGTTGTTAAACAGAAGAAACATTAAAAGCATTCCGTGTCAGTTAAGCGTCAGTTGTAAACGTAATTTCGGAGAGAACACGAGCAGGCTCTGTCTGTTGTCTGTCCATAAATTCTTCCAATAAGCTTCATTTCTACAGTTTTCATTCGAATTTGACACAATTTTCAGGAAAATTGCAGATCAGGCTGCAGATGGTTCGCCATAAATGTTATCGCTAAAAATCGATAGTCCAACCAACTTTTGCATCTGTGCAAGCGATGAGCTTGCGACACCGTCACGTTAATCGAGAGTGGGCAGGTCAATCAGTAGTTCAAATCTTTTTGATTCCAACAGGACAAGGTCGTTTTGGACCTGTGCGCTTGCGCAAAAATTAGTTCATTATTATTAGTCGGGAAAGAACGATATAATAATCTCTTACAAATTTCATTGTGGTCATGTATTTCGTATTTGCTGTACATCCGCGAATGAGAAATGTTTTGAGGAAGCCTTTTTTGTACAGTATTCATTTCAGTTTGATGATGTTTTCAGGGAATCTTTTTGGTCGTAGGCGATTTCCAATAACTTTCATTTCTCACAAAACACTTTGAACAAGCGCAAAGTTCAAATCCATCTAACATAATTTTCAATCTTCCCAATCTTCCGATCTTGCTCAAATCTGGGGGATTTAGTGAGAAAAATAGTTTGATCATCTCATGACTTTCCACCCAATAGTATCATTGCAGCACACCCAATAAAGTTAGCGCAGCAGACCAGTAACACACAAACTTGAATGCGTTAATATCTGCGGGGATATGTGCCGTTACATTGTTTTCCCGTGAAACTTCTTAAACACCTCTACATACACCGAACTTGGCTGATGTCGGTACATCCGTTACGATGTACCGTGGACAGTATGAACTGAACGTGAACAATTTCACCTACGTTCATTGCTGAAATTAGATGCACAATCTCAACACGAAGTTCAAAGCTGCATATTTTTAGATACTGTGATTCTAATCATTTTTCCGCTAGATCGACATTTTCACCACTCATATCATACTATCTACACATTGTTGACCCCATATTCTCATCATTCTCAGATCAAGTTATGATCTCAAACAGGAGTATCTTGGCATTATGTTGAGAAACAATATAATGAACTTCAAAATCTATAGTTATGAGAATATGGTTACGTTGATGCGGTCGATTATACATGAAGCTGTGGGAACTAATCGGTTTGAGGTTGAGCTGAGTGATACACCCGGGGCACGTCGGTTCGCTGTTTGGTCTCAATCGATCTGTTCCTGATGTTTCCTTCGTTGGATTGATCCCACGGTAATTTTCTTCTCTCTTTTCAGTTCATCGGAGATTGTATCGTCAATCCGGCATAACATCCATTCTAATTCTAAAATTGCGAAACTATGCGCAGGTAAAATTAAAAGTTAGCTTCCAGACTGGGACATGATATTAAACCGATATTTATGATTGGAAAATTAATTTGTCAATTGGTGACAATATCATCTAGTAACTATAGTCAACGTACGATATAGTAGTTGAAAAACTCTGGTTTCAATCACACTACAATTTTTCACTATTACTATCCGCTATAAAATTAAAGAATTATACCAGAAATACGTATCGAACCACCATTTGAAAGCGTCTATGTCGGTGAGAATATGTCGTGTTAGACTAGAGTTAAAATCGGTTTTTATAAAAAATATCCTGGTTTCTTATAAATTTCAGAGCTTGAAGCCAAAATTCTCCTGTGCGCTTGAGGAAATGTAAAATGAATGAAGCGTAGTATTCTAAGGTTCTAGTGGTTTTTTCTCACTTAAATCTTTAGGGTAGTAGAGGAAGACCGGTTTAACAATACTTACACGAATTTAAAGACGATAGTATCATTACCAGTGCCCCTATGAGAAATCCTCATAACAAACCAAATTTCTACAGTTTCCACGGGATCTAGACGAATTCAACCGGAATGTGCGGGTTAGAATGAAGACGAGTGTAGATACCGTATTTAACTATGTTATGAGTTGCATTGCCCACAAATCGATATGCCACTCTGTTCATCAACAAACGTGAAATCAGTTAACCTTGATTTCATCATTTTCCAATGTGCTCAAATGCAGAGGTTAGTTGGAAAAAGCTCATAATCGCATTACACTTTCAACACGATCGCATCATTTTATTAGCTTTAGCTCGACAGGCCCGCAATACATGAGGGCTCACACCTTTTGAAGGCGTTGATAAGTGTATTCCGACGGAGTGATTTACCCTTTTTCGTTATGAAATCCAAAGGCGTGTGGCGACTATCAGCCACTGAGCACTCCTCGTTGAGCACTCCTTCGCGGTCGAAAGTATAAAAAACCCGCACAACACTTCGGAGTTCCATATTTTGGAGTGGGATTGGCCTGTAAATAACAGAATATAATACCATTCACAATTTTGTATCTCATTTTATCCCAGTTTCTAGACAGAACAAATTTCATTTCAAGTTTTCGATTTTAAGTGCCATTTTTTTCTAATGACAACGAGAACCTCGTGCATCATTCAGGAAACTAGCCTTCCTCGTAAAAAGTGGAACGTTGAGTATGTCGTACACCTTGAATCTTCAGCATGTTTTACCTGGATGATAAAAACAATTCCACAAATTTGCAGACCGATTCGACACCTTCTCAAGCGGAAGCATTCTATTTCACTGTTTCATCTTGTCAAATTTCCGTTGCTCTTTTCATGGGTTTATTTCTGAGTCTACCTAGGAAGCATCGCCTACGTACAGCCAGTTATAGAGGTTTTGTGATCCGCGTTATAGAGTTATCCGTTACAGTAATAATGATCCTTTGTGTAACAATTTCCAAAGTTCTTGTTGCGACAAAGACATCAGCCATTAACCACGTAATTCGTAGGGGATTAGTTTTGTGAACCTATTTAGGACTAGCCCTTCACATGTGAACACTATCCAGCATCCCAATTCTGCCCCTAATCTAGATCCTTACTTCATCAAGAAATTATAAGATATTTTGTTAGTCGCACCGGTTATGGTTATTTCAGTTTTCTGGAGTGCTCTCAAAACGTGTTGGTCCGACCACTGATACGTTTTCGCACAGGAATCTTTTTTCTGTCACTAAGAGAATGTGTTAGGTATTGTACTTTGTTGGGCTAGGAATTTTATTTATGAGTTGGTAGGAAGGGATACTTACTCAACAAAGGCCATCTCATCAGAACGAATCGACACAACAGTAACCATCGCCAAACTTTGTTGGCCGAGTGTCATGAACCAGCTTCCCCGATAAGTTTGATTGATGATCCATCATTTCTCACGTCACGCGCCCTCGGGGCAATCCTGTGGTTTTACCTGTACTGGATATCATTTGAATATCTAAATGAGATTTTTTTTTCAAAACCATCCAAAACATCAAGGTATTCGCTGAATATTCAATTGCTCTCAACTAAAGCTCTAATTTGCATTGATATGTCTTAATTGTGGTTAGGCAAAGCTACTGCAAACTTCAATACCGACAATGCTTGAGCGAGTACATGTTATAAAACACCACCAATCGCGATGAGGGCGGTACATTGAGAGGCGACTCGCAAGAAATTTGATCATTGTCAGATGGATATTATAAAACAGTGTTTGCGTAATGGAAAAACTGGCAATTCCTTTTATCGACTCACTAAATTTTCAGCTGATTTTTATGGAATAGTTAGTTCTAGAGAATAAAGCTTTAACGAATCGTTTTGATTTAGAGGGACGGTTTGGAGGGCTGTTGAAGCGTTCACGTTGAACAACAATCAACTCTTTTTTTTTAAACTCCCATCTCTGACAAATTAATATTAAATTTGCAAATTAATATTACATTGTCAGTGTTCATATGGAACACTAAAATCGCTGCTATGGATTTGAAAGACAAATGCATGGCTTTCACTCTTTCAATGCGGTTCTGAATATTACTGAAAGTTCAAGTTAGCTCCTAGAGATTTCATTATGAAATTTGATTCCCACGAAATAATGACAAGCTTAAATCGTTGTGACGGGAATATCTACCTGAAAGGTTATCCGCATTCACAAAAGTTAGACTGTAAATGATCGGTTTTTGAAGCCTAGGGTATGCGCAGAATTTGAATTCCAGAAATGACAATTCCTGTCAGTATTATTCTAGACTGCTGAATCCGATTGTTATGGATTTTATTGTTTGCATTATAATTCTTAGTTCCGAATGAATTCATTAATGATCAACACCGCTATTGCAGATGATCATTTATAAAATCCGCACAACAAGAATAGTTACCAACTAGAGTTTGGTTAAAAGCTATGGGAAGATCAGACCAGAAATGGGACTCGTAGCTCAAGAATCACAGTGACGTAGAATAATCATAACATTAATGTCGCGAGGCCACCCAACTACGTCGCTCAATATCACCTAAATTGAGAAGATGATGGTCATCTATGAATATTAAGCATAATTGACTAGGTACATGACAATACGGCGTAAAGACCAATATCAAATGGTTATCACGCATAATTTCATCATTTCGTTCATTTAGGCTTGTAAACTTCACTGCCTATGGTAAATAGTTGCTGCTGAACAAGGTATTAGTATCAATATTCGGAGAAAAATGTTAATACTTTTAATAAGTTTTATAATTTCTTTTATATTTTCACACCCCAATAATGATTGAAGCCGATAAGAAAATTTTGTAGTTGAATTTTGAAATGTCTTACTTGTTCACTCTTCTTTCAGCCGACTTATAAGCAAATCGAAATCGGTTTTGAAGTTTCAGAAAATGGGGTTCGAATACATTACTCCAGTGCCCATCGGGGTCACGTCATCTAGCTGGCTAATCCATATCCCGAACGACAGCCATACCGAGAGCTTGGCTTGCAATTCGCAGAAAATCCATCTACTTCTACGTTGAACTTCCGTACGTTATTCCCTATTGTATTGATTTTCGGGCCTCTGTACTTATTAGACCATGCATCTATTGTTTTGAAAATAAAAGAGTAATTGTTGATTCCCAGGTTGCGAAAGAGGGATAAGCAGCAAGTCAGTAAACAGTAGACAATGGAACAACGGGAGAAAAAAGGAGAGACGAGAGGGAGGTACTGAAGCTGGAGTGTTTTGAAAGGACAAATTGAAAGTTGTGCAGGCACAGCGCCAAAGCCACAGGCCTGGAGGGGAAACTGCCGTGGTTTGGTATGAAGTACTTGCTACAGGGATACAGAGTCTGGTTCAAATTATTATTCGTAAACATGAAGGTACTACTACTGATTCGGTGAAAATGTATCATGTAATATTATGTATTCATGCAAATTATGTAAGAGTAGGTATCTCTCTGTTCACTGAAATTGAGAAATAGGGGAGTAAGCGGGTAGAGTGACTTTTATCTCCAAACGACAACCCATAGCTGCTGTTATGCGTATATGTTAATATCTCACAGGTAAGATGTTGAAACTATCCGGCAGCATTGATAAATGTTCGGAAAATCAGCTTGTTAGGACATAAAAGTCTCAATTTTAGATCCCGACGGAACCACTTGGCGGCATTTACATTAATTTTAATACTAATAATGAAAATAACATAGGTATTGTAACACTACAATAATTTGTATCATCGTATGATCTATATAACTGATTTTTAAAAGAGATTTCACACCAATACGGTTCGCATGTCTGCCAGATTTGTAGGTTAGCCACTGATAGTACTGTCACCGTTATACAATCATACCTCTTTAAATTTGTTAATTTTATTACCGATCATTATAATATATGAATTGGCATTACCTTTCGCTTGACACTAAAAGTAAACATTGAACGATCGAAATGTTGGTTAAAAAATCTAGTTTCCAAAAATTACGATGTAAGACCATCATTTTATTTCTGATCAGCGGATTTTATTCCAACAGATCAAGTGAAACTAGTGGGACTACGTGTTTGCCCGCCCTAAATGAGCGAGAATGAGAACTGATGAGAATAGTAAATAACTTAGTCACTACTAAGGTGATTCTAAAATAAAGGAGGAAAAAAATGCATTGGCTAGTAAACGAAGTTTCATTCCTGTAAAATAATAAAAATAATTGTTAATGGATGGTTTAATAGTTAGGAGCAATCAATAAAAGCGGTTGCAACTGAGAAAAATGGAATCAGAAATTAAACTGTTTTTTTTTTTTTTTTTTTTTTTTAAATTATTTTTTTTTTTTTTTTTTTTTTTTTTTTCGTAAACGAACAAGTGCATGTGTTTTTGTTCGACGTGATTAATAGTTGTTCAATATTGTTGAATAGAATAACAAATATAAAATAAAATTCAGATTGAATGAAATTACAGAATGAAGAAATAACTATCCACAATAGCATTCATTGCTTATTTACGTTCTTCGAAAAATTTTGTTCACCGAAAACGAACACCGAGCGTTGAGTTCTCACAGCGGGTGATAAGCTGAGGAGGGCATCCAGTAGCGAGAATGAAAGATATAATTTCATGTTCAAACAGACTCGCGTTGATCTCGCGAAAACGTTAGAGTCAACAAAAGCTGCACCCGCCTCGCATCTGCATTGTTTTTACTACTTTTTCTCAGATGAACTGGTGGCAAACCTGGATATGAAAACTACAGAGTACCTCCAGTAATACCTGTGCATTACTTTACTACCAGGATTTGGCGTCGCAAGAAATAGGTAATATTGAAAACGTTTAAAATAGAAAAACTGATTCTGATTTACCAATCAATAACCTGATTTTCATTTCCAAATATTGATCAACTTACAGAACTCAACGTATGTTTGTACAACCGAGTATAGAAATTTAAACCGTTCTTTATCACATAAATGGTGATGTGCTCAGCACAGTTCACAATATCTTGCAATTCCATTGATCTTCAATTTTCCAAAATTAAAATTCCGGACAAGTCCCCCACTCAGAAATGTACTCACATGATATATGTTAAAACTTGAGAATTCGACCATCTTCTTAAAAATGTCTTGATTTCGGTTTGAATCAAGGAGTATTTACTGTCGGCAATGACAAACGCAAGAACAGTTCAACCATAATATATAAGGTAATGTACAAAGTTAACATTTTTAGATTCACGTTTTTGGCTTGGCTTCTTCGACTGAGTATGGGGCAATACCAACCAAATTCTTCAGTAGTCTTTTGTTGAGACTGTGGGCTGCTTATGATTAGAGAGATGTTTTTAACGATTCACACCCACGAACGTAAGCCAAAAAGAGTTCCAATTTAACACGTTCCGGATTTGATTGTTTGGAGTATACTCGCAAAGTGGTCAGCAAATGAGGGAGAAGAATGAAGTGTGACGTCTGTACAATGAGATTTTTTGTTCGGAATAGGCTACTGTACGTATCATAGCGTTAGTTCAGAATGGTTTATGTTTGCTGATTGGGTTGGACTGATTTTTGTTGGCATCATTTTGTTCCATTCCCCATATGACCAATGAACAGTTGAAGATTTTTGTGCAACCATGAACAACAAACCGTGAGCATACAATTAGGAGTAAATCATGGTCAGCCAGCTGTGGTGATCTGAGCAATATAAACTACACAAATATTAGCCGAGAATACGCTTTTGTAGCACAAAAGATTGCCTTCAGTTGAGGATGATTGATTCTGTATTTTCACAACCAAGTTTTTACTTGACAAGAAACTCAGCGAAAGACTACAAGTTCGTATCAGTCAAGATCGAACGCTGTGCCCACAGCAAAGGTTTAACAACTACATGAATTATGCCTTTAAGAGAAGAGATTCATGTTATTTCTTGGGAGTATGTTCCACTTACACCGTGTTAATGTGTTCCAGCATCGTTCCGACCACACATCACTGAAACAGTTCAGTCCGTAGGGATTCGTATTATGAACGAAATTATTTTGACAAACGATTTGAAATGAGATGTAAATGCAATTAAAGCGTTGAAAATCTTGGAAGTAGCACCTGCCACTGCCCCTGCCATATTCCGAAGGCAGGAAGGATAGAAAAAGTAGGAAAGAGGTATCTTCCTTTCGGATGATTCTTCTCGGTGGTTATTTCGCTAAGTATTCTGTTTGTTCATCATTTCAAAATTCCATCTAATAAACATTCATTTTCTCCCGAGCTCCACTTCAAACAGAATATTCGGCTACCCTCATTTCACCGCAACTTGAAGTAGCTTGAGATACAGAGTAATGAAACAACGACAATGTCCCTTGACGTTGGAAATGCTCTTCCTCGCAGTCAAACCTCCAGTGAAGTGGACAGTGTTACGATTTTATCAGTGACAAGAAGGGTGCAATAAAATTACGTTTCACACGAACTCGAGACTCCAAACAATTCAAAATCAGTTTCAATTAGTTCGCTTAGGAGGGGATTTCCCACCAATTATTAAATACCTAACTCTGACGCAAAATGCATACTAAATTTCTGCAATTTTTTTTTAATTTACAGAAACCAATGTTAAGATTTTGAAGAATGAGCAATTACAAGCTTCGAGTTTTTAAGTACAATAATTACGAACAGAAATTTACACCATAATTTTTCGCTTCCTTGTTTTTTGTTGAAAAATGTCAGAATGCCTTATGTATAAGTTGACAGTGGATCAACTTTTTCAAAGAAGCATTCTGTTTAAAAAAAACTAACTTAATGATTTGCAGTTTGGAAATTTAATATTCAGTATTTATTAGTTTTTTGAGGAAACAAAAATCAGTAATCAAAAACTCGGATTTCACATGTGGAATAAGATAGATTACTCCAATGTTCTATCAACACAGTATGGTTTCAAATGTGTTACAGCCACATTCTGTAAGGCTATGTAGGAGTTGCTATTTTTTTCTTTTTTTTTCATTTTACAGGGAACGGAAGGAAAATTATGGCTGCTTTAAAGGCGTTTAAGTAAAACATAAAAAACATCAAATATCACAATATTTGGAAACAGAACATCTGGAAAGCAATAAACCTATCAGATAATTTTTGTTGGAAATTAATCATAATTTACCACTAAATTAAATTTACTTAAACTTGAGTACCTATGTGTTGTTCTATGTTGTATGTCTTTTTACAGAACCTGCCTTTGGATTCTTAAAAAATGGGTTAAAAACAATTTAATTAAAATCAGCTGGTTCCCACCTTGTTTTGTCAACACATGAAATAGACAAAACAACTTTATTTTTGGTTGAACCATAAGAATACGAAATATTCTTGTTCCTACAGTTTTCCCACTCTCGTTAGTATATCTGATAAAAAATTCAAGGTTGCGATAGTTGAAGTCAGTTCAATAATGTGGTTACAAGGTAGATATTGAAAAAAAAAGTTATACAACTGGTGATAAGTAATTAATTACCGGGAACACGGTCAAACTTCACAAAATTTTAGTTGGTCTACAAAACTGCATCAGTAATAGGATTCAAACTAAATTAGTAGATTTAATTCAGAACTACTTACCAGTAATTATATGAAATAAATTAAAGGCAGCGATCTGGCTGCAGTATGAAAATTTTTACAACATGACTCCGTTGTACAATATTTACGGTTGATGTTGAACGTCTGCTTGAAATTTGACACTACAACTGCTCTAAATACTGAATATATTGATCGGTTTTATCATCTTGTTGCTTCGCCAGGATGTGCTAATGATGGTTTAGAATCCCAACACATGATGATTGATAAATTCCCTCTATCCGTGTTATACCTAATAACTTAATCAATATGGTTTCCCACTGTAATTGTACAGATAAGTAATTAATGTTAGGAATACGGCGTATTCAGTAATTTGGTACCTGGAAATTCTAATACATTAAAGCTTCAAAAAGCCGATTAAATCCTTACTATAATAAGCTGAATTGTTATAGGTCCCGCTTCGCTTGGAGGATATTCGGTTAATTCCTTACAAAAACCAACTTGCGACCGATTTTGGCAATATGTGAGACTCGGTCCTTTGTCTTCTGGCGCTTCATTCATCTGGTTGAAATTCCGGCAAACAGATAGCAGTGGGAGAATGATATTAATTTCCAGTTCTTAGAACCGGAGAGTGCGTAGATGTCCGTCATCCATCTGTTGAGAAATTACTAATTGCAACTGCAGAAAGAATTCTAACGACTACCAATTACAGCAGCAGGAGATTGTCCAACTTCACCCATGCGTCGTAAATCCAGCGATTGCAAACACGGAAAGTTCGTCAAGCCCACCTAATTATATTCGGACTCACCTGTGAAAACAGCCATTACCGGTCCTGATTATCAGTCACCTCCATCGCCGCAGCGTTATGTGTATTTCATGGTTTGAATCTGAATTGAAAACTTCTATTGGACACGAGTTATTGCAGAAACACGTTGTACCCCAGTTCTGCACGCACGATACACCACGATCATAAATCAGATACCAATTGAAATTCTATCCCGTTTCGTCTCGTAATTTTTGGAATTCTATCCATAATGTACTTTTAGTTGTCTACATAGGAATTTTCATAACATTAGTGTTACGACTAAAAACAAATCTGTAGAAAAACAACAATTGTTGATTTTGTCAACTTAAATAAATAATATAATTAAATAATAAATAATTAAATAGATAAATGATCGACAATTGATTGCAGTGATATTTCTTGCACACCAAATGCATATAAAATTAGAACGAGCGATTGAAAATTAATTCGAAACTTTGAAACAGCAACTCCCTACAATATACTGGACAGCACCATCAGCAAAGCGATTACTCAAAGATGGTGAGTTTCTCCTATGGGGGTATCTGCTTCTCACACAAAGCTTTAAAAATATGATAGTATTACATTTAAAAATATAGTAATTATAAAAATCAAGTATTTGTATTGGAAATACTGAAGTTCGTTTTAAAAATACATTCTTTGGACTCTTTAAATATTAAGTTAGTTATTCAACGTTTACATGATATTATATTTTTCCCTGATTTAAAGAAGCCTCCCCCCACCCCTCAAAAAAAAAAAAAAACTATGAACATGAATGTTCTTAGGTGAACCTGTGCAACTTTTACATAGTTAAATGAGAGGCGTTGAAATCTTTATTAAAAAAAAAAAGTTGAGTATTCTGTTTTGAATTCTGAGTCTTAATAGTTCTTTTAATTATTGCATGTGTAGGTTAGAAGAGGACATCTCTCATCATCTGCCAATGCATGTTATAATGCCTTTCAAACAGAAATCATGTCTTGGAGTTTTAAGCTCATTCGTAATACCTCAAGATCGATAGTTTAGTGTAATTAGTGAATCAAGTTCTGTGGCCTGACGTCCCACCGAATGCAGGGCCCCCGAACTCTTGGTACACTAAAAGATATCATTTATGCACTTGATATTAAAATACATTTGTAGAAGACCACATATCGTAAAAAATTTACCATGTTTCAGATAATTTTGAATTGAAATCTATTATACAATATCCAATATTATTGATAGATGATAACATTTCCGGTGATAGCTTCGCACTATTCCATTTTCAACCTATTCCGACGGTTATTTGGAGTTCAAATAGCGCATTCTTTCATTTAGACAATGAATAACAGAAGAATAGTAATGCAATTTAGAATATCTATTACTTGCTAATGAAAATCACTGCAAAATATTACTCAAATATCTATTATTTCTGTATTAGATAACCTCCCTTCCTACACAACGAATCAATGATTGTTAGACGTAGTCTGCTGTATACTATCTAAACTCGGTGCTTCCATGAATTGTAATTGTATTATAAATGAAATAATTTGTATTTCAGAACCGTTTATCGATTAGGGAAGAAAGTAGCTTCAATGATTCTTGAACACCTCGAATTTCTATGTTTTTCGGTGTGCTAATCCGAACTTGAAGTCAGTTTGTTGCTAGAGAATCAAGTTTTGCAGGTACAGCTCCGAAAATCGTAAAGAACGTGCGAATTTTTCACATGTGATTCCGCTCATTCAAGTGTGCTTGTCTTAAATGAAATTCGACCCTGAACAAGAATAAGTCACCCATATTGGGTTTTAAATGCGCCCATGTTATGGACAAGGGCAAATAACCTTCTGTTTTAAGGGAATTTTACAACAAAAAAACAAAACAAAAAAATACCAAAAGAGGGCAATAAACGTACGTATGCTAAATAATAGAAAAAAGGGTTTTTAATCTAAAAATTGCTTTTTTTTCATTCATTTGTGAACATTCGCACCCACTCAGTTTCGCCCTTTCGACAATCGGCTCAGCACACAAAAATAATGTGTGATACATAATGCCTTTGTTGTTCAAAATCAATTTTCGGGGCATATTTTGGACCATTGAACACCAGATTTGGGCGGCTTCCAATGTACCGATTGAGGTAGCCAATAAACTTGACTTGTTGATTATATGAAAACGGAAGATAGAAGAAATTCTGCCATTTTAAAAGAGATAAAGAAATGTGTGTTTTTCCTGAAGCATGAAGAACTATACGAGAAAAGGAATAATTAAGATTTACATTTGGAACACGATATGTTCTTTGAATCTCCTCACTGATGGGATGTACTACACAATGCATGTTTAATACATCCTTTACTTTACTTCGTTCTTGAATATTCACGTAGAGGGAATATCCCCTGTAACTACCTACGGGGAGTCGCTGAATGAATCGGCTGGCAGCTTCCCTTTTGGTTGCCTCAATAAACAACTTCTCATATGACCTTTTTTCTTTGTTGAGTTGAAGTTGTAATCATCCTTCTTCTTACTCCTAAACTTTTTTTCTGGCCTTTGTCAAGGGCCAACCAAGTGTTGACGCTTTTAGTTTCTTCATCCTCGAAAAATCCTTTTTCGACTTTACTTCGTATGCTTTAGCCGGGTAATCTATATCAGGTCTATCTCCAAATAGAAATACAATCGGTTCATATTCATATTTGAGGCTGAGGTTTTTTTTCGATGTCCTATTGACGGACCAACTAGAGCGGGAGCATTTGATATACGTTCCCCATTCAGAATAAGACTGTGATGTTTTCCTATGAAATTCATTCTCTCTCCAACTAAATTAAACCTTTTACCCAATCGAATTGAACCTTTTTCACTTTCAACCTGAACTTTAATTTTTACGTTTGACAAATATGTATGTAAAAGAAATAACAAACTTTGCATATCATTTCGAACTAAACGTTTTTTCAGATTGTGAGAAGATTTCACAGCTGATGGAGAATCATTTTAATTAGAAAACTTTATAGGGTAAAACTAACTAAATGCTCAGAGGAAGATCGTGAACTTACTGGCTGTCTGTCATTTGCGGACTGTGAAGGTTTGCGACATAGTTCGACAAGTCGCACTTATGTTGGTCTATCTATTGTAATGTAGCTTCTCCAAGTTTCTTTTTTCTCCTTATCCAATTTTTAGCCTAAGGCTTTATACCAAGTTGTTCTCATGTACACATTAAATGTGTGACAAATTTTGTCAAAGATGTGTGTAAAAGTATACTTCATTAAACAAAAATTACTCGATCAACCCGTTTTTTTTTTAGAAGCATGGAACACGCTTTAGCCATGACTCAACCTCCCCAAAACACCAGAAACATGAGACACAACATATTCGTAAAATTGGAAAATGAATGAATTTTTATTTTAAATCCGCCCGAAGCTTCTCCCCTAAGCTACTAAACCAAAGATTACGAAATTTGAAGCTAAACATCCTACACCGATGTTGATCAATCAACCCTAAGTAAAAATATTTAAGGATTAAACTATTAGAAAATCGAAATCTCGAAAACTTCAAACGTAAGAGGTAAGTTTGGTTGGATTAAGACAGAAATTAGTTGGTTGAATTCAATGGAACCACTCCGGTTGCTATATCATCATCCATTCGTTTACGAATTGGGATGTACATTTTATTACACCACTGCAGGTATTTTTCTACCAGTTTTCATTTTTTCGTTCAAAGAAACTTGTGAAGCTTGGTGTTTACGGAGTTAAGACGAGTCATTCTAGATGTCAATCACAAGATTTGGAGACACACTGATCAGCTGAAGGACCCTTGAATTTAATTTATTCCATGTTTGATATATAATGCTAAAACATACGTTTCGACCTTTTTAGGTCATCTAGAATACAATTAAAATTCATGGAAGCGGCAAATTTAGATAATGTAATAGAGACTAATTCTAATAAACGTAGATGATTGATTTACGTAGAAAGATAATCTAATACAGAAATAGTTGACCTTTATGTAATAATTTACATCGTTTTTACTATGATTTCCGCGTACAACGAAGCCGTTAGTAAGAAATTTGACTCCCTTGATTTTCATCGCACAGAAATCATATTAATGAGACAATGCATTGTTACGGATGTTTAGCAGAACAATTTCATGAGCTGCTTGGAAAATCAGTTTGGCAACATCTTAACTATTGGTGATAACAAAATCTATGAGGAATTATCATAAAGCATGTATCTTGAATTTTAGCCACAGGCTCTAAGCAAGAGGATTCAGGGGTCCTCGGGGAACACCGAGTACTGTCGCTTACTGTTTTGCTCTTTCCGCATATCCGTTAAAAGTCAGTTAAAGAATTTCTTCTACTGGGAAAAGGTTCGAGAAACCTCTACCTTGCTACGGACACTGGAGCAGTTCTGATATTTTTTTTATGTTCCCATACCTTCGAGTTCCGGATTATTAATATATTTCTAAAGTTTAATTGTTATGAATTTATAACAAAACATCCCTACATAGATCAAATCAAATAGAGGAACCGCTTATGGAGAAAATAAATCGAATTGGGAAAGAGCTGGTAATTGGAAACGTGAACGTGTTTGGAAAAAGTATATGATTATTGAAGAAATGATAATATGACGTTTACGATGGGAGAAATATGATCATTTTGGAACCTGTGTCATAAGAAATTATAGATGTTCAAATTTGAGCTAGATAGACAGATGTGGAGGAATCATAATCTTGGTTGTATTTATCATAGGCGGTAACGTATAACAAGAAGATGATGGATAAGTTGTCACTTCCAAGGGCTTGGACGATATGCGTGCAACACGCAGAGGATGGACCTAAGCATGTCTACGTTTATTGGTTCTCCTTGCCGTCAAAACCGATTTGGACATATGCTGTCCCGATTTGGGGAACCTGCTCGCGCTCTCAGTTCAGGCAAATCGAGCAAAACCAAACCCGGACAGTAAAACAAAATATTGTCCCTACGCCTCCATTTGTACGAAACAGTACCGTTTACCGGGATTTGCCCCTGGATTCGTCTACGGAATGTGTAATGCTTTACACTACCTCTTTCGTTGAAAGGAACAGGAATCACGAAAACTATCTCGTCAATGAAGTATTCGAAACTCCAACAACTCAACGACTCCTCCGTCCCCGACACGTGTAAGACTTAATTTGAAAAAATTGACTGCATTGTATGCAAATAATAATACCCATACTAGATAACAATCCGTAAATAGTGACATAAATTTGTATAGCTTCGTTCTGTAGATTAAGTTTCTGCAGCGTTAATTACTTGTCGTTGAGATATATTACTGTTGTAATGGGCTCTAATAAGTAAATGTAAAAGAATGAAAAAAAAAAAAAAAAAAAAATGAATAAAAAAATAAAACTTATTTAGATCCGGATGAGAGAGAAGAAGAGTGAATCAGATAATTGTGGTCATCAACATCTCAGCACCGGCTATTTAAACTATCGAGTAAATGCGTCATGATATTTAGGTGTTTGTAAATCAATAAATTTGTATTGAAAAACGACTGGAAAAATTTATTATTCCAGAGTTTTGCTCCCCGTAACGGTAGGGGCCGATTCTTTTTTGGATAATTGACGGCGGAATGGACAGTGACTCACTCGTCGCATTTTATTGTCATGAATGTATAACTGTACCCATCAACTGACTGACCTACTCGTTACCGAATGGTACCTATCTAAAAAATGATGAAATGCAATGAAATGAATGAAATAAGCATTGAAACGTAAGCTTTTGGTTAATGATTTTCAATTAATAAAAATCTATATTCGACCAAGAAAAAAAGTTTAGGGCCCCCGCCCCCCTGGAAAGTTGATGGTGTGCAATTAAAAAATAAGTAATTTAAAAAAAAATCAGTCTTCCCCCCCCTTATGCAAATTTGGAGTACCACTACCTACATTCCAAGACGCATATTTCTTGAAAATTTCATCAAAATCATATGGAAGCTGTGGAAATACAGTTTATTACTTGCTCATACCGAAAGGTATTCAGAATGGTTTGAATCTCCATTTGCGATTGGAAATTTTGATTTCGTTCAAGAAAGTTTGTCTCCTGAATCTGAAAACATTACATCCCCTAAAGAAAGGTTCATACCACCCACGGACTAGGTTTGGCGATTGGGGGGACATCAAGGGGCAAGACCAACCCCACCTTCAAGACCTGGCGGTCGTGCGGGTACTGTATACCCACTTCGCCGTCTCGTACCAATTAGGCACTGGTGCTTGGAGTTCTCCTTTGGTTGGACGGTGCTGGGATTGAAACTCAGATTATCAAGAGCAAATGGTTCCAACTTTTATTGATCTACTTGAGTCGTTCAATTGATGAAACAGGAACTAACGTTTAAAACAAACAGGAATGAAAACAAAAATTTAGAGAGGGATTAGAAGTTTGGGCTAACTTGCCATCTGCCAAAGAATGGACCCTGGGCAGAGTTATGAAATGGTAAGGAGTAGTGTTGTATGAAGTGAAGTTGATTGAAACGAAGATGGGAAAATACGTTGATCAGGCGATCAACTTTCAAGTTGATTAAGAGTATAATAAGAGGAAAACCGGTAGAGTAAGTTTAGTGTAAGGATTATCGAATTCCCGATTTTAAGTTTCCCGAGAAATTAAAGCTCCCCAAGTTTCCACATTCAACAGTCGAGGTTGGTATCATTCGGTTCGGAAAAGTATAACCTTTAAAAAATTCACCTTGGAATATTTTTCCTAGATTTTGTAGAGTGAGTAGAGAAAACCATGCTAGAATAGAACTGTGACGAACGGGATGTTGATAATTTCTGTTCAGTTGATTAAGGGTTTTGATGGTTTACGAATATCTCAGATGAAAATGAAGTACCTACCTATTCGGAATCTGCTATGAATTTCCCATACGAAGCGTGTCTTTTTGAGAAGTTTCAGTAAAGTAGGTGATTACTGCAGAAGTCGTTGCATGCGGTTGGATTGGGATTGTACCGTAGACAAGACTGAATGAACCACTTAAAGCAAGTCAATGTTGAGCATTTATTTAGTCGAATCTCCGTAACACCCTCGACCAGCATCTAAGTTACTATTTTTCACGTATAACCTGTGAAAAATAAACTGACGCAGTTTTTAGTGTTCAGGCGACGTCGCTTCTGATCAGAACAGTCCACCCAAACGGTATTGTTTGTCCTGACGCAACTAGAAAGCTGAAAATTTGATGGTATCTTCAGTGGTTCTTTCTAGATTGATTAGAACAGAAAATAAACTTCGGCTGACTCAGGTTATCAAAAAAAATGAGCGACGAAATTAAAATACCTTACCTACAATGGAACAAAATGTGGCTCCAAAATCATACAAATACATCAATCTGGAATGTGCCAGAGATCTCGATTTGTTGTCAATCAACCCTATTAAGGATTTAAAAAAAATTGAAATCTCAAAAACTATGTAAGAGGGTAGTTTCTGTTTGATTAGGATAAAAATTAGTTTCGTGACTAATAAGACCACTCGGGAAGCTGTGCGATTATCCATTCACTCACCATTTGAAAAGTCGATTAGGTAGATGTTAGGGCTGCAGAGCCTTGATGTTCTTTAATGATTGGCTGCTGGCTTTCGGCTGGCGATAGACCAAACAGCACGGTTAATGCTACACGATCTTACTATCCAAAACTCCATCTCCCCAAGCTACAGCTCAGTTGAGGAGAAAATCATAAGCATTATTTATTTTTTATTTTATCTCGTTAAATTTCAATTGCATTGAGACGTGTTTCCCGGGTGTACCTTCATAAGCCATTTCGTCCTTTCCTTATTAATAAAAGGGCTGACGAGAATTTATGGAAAGGGTAGCTTTAAAATCATGTTTTCTGTGAACATATGTTATGATTGATATTTTGCAATCTGTCAAGTTAATCATGCACAGTCAAAATACCGGGTACGGCTCATCACGCAGTAATTGAAATAAGTTATACCACTGTACGGGAAGGTTAAGACATCGTTTCACAATACGAATGTACGGGATACATAATCAATACCATCAGAAAAAAAGTCACGTCACGTTTGACCAAAGTCACGTCATTATGTAGTTTGAATACTAGTATCGGGTCAATATTCAAGGGTACTTGAATTTGAACACACTGGAAATAAGAGAATGGAATTATGCCGCAACGGACTGCACATGTTACTGGCTTTCGGGAAAGACGGGCTGTTAATGAAAATGGTCCTTTCGAACATGAGAATCAAGCTGTAGAAATGATGAAACAGGCATAATTCAAAATACGTACCACAAATCCTCTCTAGGATGAGAAATTGATATGCCTACGGAATTTTCAAGAGCATGCTTTCTGACCCTCTATAAGAAAAGTACGGCAATAAAAATCAAGATTTCAGCGCAGAAAAAAGTTTGATAAAGACGGACAAAGAGTTGTGAGGTAAAAGTTTGGGAGAGTTGGAAATTAACGATTTCGCACGGAGCTGAAGACATTTCTTCCTAAAAATTTATTTAGGACTGAAAACTAATAATAGCTTGTCTTGGGAATCGAATTTTTTGCTCTGCAAATGGTTTTCACATGTCACCTACCTACTGAATCGGGAATAGACCGTACCAGTATGCATTTATTGAACATCTAAAATGTTGAACAACTAGTTATTAAATATATAAGTGACTATTGAAACGTGAAAAGTACACGACAAGGAATTTAACGTTAAGTTCAGAGCGCTAGTTAAGGACTATTTATTAGTTGGATGAATTACGATAAATTATTGCTTCGCAACAGTTCATTGTGGTTTACTGTATCACAGTCCCACGTTTTCAATGTTACATACTCTTGTCGAATGTCGTGTTCTCATTTTAGTTGTCGTGTTCCAAATAATCTTGTAAATACCTTCATTAGGCATTTGTAGTGTACTTTGATGGGATAAAGTGGGTGACGGTTGTCTTGAGTTTCGCTACTTTATGAGTCTAGAGGGAAGGGTATTTTAATATAAAAACGTAATATGAGATATTTCTGATTATAACTAACATTTTGAAAATTATAAAACAGACAAATATGAAGTGTAATAACTACAATCAACTGAACTGACAAAAACTAGAACCATCAAAACTTGTCAAAAGATTGTAAGGAGGCTGATCTAATGAGGGTACATAAGGATCAAGGTAGGAACGGATCAGCAATCTATGATTAGGTACAAATCAACAAAACCTTGAAATGAAATACTCTGATTCAATAAATGAATCTTGTGTAATTAATCAATTAATAATTTCAACATGTTCAATCCTGTAGCAGAAATTCACTAACGTATTCCATCTTAAAACAAACATTTTTTATTTATATTTATCCAGTATCTGAATTTTGAAAATCAGATTTAGAAACCGTGTCGGATCGCGTACTCATGAGTTCAATTTTTCGGTACATAGATTCAATTCAATCAATCATTATCAATTTGTTTACCATAAGGGAGCTACTCCAATCAGATGAATGGTAAATTGTTGTATTAGTGTAGCTGATTTGAGTTCTTATTCTACTTGAGTAACTTATGCTGAACTTTGCATTGGGGCTTTTCATAAATGTGGCATAGTACGGGTAAAACTACAACATGGGAAACCAATCTAATGTAGTAAGCTCTGTGGCTGAATTAATTTTTATTCAACTCAAGGCGATAAAATTTGAAAAAGGGTTCTCAAAGAAGCTTATGTAGGGGCTCATATTGGTTACTTTTTGAAAATTCATAGGTAAATCCAATCGTGGATGAGTGGCGTTAACGCCAGATGGACGCAAGCAGAGGAAATACGGTACTGGTACGTAAATCCTTGATCCTGAACTTGGAAATACACATTGCAATTACGTAATTATGAGTCTTTTATGCAATTTCAAGCACAATAACCAAGGGCTGATCCAAGCTATAGATGAACCGTAGTACAAAGAGGTTGTACAGTGAGAGCAAAGTGAAGCTCCTCGAATAGATTTTACATCTCTAGTGATCATAATGACAATCAAAGGAGACCGATCAGCAGCTAACTGGTTATTCAACATCAACCTGACTCATCATACAAGTGTATAAGGTACTTCATGAGAAAGTGATACCTAGATAACAAAAATATTCTTTTAGAAATTGAAGCTCAATTCACCCTTTCACCAGGAAGCAAGTAACGCCATCCTTAGGATTGTTAGCTCTGATTCTCGTTTTTAAGTTCGCTAATTACAAGGAGGTCATGCCTTTCGCAATCAACTCGCAGTGGTCGGAATTGCAAAACACTTGCCCAAAACTCGACAAACTGAAATGCAAAGGGAAAAAGTCTGAAGACCTTTACTGTATCTGTAAACGGCAGAGAAGGTTCAAACAGCCGCTTTAATTACTGCAGATATGATTTCACTTGTTCAAACACGACTCTGTTCGTCCTATCTCAGCTAATCATGAAAAAGGCGAAAGAAGTGGTACCCTTCAGTTCTTTTCCTATCCTCTATCCAAGCCAATCAGTCGGGATTTTCTCAAGGGGTCTCTAAATGAAGGTAAGTACATTTATCGTAAGAAATATTTTTTAAACCGTTGGTTAGTAGCAGGGGAACAGCGCAAATTCAGTCGTATTTCGGTGACTTTATATTTGCTTGTTTCTCGGGTTCATTGTTGCGATAAGTTAAAAATTATACCTCATAATAAGCAAGTTTGATTGATCTTCGTAATGCTTTTCTTTCATGGGAGTATTTATTATTATTATTTTTTTTTGCATGGGATAGATGTTGCACGTAATCCCTGCATGAGACAATTATTATGTTGAAAGATTAAATCGGAAAATGTTGCGACTCGGATACCTCATTTCTTGAAGCTTTGTAATCTGTTCTTATAATATGATACGGATATCTCGGTAAAATTGTCCCCCACCCTTCAAAGTATAATTCAACTGGTTTATTACACAGTGATACTGTTTTTGTAAGGTGTTCCCTTCTATTAATTCATCCAATGAGACACGATGCCCTTACAATCTCTGAAAATGGGGCTTTAGTGAGGTTTCACAATCCCTTTTTTACGTAAACATCAAATACATCTCAAACGTTCGAGGAGTTTTGTTCCATGAAATGTGTTTTCCAATACTCTCTACATCATCAAAATAAAAGATGGATACTCTTAGAGTCAGAGAAGGAAAATTGGATATTTTTAGGGTGTGACAACATAGAGTGGGATTCCATACAATAGATGCTAATTATGAAATTCTGATAGAAGAATCACCAGATAGGATAAAAACATATACTGTTTTGTTCTTTTAATTACGCAAATGGTGATTTCTCATAACGAAATATGTGCACAGCAAATATTTTTACTCATCTAGTGTAAGGTTAATCCAATTACGGTTTGATTACGCTGTCCACAGCATTTATGTTACAGCAGTAAACCAAGAATCATTCCATGGTATTTGAATGCGTACACGACTCTTTGAGATGAGGATGTAGGAGTGGGATCACCTACCTACCGAGTGGAATCAGGTAAGGAGGAATATTAAAAAACATACTTTTTAATGAACGTGTAATACAATCATAATCTGAACTGTTGGTCTTATTCTCAGCTGAATATGGAATAGAATTTCGTTGAAATGATCTAATAGTCAACTATCGCAGTAACACACTAAAAATCAATTATCCAGGCCTGTGAGAAATGTATGCTACCAATTTTAGATGCGGTAGGTAAGATTATCTTATAATTGCCATACTTTTTATTATTTACGGTGTTGGTGTTTATGTTTTCGAGGTTGAGATATTTAATTCTAGCTTACTCAATATAGGTTATTTTAAAAAATCGTTGACTTACCTAAAAAGTGGGTCGGTTATGTGGGAAAACAATCATTTTTCATGTGGATATAAAAACTATAGTATTAAATTGTTCAATTTAGTCGATATTGAAAGATACTGATATAGACTCTAAAAAGAAATGAAACAATTGATGTAACTTCTTCATATTTTAGTAAATTTGAATTTCCTATCTGCATGACTTACAGTTGATTCCTTAACTCATTGGGAAGTTAATTTGCCCTCGGTCTAAATTTAGATGAAAATGGACAATATTAAGACAATGTTAATTTTAATAATTCCAGCAAAAGAAACTGGAAATACTAAATTCGTGAATAATGTCTGCATTAGAATGAGTTTCCAATTTTCAGGCTACTGGAGTGATAAAAGTCCAAGTCGAGGTTAACGCTACAAACGTTGCACGATAATAAACCATTGAACAACTTGATTCATTTTGGTCGTAGTACACAACTGCTACTATTACGTAGGGATGTTGTTGTTCCAGAGTTCATAGGGAACAAAGGTGTGATTGCGTTATAAGAACGAAACCATGAATGGAATTCTTACTCTTTGGCCTTTAATTGAAATCCGTTTACGCTCGAGCGTGATTAAACAGTTCTTTGATGTGATACAAAAACCCCCACTAGACTCGTTACGATGCCCGTAAAATACAGATACGATCGCAAAGATGATGGAAGTAGTAGCTTGGTCGTCTTTAGTTGTTGATTTGTTTCATCGTAAAGACCAATAGATCTATAGTGAATAAAATACAGTAGGCTGTAGTTATTGGACGTTGTGATACCAACAATTTCACACATTTCAATTTATATTTAACGGTGAGGTGGAAAATTGTGATACATTTAGGTGCCAATCTACATGGATCTACATCATGTCTCACCATTTCTTCGGCTATGATGAGGTGAGAGACCGGTTCAGGTGGATGTCTGATGGGTATCACATTTATTGGTTACTGCGAAACTGAAATTTGAATGACTATTGAACCAATATAAATGTTTTCAATAGATATTTAATTTTGAAAACAACGGCTGACCGAAACTGCGTCAAGTGTGAGAGTTCGGAGTTACGTAACGCGAAGACCCTCACGTGGGTAGTACGTTAGAGCGGGCGATCGCTCGTTGAGTGTCCCGTGTTCAGGAAACCTCAACGGTTGACGAACAGAGACTGAAACGGTGTTACGTCAAGTTAGCCACCCCTACCTTGGGGTGAACTACCCCTACCACCCCCTCTCACACTCCTTTCACCCCAACCCCTCGCCACACCACCACCTACTTCATCACAACCATCCCATCCTCATCCCTTGAAGCCGAACCTTCTTGTTTTCTATTTACTTTTCATAACCGGAGGAGATCCCGGTAGAGTTGGTTCCGTTACAACGGTTCTTTTCTCTTTGAAAAGCTCACAGTCTCGATCTACGTCGTCAACAGTAAATTAAACTGCTGAAGGCAATCCACTCACCTACTTTTTGCTCAGATTACAACAGTGGTGAGGAGTATGCACCACAGATTCTCAATGGTTGAGCATTAATTGAAAGCATCAACTCTAAAAATTAAAAGATTGCGAAAACTGAATAGAGTTTTTTTTATATTTTGAATTTGAACCACTGGAACACGTAAAAATACGTTTACTTTTTACGGAATTCTGGAGTCAGTTCTTGCTTTATCGCCTAAAGTCGTTAAATTTCATCCACAAATGCATCGGCAGTTTGATGGTTTCCTTCCAAATCCCTCCTTTAGTTCCCATTGTATCCTTGTATATGGGAGACCACTTTCAAAATCCTGCGCTGGATCTCTCGAGTCTAAAGTTTCGAGATCAGTATTTGTGGTAGAGAGTCCACGAGTACTATAGTGGGTATTGTTTGAACCCCTCACTTCTCGGACGTTTCTGGTAAATAATCTGGTGGTTTACTGCGTCGACATAAATTTAGCTAAAGCTGTTACCTACTCTCAGATGCAAATATATGTTGCGGTTGCTAGGTGGAGCCACCGGTAGGACATTACTAATCTCTCCTACCTAAGGCTCTCATGGGGCGCCTACCTACACATTAACAAGAGTGTTCCCCTCAACCAAGGGTCAAAGATTAGCAATGCCACAGGTGAAACCTAGCCACGGCGTCGGTAAAGTCTACGGAAATTTCGATTTTGAAGGAAAAGTAATTCGTTCTTCCCAAATTGAAAATGAGGATATTACAATATATTGGTGGACTCGGAAGCAAACAATTTTAGAGATAAGCTAAACGAGAAAAAAAAGTGCCAAGTTGGGTGTGGTAGCTTTCTCGTACAAGTACCATAAACGAATATATTGAAGAAAGGATCAATGAAATTTTTTGAATAATCTCTCTCTAATTTTCCTTGAAAATATTTGCAATTGTACTGGATGAAAAATTCAGCTTGTTACATGGATTCACGAGATGTGTTCAACCAAACATCAACACCTAAGTAAGTCGACGTATTGGCAGGTCGGTGGGCTGTTGTCGTGAAGACAACGATAGGATAGAATTGAAATTCGAACATGCGTAGACTGATTCATTGATTGGTGAACAAAGTAACTAACAAAGTAAATATGGGCCCATATGTAGCCTAACCCACACATTCCCTGAACATTTCTTCAAAATTATAATAATACCGTAAAAATAAAGCTTGTTACAGGATCTGCTGACACGATGGATCCGTAACAGCTATTGGTTTATTTTTCAATAGCGAACGTCTGTAATTAATCAGTCCACAAAAAGTTTGCCCTCATGTTTTGTTGGTTGTCGTCTCAAAATGTAGATTCAAAAAAGTTTAAAAAAATACCCATCCGTCCGTCATATGCGGAGATCTTTTTACTAAGCTACCGTATAGAGTATGAAATTGGACTAGAAAAACATAAAACGGCCGAAGGTGCGCCTTTGGTTGAGCCATCGCTTATGATTAACACATAATCATAATTGTCATTCGAATATTAACTTTTCAATGTATCTTGAGGCCACCTGAAGAAAATTGTCAGCAAAACGACTTTGGCTGGTAGGAGTTGGCTGAACTGCTTATGAGATCTTACACATCATATATGATGTATATCTATACATTGTGTAAACAAAATAGTTCTGCCATGCCCCATAACTTTTTTAATCTTAAATCATAATTGTTTTCCTAATTTATGTGATTGAATTGGTATAATTTCCTTAATTTAACATGTGAATTCAAATTTGATTTTAGCGCATGAAAGATGTATACACTTTCTACCGATCTTTTTCAAGAATTAAAGTTGAAGACATGAAAGAACCCTTTGTATGGAAAATTTTAGCTAATTTGGGACATCTCGTATTTTTTGTTCTACTACTATAACGACTAGTACGACTATGACGACCAATATTTTTTCAAAATGCAGAATCGCAAAAAAACGAAACAAAAACTGCTGAAACCTCACCAACGGTATAGTTGATTGTATTCTTACACATTTTTTCTGAAGACAAAATTGAATTTAAATGCAAAAAAACATGAGCTTCTTGTGGAAATCAGGTTATTTCATGAAGAATAACAAAATTGTGACTTAAAAAGTTGGGAAAGATTTGTGGCTGCATTGGATGCATTAATCCTAAGCTTTTCAGCCGAGGTTCGGATTACCGGCAACACTTCCTTGAAAGTTCAAGAGGTGAGGAAACAACCCGACCCGATGTATCCAAACATGTCAAAATAGATAGGCACTTGCACTGAACGGCAAGTTCTCAATTTGCGTTCGGTTACTATAAATTGTTTGCAATGTCGACATTTTCGGATGCGGAATATTTGGATATGTCGTTAGTTTGTTGGTACGTTGTACAGCGATCTCATGCTGTTGTGTCAGAACGCCATTCAAGGTTCCCTCTACAACAAGTGTCACCGGAGTCGAGACATAAACCCTCCGGTATGTAAACACGTTTTGTAGGGTCCGTGTTTTGTGTGCAGGCAATAACTTCATGTTGTCATTGCCAACTGAATCACTAGCTCCCACTACATTCACCAAACTATAATATGTCACTCATCCGGTAACCAAATAAAGTAAGGCGCTTCGTGTTTTGTGATGCTCATAACGATATTTATATCTTTTTTTCTTTCAGTTCGATGAGTTGACCAGAAACAAATGCGGACTAAGTCACTCTCGACGAAGTTATGGAAACCCATTTCAATGAAAACGGAGTAAAATAGAAATTTATCTATACTTCCATGAAAATAAAGAGTTACACAGTTAAATCGATTTCGACGGTTAGGTCAAATTACCATGAACCATGATTCAGTTCATGTTTGTTACTGATGATGACCTAACCGTCGAAATCGATTTAACAGTGTGCTCATTATTTTTGTGGAAATATAGACAACATTCTATTTTACTCCGTTTTTATTAGAGACAAATGCACCCATAAACCAACATGTCCGAATTCAAGAAAGTCGACATTGTAACCACGGAGAGGGAGCGAACGAAACTTTTTGCTCTATGCAAGCACCTATCTATTCATGACACTTTTGGATCCATCTGGTCATCTTGTTTCCTGACCTCTGGGAATTTAGTGAATATTTTGCTGGTAATCCAAACCTCAGATGAAAGGCTCGGGAGTGGAACCTACAATTCTTCACTCAACTTTCTTCATTTTCCACTCAAATAACCAGATTTTTCTCAAAAAGTTGAAGTTTTTCGGCATTCAAACTCAGTTTTTCCCTTGAAAAAACAACGACTATACCATTCGAAAGTTTAGCTCTAGGGGCAGGTTTTGCCGATCTTGCATTTTAAAAAATATTGGTTCTCAGTTCAATTTCCAGTCGCTAAAATCGGGTAGGAAACCTCTAATTAGGTGAAATTTGCTTTTCAAACGATAAATATATCTATCAAATGCATTTGACAAACGAACCTGAAGTGTAGACGGGAAGTTCCCATGTGAAGATCGCTAATATACGACATTCACCCATTATAGGGAAAGATTCGATTCGAGGAAGCTCCAACAACAATGCGAAGACCTCATCATGAAATTCCGGACGATATTCGCGGTATTGGCCCACTTGTACGCCGTCAACCAGCATCACCACCATCTAATATTTTCGCACCTGATCTCTAAAGTTTTTTTTTCGATGAAGTTTTGCCACAAGAAGAGCATATGGATGTACTCACAGCAGCACGGGTAGATTTAAGGGGATATTGTGACATTATGCTGTTTGGATGAATTTGTGAAGTCGTTGATCGAAGATTGTTTGTAGGCCTTTTGCCCTTTGTCTGCCAGAAATTGAAGGATTTGAATGAAATGAAGCGTTATTACGTTATAAGAGGCTGATTCAGATTTGACTCTGCGAGGAACTGTCATCTAAAATTAAAAATAAATAGATGAATAAATTATAGTGACGATAATGATCAAGTGAGCCGAACGATAGGTATCTAGTAGCTGTATCACAGGTCAACTACATTACCCATGTAATAATCGGTTAGCTGTAATGACGGCGCACCGTGTCTACCTCACCATGAAGACCGAACGGTCTTGCGGGTTTTGCCTAACAGGCCCCTGTCAACATATTCATTAATTCACTATACAGAGTGTTCGGTATAAGAATGACTAAAGTTTAGGGATCGATTCAGCAACTAATTTGCAACAACTTTAATCTCATAGCATTTTTTTCGCTCCTTTTTTGTATATTGTACGTTATCTCTGAGTTTTTTCTTCGTATTTTTGACCTTAATCCAATGAAATGGCCATAACTCCCTTAACCATAACTCCCAATCGGGTATTTACTGAATGAATTAATTTAAAATTATACTGTTGAAAAAAGCGTTAAATTTCATTAAATTTTCATTCTAGAAATAACTGATGGGATTTTACCCGTTAAATACCCGAATTCGGGAAAATACCTGGGAAAAAACCAAGGAAAATACCCGATTGGGTAAATATTTGGGTATTTTCAAATTAAATTCCCGAACTATTTTTGCAGTTATAGGTTCTAAAACTTTTATGTTGAAACTATATAATGTTCGACTCATCAACGTGCACCGAGAATTTAAAGCGCATGCCGAGCGTTTGAAGCTCTCAAGAGCTCCTTATGCGGGCTCCGGCACTTCTTTTGTCGGCTTCCAGCTTCGCCTTGCTAACAAGTTGCTGGCAACAACAAAGCGCGCAAACGGCGCGAACGATTTTAACAAGGTATAGTTTATATTGCATTTGTTCATAAGAATGTAAAAATTAATCAAAGGTATGGCATTTACTGTAAAAAACTAAAATACCCTTAACTTAGGGTTTTTCCTACATAAATACCGGGTTTTACCCATTTAGGAAAGTACCCGGGTTTTCATCTTTTGGGTATTTACCCTTCGCCTATCTCTACTCATAACTCACGTAGTACGAGGTTTCTTCTAGCCTATACTTGAATTTTTGTCAACTTTGAGCTTTTTAACCAATTTTGAATGTTGATTTACCACCATATCATCTACTGGAAAATGGATGAGCTTTACGGTAAAAACATCTACTTACATTTTATCAGCTTTCTATCGGTTTATTAAATTGTTATTTAAGGGCGATTTTTGATAGAGAAATCGGTGTTTGAAGTCGGGAAAACGTAAATTTTTTAACGATATTTGGGATTTGGGATGGGAAATTGAAGGAGGGAAGGCGACATAACTACTTGATTCTTTTCGCTGAATCAGCTTACAACTACGTACAGCTCTATTCTTGAGACGGCGCACAGCGGCCCAAAATGATTTCGAATCCTTGCATGATGATAGGAGGTTTCTCAAATCAGAATAAAAGCTTTTCTTCTTAACTCTAATTATTTTTCTGTAGATTTTCTTTTTGGTCAAGTAGTCATCTAAGAACGGCTGAATGAATCCTCTACGCCGGAGCTTCCTGTAACTTGCTCTTAGTTCGTACTTAGCCGTAGCACACTCAGAGTCAAACCAAGGACTACGACGTGTGTTCGAGCCGCTGGGCTTGGCTGGGAGGTACATTTTTAGGGTCTTCCCGACTTCAATTATGAGTGATATTAGATCATTATAACCTGATTCTACTGATTGGGGTTGGCTGTTGGATAAATTTTCAGAAATTATTTTACGGTATTCATCACATTTTTTAGGGTCCCATTTGAGCTTGGCTTCCAACCAATTCGAGGGGAGAGACCATCCCAAGCCAGAATTAAATGGCATTAAGAGTTCCAATAGACATGGCGCGTGATCAGAGCATGAGTCTGGAGCGAGAATTTTAAAATCAATAACGTCCCAAATGGTGTTCGAATTTACCCAAACCAAGTCAACAGTGCTTGCACCATTTTTGGAAAAACTAGTGAAAGATCCTGGAGAGTCACTGACTGAACGGCCATTTACTACTGAGAAACCGAAAGCTTCCATCGAACCAACAAGTCTTGTCCCGCTAGAATCCATGATGGTGTCAAATGACGTTCGTTTGTAGTTTAAAGAACTTCCTTCAAATTGATCGGGGTCACCCTCATTCAAAACACCTACCCTACCATTCCAATCACCCCCAAGAACAACACGTACACCTTCGAATGAACTATGCAGGTCCTCCAAAGCAGCATTGAGCTCAATATTTGCTTCTACCGTGCACCCCTCGTTGAGATAAGCAGTCCCAAAAATTATTGATTCACTCCCATACTCAGCCAAAACAAATAAAAAGTATCTTGATTCTAGAACAACGGAACACTTGATATTTTCCCGAAAGTACAAAGCCAATCCACCACTTGCCCTTCCTCTGTTGCTACATCTGACAGCATGAACGCCCAGTGACTTATAACCATCAATCATAAAATAAATATCATCTTCTAACCATGTTTCAACTAAAAAAATTAAATCTGCGCTTAGATCCAAGAACGTATCCTTTTCTAAAACAAAATTATTAAAACCATTACAGTTCCAAAACATAACATTAAAACTTCTTAGTACAGAATTTGCAGGGATATCTTCTTCTTCAGAGTTTATTCGTTTTTTGGTGTAGGCGCTTTTTTATTAAATTTACTTTCCAGTGGAGATATATCTTTACGCTTATTTGGTTTGTCTTTCGATGACTTCGGGGAATTGGCAACTTGGGATTTGCCGACCGCTTCATCATTATTCTTTTTGATCAAAGGAGGGAGGTCCAATTTCACATAAGCAGGTTTAGGCACTCCGGCACGAGCAGCAAAAATTTGTTCCTTATTTTGACGGACGTCCAAAGTATTTGATGATTGTGGGACGTCTATCTACGTAAATGGCGAGGGAGTTAAAATTCAAGAACGCTATGTCGGGAGAGAACAGCATGAAACATAAGGAAGCCATACAACAATGAGCAGGACAAACAACCATTGCATACCAAATGGGTATTCCGCGTAAAATAGTACGCTGGATCAATACCATTATCAATCAATCCAAGATTGATGGCCAAAGGCTTTGAACAGAATGATAAATTTGACTCAAATAGAGTTTACGCACCTGTTCATAGTTACCGGTTGCAGTAGTTGTAAAATTCAATTTGAAAATGAACCAATAGGGATGTGCCTGTGATGAAATGAGGAACCCTGTTACACATCTAATAACCTATCGACTTTACACCATCGCCAATCATAACATTTTGTTATTATCAATCTATCACCAATCACAAATCATTTTATCTGAATCAAGTTATCGATTTATCACTCGAATAACACATTGTGTCGTCACCAGCTGCTCATTCCTCTCCTCGCGGTACAAATCCTAAGACCAAGTAGAACTACCTACCTCAGTCTGACGAGTCAGTCAACCGTTGTTATTGTTGCCCGAAGGGTCTCTCGTAAACTTAAAATATGTTTTGTTATTAGTGAATCAAATTTTATTGAGATACCTATGTTATGCACCGTCAAGGGGGAGTACGCTTTTTCGAGTGTGTTGGATTTTCCTTAATAAACCGAAATATTTTTATTTGACTTCATTTAGTAGTTGTGAATCGTTTATCCTATGGAACCTGATAAAGAAGAAGGACGGTTGTGTGAAGATGAAGGGAACATCAAATACGTAACTACTTTTTAAAATGAGACATACATGAAGAACTCAACGTATTCAAGCCTGCTGATTTCAAAGACTACAGACTGAAACGATTAAAGATTTAAAACTATGCAAGTCTATACGGTTTGAAGAAAAGTCCTAGATATTACAATAAAAAACTTCACAGTTTCATGGAAGGGCAAAGTTGTACCAGAGCCGATTTTTGCTTAAATTTCAAGGAAAAAGAATGGTGCAAAATGGTTCTTCTTGCTTTTTGTTGACGAGTTGATTATTATGTTATCTGAACAGCGGGAAATTGAAAAATTGAAAGCTGCGCGCAAAAAGGAACTCAATATGAAAGATCTAGGAACACCTTCTACTAATTCAACTTAGCTGAGTGCAATGCTACCAAGACTCTTATGGATCCAAACGTCGAGATCTCAACGAAACCCTCAAGTGAAAACTTCCTGGAGTCATGATTCCAACAGCTTGTTTGACCTCTGGTTTCTGCAGGAATGTGCACTCGACCAGATTTGGCATTTTCGTTTGGACACACCAACAGGTTTCAATGTATGGCAAGAATCATTTAATAGAAGGTCGGAACTATAAATGCGTTGACTCGGTATCAACTGGAGCAATATAATCTTTCACGGACATCCTCACAAACCGCTTCCTCGTGCCTAGGTGACTACGCGAAGCTCCCCGCCGGAAGTGAAAGGCGTTTGCGCTGTACTCGATCCTCCCCGGCAAGTTCTAGCAGACACACGCGAAGCGTCCCGTGCCGAGAGAATGGGTGATGCACCACTCTAGTTTGACAACCACAAACTTGTGCAAGATTCTTCAAGAACACTTTCATAGGCATCCACCCAAACGAGCTTCTTCTTTTTTGATGCTTTGGTCAAATACCAAACTGATGTCAATATCAAGATAACTACAGAGGAGAAGTAGGTCAATCAAAAAGAACGGGTGTCTGGAAAAACGGATTGGAGAGTACGATTCGCACACCATCACCCTTACCAAATTTATGCAAATCGTTTCATGTAAATACCAGTCAAAATTTTATGTTTGACCGCTGACGATTTCGATGTATATTTTCACCTAATTTCCCTTAGAGACGAGTCTCACGATATTATTCTTCGTCAATATTTACTCACGATATTTACTGACTTCATGCAGACTGACCTTGCAGTTCATTTAGGATGAAATTGAAGAGTATTTTATTGATTCTGAACTTTATTGCGTAGAATCTTTTTCCATGTCGGGACGTTCAATGGCTGAGCAATTGCCTAAAGTCCAGGTTACAGCAAATAAAAATTTAGAATAATTAAAGTATTAGGTAACTCAAGTATATAAAATGACGAGGAGCTTAGCGTGCTTGAAGAGAAAGGAAGCGGGGAGCTTCACTTATAAAAACTCGTCGATGGAGAGCTTAGGGAATGCGCTCTCGTGCCTACAGTCATCTACTCGTTCGCTCTCATACACATTTCTTCTACCATTTGATGAGCAAATTGTGACCAAGCTATCAATGAAAAATCCAAGAGGAATGCAGATTGATTCTGTTTTCCTAGTAGGTATTCACGTAGTAAATATTTTTGTATTTTCTCATCTTTACAAACATTCGAATATATGAAATCAGTACATAATCTCGTCTTCTTTTCTTTGATATTGGTAGTTATCCCACATTACATCTACGAATGAGTACAAATTCATGGAATTCTCGAATGATCGCCTCATCTCGTTGCCTTGCTAAAATGTGGTAATTGATATGGCGTATAGACAACTTCTTATCAAATGAAAACCCGATCGTATTTAAGATCTTTGTACTCGCGTTTCAAAAGATAACCGTACATTGCTCACAATGGTACAGCAATAGACCATGCCGTAACAGGGGTTGTACCTCGGTTCGTATCATGTTTAATTGTGCATAATCGATCACACCCAATTGGACTTATGTATAGGACCAATCTCAAAAGGATTTAATCATTTATCAAGTTTTTCGGCAAAGTGGAATTGAGTAAAACATCATTTTGATTTCCCAACCCGTCGATGGCTTTACGTCGATAATCTAAACGTAATATTTATGATGAAATGCAGGTGTTTTAATTTTTCTCCACTGAAAAGAGCGTTATTCAGAAAATATTCACATTGAAGTGGTTTGGAGCTCACCCCTTCGAGAAACAGCGCAGGGATCTCTTAAACTGCAAAGGATTCAGCTTGACGCAGCTAGGTCAAAGTTGTAGTGGTGAGAGCAATGTTACATGAATATCAAAGGGAGAAGATTCTCAGTGAAGTAGGTATTTGTGAGTTGCATCCCTACTGAAAATATAAACGAGGGAAGAGGGCGCTGCAGATCATTATAGCTAAAAAGCGTCATTATTTCCGTACGAAAATAAGTTAAGAGTAGTTTATAGGCAATCATTAAACGCAATCTACCAACACATCAACTAAATGTAGCTGAACGGACGTAGACACCTACCGGAAGGTGATAGAATAAATGACATCAACAAATCATAAATAAGTTATACAATAATAATTAAAATATTACAACTAATAATTTTAATACTATCTGAAACCAATTCTATATTCATTACTCATAATTTATTTGGTGTTTGAAAGAATTCTCATGATCCCGCCAGGCATCAAAGAATCAAAAGCCCGGCAATTCCTGTACTGTGCGACAATGCAACCATTGAGCTAAGGAATGCTTTTCGGCAAATGGTTTCGATACTGGAGTCTCAAAACACAACTCAGGCACGCCAATACAAAATGATGAACATTCAGTCTTGGCATTCACTTCGTGTGTTCGTTTTCAATTTTTCTCCCAAGTGCTGCTAGTATTTATGGCAGATCCTTCTTGAAGAAGAGACACTCCTTTCGGGAAAATTGGTACGTTAGATTTTCCGTAGTTATCGCTTTCGACCCATTTTTTCTATATCTAGGAGAAAGCATGATAGCATGTACGATTTTTCGTATGTAGCTTACAGGAGTTCAGACCATTCTAAGCGTTAACCAATCGAGAAACACCGTTTTTCAACATTCCCTACACGATTATTTGTGGCTTACACGGCTTCCGGTTTTTGTAAATGTTCTACATATTTTTCAATTCAGAGAGTTTAGCGGTCGTCGCCATAACATATTCTAGTCTGAAATATAAGCGTATTGCAATTTGCTGGATTTATTTTACATCGGGACTTAGATCCCAGCTCAGTGAGTTGAAAACAACACTTCTAGAAATTAACTCAGCTAATATTGTGGAGATTGGTAGTAGCTGGCTGGCTGATTGGTCAAGATACCGAGATTTCTGGCACATCCCGAATCGATGTTGGATTTTTGAGCTAAATTCAGCTAAACTTCGGCCTAATAGGTTGAGAGAAAGGCTCCGGACGGGGAACGGTCGGATTTTTAAAAAATGAAAGAGAAATCTTTATATCGCGAAATCTAAACCTATCACGTTTGAGGACGATTTAGAAAAAAACTTTCATGGTTTTTTTACGGGGTTCATTATTGAAATCGAATCCAAAGCCCCAAAATAGAAAGTTTTTGATCATGATTTCGAGATTACTGGCACCTCTCATTATTTAAGAACGCCGGACGGAGTACTTCGCCTCTAGAAACGTAAACCAACAAAGGATACGATTCTTCTTCTCGGTTGATTGTAAAAGTTGATTATTGAAAATATGAAACCAAAATCGCAAAAAAATTAGAATTACTCGGATTTCCTCACATTATTTATAACATGGCTGAAGATATTCAGTTCTAAACCAAGAGGAGAGAAGAGGAATCCTGAATAATGAAATTCTTTAAATTTTTAAAAACAAAATATTGTCCTAAAAAAATATTTATGAGCATTAAGTATTGTGGTGTAATGTTGAGGGTGAAAAGTGTAGAGTTTCTTTCAACGTTCTGCAGTTTCAAAGTTTGGTTAGTGTGTTTTTTAGTGTGGTTCTGTATAGTTCTAATTCAACGAGTATGTCGTCTACCGAATCCACATACAGACTTGAAGGCATCACTTGTATAAAAAGTACACTGGATCGATGAAGGATGGACAGAGCTGTGCTTAACTTTGTTTTGTGGAACATTTGAAGTATTCAAATTCTGTTATGAAACCAGGGTGGCTTCTTTTATTTCTTAGTGGTTCTCTGACACCAATGCACTTTTTTCAACTTGTGATCTATGGTCCACATGGGTATTTTAATTTGTAATCGAAACCTCCATTTATCCACTACTGAGCCTTGGCATTCGCTCGTCTGTAGTGTGATTCTGACAATCAAATGTATATCATAATTTCGGGAAATGCCTAATTATACGTTACCCAAAATCCACGAGAATTCTTGGGAAATATGTATTCAAATAGGGTAATTAAATGCATTCGAATGGTATGGAGTAACCAACAATTTCCACAGTAAGCAACTAGGATCAAATATGAGATGAACAAATCCCATGACCCATATATGTACTCGTAAATATAATAGTTTCTTTATCATGTGCGTATTAGATTTTCTAAATTTCTTGTTTATAGTTAAATCACTACTAGAAATATTTCCTTGAATAGAAGGCTCACAACGGATTCCAAAAACATCGTAAGAGCACAAACCTACATTTGTATAACTTATTTGTTGATTTGCCTTGAAATTCTGTGGATGTTGCGAGGTCCGACTTTCTATACTTTCGAAACTGGTATGTTATTGTTTATTTTAATTACATATCACACGATTTGTTAACTAATGAACTACCAGGATTCGAAAGAATCCAAAAGAATTCGAAATTACGGCATTCAATATTTAGACTTTTTATTATCTGGTAACGACCGATTTTTTCACACACAACATCCTCTGGTAGGAGATGAATATGGCTAAGAGGAAAGCTTACCTACTTGTCAGTTGCCACCCCTTTACGTCAATCTTCTTGGCCGCGACCATCACGCTCGCCCACCCACGGGGGCAAGTGTTGAAGTATTCGTGTTTCAATCGTTCTCCGCTAGATGCCTTCCATTACCAAATGCGAGGTTCCTCTGCTTCCCGTTCAAGTCAGAGCTAATGACGGACCCAGGAGAGCATCTTTTTACAGAAACAGTTTATCCGAATAGTATTCGCAAATGTATTTTCAGATTTGCCGGTGTTCCCCACGGTTAATATATCTGTAACTCATTTTTAAGTAAGTGGGTAGAACAAGATATTTCGTGATTCTCCGATCCTTAAACTCCATACTTTTATGTATCCTTGAGGCTGATAACTCGGAAAAGAGTACGGTTTTGATTCTTGTTTTATACCATGAACCTTAGAAAGTGACGAAACTTAACAATATCTCATATCGCTCAGATTTCTTAATAAAATTTGCTAGTAATTATCTCTTGGAGAAGAAAATCTGAGTTCTCAACAGTCCTATTCATTCATTAGTGTTTTTCCATAAAAATCAGGTGTCAAAAGTATTATATAATATGCTAGCTCTTGGATATTATAACCCCAATATGCTATTGACACCAATATCTTTTTTCAAACCCTTCGTGTGTTTTGTAATTTACTAAGTTAAGTATTGTTTTGAATAAAAACTTTTTTTCATGAAAAAACGACGGAAATATCTTTGCTTATGAGTCTCTGTAATAAGGCATGTGAATTTTAGCATGAAGTGTTAAAAGATGCGCCAAAATCTAGGCTTTCCAGCTATATAACCAGATTTGGAATTCCATGTAGTTTTGTGAGGGGAAATTCCTTTTAAGTAAGAAAAGCGTGGTTTTTCAATGGATACTCCGGTTTATCATCATGCATTGATTCGTCTGATAAAGAAAAAAAAATCGAACTCGGATTTATTTTAAAATGACTAATGAAGCATTTTATTAAATTGTACATTTTTACTGTAGATACTGTTCAAAATATCCACCATTCTGCTGAATGTGGAGACGACGCCTCCACCAAATGATGTCGACTGCTCGCTCCAGCTCCCTGGTCTTTTGCCTCATGTCGTGAGCACATTGGTGGATATTTTGAACAGTATGTACTGTTAAAATGTACAATTGATCACAATGCTTCATTAATAATTTTTTTAAACATCCGAGTTCGAATTTTTTTTTACCAGACGAATCAACGCATGATGAAAAACCGGAGTATCCAGTGAAAAACCACGTTTTTCCTACTTGAAAAGCAACTTTCTCCAAGAAAACTATACGGCATTGCAAATCTGGTTATATCACTGGAAAGCCCAGCTTTTGGCGCATTTTTTAGCACAACAGGCTAAAATTCACATGCCTTATTACAGGGACTCATAAGCGTTTGAAGGAAGTCGAGATTTCACAATTTGACAATTTGTCCTTCTCAAGCTGATTTTTCATCGTTTCGCTGATGTTTCGCCGGCTCACAAATGTTTGTGCCCGTTAGGACGATAGGAAATTTAACGCTCTTTCCAATAGTAGAATCAGGTTTGAAACCTCACGCAAAATATGAGAGATATGGCCGTTTGAATGCGGTAAGGTCGAAAAATCTTAAAATTGAAAAAAAAAAAAAAAAAAAACGCATTTCCAAGGGTGTAAACAAAAATTGCTAAGTAGCATTTTCGATCGGAAATTTTCCGTAGAATCTTCTCCTGGCCTGTGACCGTCACGAAATGTAACACCCTGTATGTATATCTATTCGATTCGCTGTAATGACGGCGCACAGTGTATACCTCACCATGAAGACCGAGCGGTCTTGCGGGTTTAGCATAACAGCGCTCCGTCAACATATTCATAAATTTTCTATACTGAGGCCTATTAGTGACAAGACAAGCGAAAAAGCATTAGTGTTATTCCGAAAGATTGCTGTATTCTTATTTTTGATTGTGTTATCCCTTTGATTTTAGCTTTTATGATTGTTTGACAGCATAGCTTTTATGATTAAGGACCGCAGCGGACAGAATTTGATTTACTATTTCAAGTACTTTGTAGTCAACATCTAAAAACCGTTTTCAATCTTCCTTCAAAATCTGTTTGTCTACGTTTCAAGATACGTCGATTTGAGAAAAAATCACAAATCATGTGAAACCCTGTCAATAGAATTGATTGATTCTGTTTTCCTAGTAGGTGTTTATGTAGTAAATGTTTATGGTTTTCAAACCAATTGAGAACGGTCTGAAGATCATTATTTAAGTTAGGTATACATTAAAATGTAATTGCATTCTAGATGACATATAGCAGCTCCAATGAAAATACTTCATCACCAAACGTCGCTTGCTGAAGAAGTTAGCATCTGGGGTTCCGCAGCTGGAGGAACAAATATTCTTACAAATAAAACCCCACAAATGATTTCTCATCTCTACCAACAAAACAAACAAACATATGAAATTAATACATAATCTCGTTTTCATTTCTTTGATGTTGGTAGTTACCCCACATGGGTAGAATTGCTACCATCTATGAATCTACGATTACGTCCATGAATGCGTACTATTTCATGGAATAATCAAATCATCAAATAATCTTGTTGCATTGCTAAAATGTGGTTATTCAGGTGATGTATAGACGGCTTCCTATTAATCTGTTCCATCAATATAAGTTACTACGCATTCCAATATATTGTTTGGGTTATTTGGAACCTAGCATTTATTCGAGCTGAGATTGCAGCAGGTACCTTCAGGTTAAATTAAATTAGGTGGTATTAGTAATCTTTGTGTTCAAATTTTAGGCAACAAACATCTATTGTTACAAATTGGTACAGCAGCAGATCATGCTGTAAGGAATTAAGCATTCTTGTTTCGTTTTCATTTTTAATTTTGCAAAAACGATCAGACTCAACCCGATTTGTGCATACGGACCGGATAAGGACCACAACAGGATTTCATAATTTATCCAGTTTTTCAAAAAAGTGGAATGGAGTGAAACATATTTTCAATTTCCCATGCTGTAGATAGCTCATTTTGATATTCTAAACGTGATATTTATTGGTGAAATGCAAGAGGATTCCTTTTTACTCACTGAGAAGAGCGTTATTCAGAAAATATTCACATTGAAGTGGTTTGGTTGAATGAACATTTAGGTTCATTCCGTAGGACTATACAGGGTGTCCTATCTATATGGGCCCATTAAGGAATTACAGAATTGGTTGAACTGTAATGTCGATTCTCCGATAATGATTGTTGATGATGGAAACTGGCTTCTGCTGATAGGAAATTTTATGCTGATATCAAAAATGTGGTCAAAATCTAAAAAATGTTGAAGATAATTGGAGAAAATTTTTTTTTTTTTCAAAAGAATTCGTCGATTTTTGTTGTTCGCAAAAAGTGAAATAACTCTAAAACGAAGTCTCTAAAAAAATTTTCAACGATGCATTTTCTTTTCCAAATTTAACGTAGAATCGAAAAATAAAATTAAAAAGAGGGGTCAAGAGGTAACCTCAAGTTTCAATCGAAGATTTGAGGCATTGAAACATCGAAAAATGAAAAACGGGTTCCACCACCTTTAAGTAGAGTGAAAAAACTGTAGAAAAGGTCTGGTTCAATTTTTTGATAGCTCGCACCGTATGGCTGTAATTCCTTAATAGATGGGACAGCCTATATATAGGAATATGGTTTGAAGAATATAGTTTTTCAACATTCCCTACACGATCAAGTCAAAATAATATCATCTACTCTATGGAGTTTATTTATGACGTATACTGCTCCCGATTTCTCCAAATACTCCACACATTTTTTAGTGTTTCGGTGAAGGTAGCATACCGTATTTTAATGTGAAAAATAAGTGTAGTCCGATTCGCTAGTTTCATTTTACATAGGATCTTGGAGCCCAACACTGAAAGTTGAAAACAACACTTTTAGGAATCAATTGGCTAATATTGTGGAGATTGTTAACAGCTGGCTTTTTGGAGGTACTGGAGTTTAGTGGTTAAGCTAGTACATTCGGTAGTGAATCGGCAGCGTAAACGGTATGCATAGTTTTCCCTCGATGTATCGCTTGGAAGGATGACCATCAACACGGGGGTAGGGTTGACGAAGCCGTGTGAAATCGGCCAAGTTTAAAAGGCTGTAGCCCCTTTCGTACAGGGATTTAACGCTAGTGTGGGCTCGGGAGAGAAGACGATTGTTGAGTGAGGGATCCACCCGGAGAGAATGTCGAGAGGAAACTTTACTATTGTGGAAGGGACTTCTGATGGTGTGTGGCGATACGTTGTGGTGGTGGGGCCGAAGGTCGGTGGAGGGCCAGCACGACGATCAGGGTGGTGCGGGGTGTACTTCTCTAATCAGGCCCCAATTCAATCGTCTATCCTCCTTCCAATCATCATCCATCCTATGAAACTTAAATTATCACACTCTCTTGTTAAGTTCTTGCTTCCTTTCCGTTACTTTTTTTTAGGAGCTATATTACACGCTGTTATACCTATTGAATTTCACTATGAGTTGTAACGGCACTTTTTCCTAACGGCGTTTTGTCATATATGCTGAACCAGCCGTTTGAGAATATTTGCATCGTGGAAGATTTAGTTTAATAAAAAGTGACTACCTAATTATTTGAATGGAAAACCCGTTAGACCATATATGCTTGACATTATAATTAAAAACTGTTGTAAACAACTAGCAGTAACTTAGGAAACCGATGTAAAGCATTATGCAAATTTGATTATTTCCGTACTTTATAGCTCTGCTATGTGGATGACTGGTAGTGGTGAAGATATAGTATATTACCAAAATTCGGAGCCTCGTACTTTCTTAGTATGTTCTAGATGACTTAGGAAGAGCCTCATTTAATAAATGTATAAGCACCGTTGATCGATTAGGAATTCAATTACCCACAAGAGTCTCTTCTTACCCAGTAATATTTTGTATTCTAGATATCTTAAAGGAGCTCCATTTCAAATTTCCGAACCGTTGGTTGCTTGGTAAAAAATTCAACGTATCCGAAAAAAATAGTTTGCTTCCCTAGTTACAAAAGTTGTAATAAATTAGATTTTTGAAAAGACAACTACATTGCCTTTATATCACGTGATTCGATTGTAGCAGTTTGTAAGGCGATTTTTACAAAACCCACCAGTTATTTCATGTTTGCTTTTTTTCAGTCAAAGGAGGTGATCCAAACTGAGTTGGTGCATTTGATCCATTGAAGGAATGTATATCAATTACAAACAGTAAAAGCCAAGTGTTGATTCGAAAGTTGTATATATTCAGATCTTTTATTACTCCAATACCATGGTATTTGCCATTATGTTCTGGGGTCATGTCGTTGATCTTTGGTACACTTTTCATCAACGTTGATCCAGTAGAGTTACAGTGAAATGCTCGCCGAGGAAATTTACAAACGAATTAAAAATGTTAACTACCCTCAAAAGTTTTTGGTTTACGTTTCAAGGTAAGAAGATTTAAAAAATCAAACTGTTGAATAAAAAAAATCCTTCCTTACACCGTCCGAGCTTTTCTCCGAAACAACTAGAAAAATTTAACTCAAAATTCCTACATCGATCTGGGTGTCAATCAGCCATAATAATATTCAGGATACGTATACTTGAAAATCGAAAACTCAGAAACTTTCGAGGTATGTTAGAGGATAGTTTTTTTTTATTCAGGTGGAAACGAATTCCGTGAAACTAATGATACCATTTCGGCTTATTTACGATAATTTTTTTCGTGTTTTCCACTTTTTGTCACTGATGTAGCACCATTTCCTTCATAAGGAATGTAAAACCAATTCTGATTACACTACTGAAAGCGTTGAATTCCCCGTCTTCAATTTTATGAAGCGAACCAGTAGGTAAAAATGAACTCCAAAAGTTACGCGTGAACAGTATAACAAGTTTCCCTACACCTTTTCAACGTCAATACATGTTTTGTTCTTTTAGATGAAACTTTGTGGAGGGGATGAATTTTGAATGCAAAAAAAATGTCTTTTTGGGCACATTTGACGTTTTTTTGAGAAAAAAAAATACCTGTATGACTGAGGAAATTTGGAGGAGGTTTTAGTATTATTTTATGTTTTTATGCTTAATCGAACGGTGACCCAACTAGACCTCCCCATCAACGAATTAAATTCGTTTTTAGTCGTGTTATCTCAATTTTGGAGTCTAGGGAGTGACAATCAATGACATTCACGATCGAAACTTATTTTGAACAGCTGCATTCTCAAAACTCTGTTGTAATATCACAAGAACCGTTCAAAACGGGGATGCAAACGAGCGCTCATCTTTAGGTGGAAGCATATCGCTGATACGGTGGTTCGGGCGAGTGTGATTCCCGCAATCTACAATTCGTTTGGCTAACGTTCAAGGTCAGGACTGCTGATTGTGTTGAATCAGGCATTTATAGAAATATAAGCCACTACTTGGTTTATAATTTCATAAGAAACCTTAATAATAATTTTGATTCATTTAGGCCAATCCACCTAGAAAAGTGAACCACAGACGCATCAACCCTACCAACTAGAAACAAAAGAGAATACAGTGTAGATAGGGCTGTTACATTTTGCGGTTGAGACCATTCTGTCGATTCAAGCATTTATCGAGTGGCTGGCATAATAATTTTCATATTCCCTCCAAGACCATCTATTACTCATTTAGACTGGGCGTTTTTAGTAAAAGTAAACAATAACACAGCCCCAAAAAAAAAGTTCTGAACCAATATTCTGATTAGGTTTTCCGTACGTATTTTGGTGTGGTAAAAACTAATCTAGAGTCAGAATTGCCGTTTACTCCTCAAAATTTTGCGCTACGGCGGAAAAACCCTTCACGAACGTCGATTTTTCAACAAAAACTTGAACAAGCTGATAAAAAATAAAAATAGTTAAATAGATGGTCAGATTCCGCTCACAGCATGAATTTTAAGGAATAAAAATCAAATCTGACAAAAAAAGTTTTGAATGGTCCTGCTTAGACCGTAAACCCCTCAAATGGGCAACTATTCCCCTTCTTTAAAAATTCAAATTTGATGTGTATTCTTACTTTACTTTAATTTTCACGGACGTAAAAAAACTAAGAATATACATAAAATTTAAATTTTTATCGGAGGAGTTCATTTGCCCCCATGTGGGGGGGGGGTTATTGGGTTATTTATAGGAAGTTGTAGTAGGATATTTTTTCTGCTAGCACTTTTAGTTTCAGTGACCCAAAGAACCTAAGAATATACATCAAATTTAAATTTTAATGAAGGAGAATATTTTCCCCCTTGGGGGGTTTATGGTCTAAGCATGACCATTCAAAACGTTTTTTGTTATCAGATTTGATTTTTTCCTTAAAATCCAAGATGTGAGCGGAATCTGACCATCTATTTAACTATTTTTATTTTTTCATTAGCTTGTTCAAGTTTTTGTTGAAAAATCGATAGTTTAGAAGAGTTTTTTTCCGCGGTAGGGCAAAATGTTGAGGGGTGAACGGTAAATTTCTGACTTTAGACCCGTTTTTACCACACCAAAATACGCACGGGAAACCTAATCAGAATATTAGTTCAGAACTTTTTTCTGTGGGGCTGTGCAATTCGATGTCATCGCCGTTTGTTTCAATGTCAGCCTCCATCTTCAACTCTTGATGAACTTCATCGTTTCACTCACACCAGGGGCACTAAAAACATTTCTAACTACCTTGTTTCGAAAAATGTTGGTTTAATATGATGTTTGATTTTTTGCACCGTCCCAGAGATGAATCCGTAAGGTGGGATGGAGAGCCTGCTTATATATTAGCACTTGAGGGGACAGGTTGTTGCTGGCGCGTCAAGCTGTTTACTTTCAATGGGGTACTGATTGCCCCGGTTCGAATCCGGCTGGCACCAATGATTAGGGCCAAAATCCTATCAAGTGCTGTATACCTGTCCTGTCGTTAGACAGTTCACCTCTTATCTCGATATCACGTGAATCCGAAACATTCCCAACCCAGGGGTGTGGGGCAATGGGAAACCACGAGCGAAATCGTCAGATAGTTCCGATCTTTAGAGGACGGCTGGCGACGTCCGCGACACCTCCGGACGAAAATCGAAGGTGAAATTCCTTGTTTACTTTACTTACTTTTTTATATTAGCACTTTGTTGTGGAGTGTGAAGCGGTAAATTTATCAATAGGGTGATGAATATTTCAATAAACGCACGGTACAATAGAATTTGCAGTCCAGACCTCACACCCTTGCTTTTCTACTTCCGTGCAAATTTAAAACCGTAGTTAATGACGTCATAATTGAGTCAAGGGACCATTCAGTCGAGTGAATCCTCGGGTGCGGGGATCAGATTATTATCAAAATAAATATTCCTACCAAAAGCTAAACACGACAAATTCTCTACCATAACATATATACTTATAGAACTGGTATGTATTCGTAAGGTCAAGTCTGGATCTCAGGAAAGATAAATTAAACATTCCCTCAAACATTCAGAAGAGATGAACAGTTTTTTATATCAACACGCTGAGAGGAGAAAGCGATCCCCCTGGTTAGTTCTTTTACTTCTTTTTTCCGAGCTGCGATGGCAGCGTACATTATGTGTTTGTATTAACAGATCAAAATGCCAAGCGGCAGAATAATAATGAACCCGGGTAAAAAGAGAGAAAGTTTGTTAAAACCCATTCTTCAGAAAGCACATTGTTTCTAGTAGGAAAATGTTTTCTTAAACTTCGGAATGAACGGACAGTGAATCATACTTTTGGAAGTTTAACGATACTTTCCGATATAAATTATTAGCACAAAGTATTTGAAAACTACATAATAAAGTATTTTATCCTGAATGATCAGCACTTGAAAACGACTTCTTTCAAATGTTAATCACATTTTCGGATTCAGCGTTAAATTTCCTAAACACCCTGTGCACATTCATATAAATAACTGAATCCTAAGAACCAAAAGTGCCATCAAACATTAAACATTAAATTTAAAAAATTAAGTTTCTGAAAATACTTGTAGATCATTCGTATTTTCAAAAACGTGCTGGATGATGATCTGATGGTATGATCAAAGTTTTGATTGGTTATCGATTTCATCGAGAAATTCAAGTTTGAGTGCGAAAAAACAGTAGGCTCCTTAAAAATACGAATGCCTACATGAAAATTAACAAAGGGATTTCCAATTTTCTGTGTCTTTGTATTCGTTGTCGTGATATAATTCAGATTGAAAAATTCAAGGATAATTTCTGTACACAAAAAACGGATGTGCAGACAGAGTGATTGGTAGATTCGTAGAATCGCAAACAGAATTTACTTTTCTTTAAAATCAGCAAAACTGAAAGGAAAGTGGTAGTAAATAATGAGGTGAAAATAACTACTACCTCATTAGGTTATTCTAGAAGGTCGGGCTTAAACAGACAAAGTGAATGGATACACTGTTCCCCATTTATTCCCTTGAGTTCAGATGAATTCAGACGCAATGGGGTTGTGAGTATCAGAAAGATCTGATTAACCGATCTATGATTTACCGATATTGAAAATAGGACTTTGCGCTCTTGAAAATAAATGATCGACTTATAAGACTTCTGAAATAAAATTTAAAAATTAAAAAAGCAATGCAAATCTCACATTTAGAAACTTAGGATTTCCGCCAACAGGCATTGAAATTATGAAGGGTAAGCCTCTGAATTTGAGTTTAATTTAATTTGCTAATCAGTTGTTATATTTCCTATAAGCGGGGATTTCTTTTGAGGATTCACAGTTGTGTTATTCGTTATTTCATCCTTTCGACAGAATGTTGGAAATCAATATTTGAAAAAAAAAATTCGAAGACGCTCATTTACAACTAGCTCATTTTTGTTATACTTAACTTTTTTTATGTTTGTGTTATAATTTGCAGCATTGTTTTATTAGGTTTTCGGATTCTACACATCTTGAAACGTAAGACAAATAAGTTTGAGGGACGTTAATTTTTCTTCTCAAAAAAGTGTCTCAAAACACATATTTAAGTACTTTAACCAGGTAGCCCTTGAAACGAAGAGTGGCATAATCTGTTCTGTCAATCTTACCTTGAATTCGGACTCAGTGACCCCGCTACACGAGTAATCGCAGAAAGACCCTGATGTATTTTCTTTTTTTAAAACGATTTCCTGGCAAAAGAGATCGCAACTGTGTTGCTGATCTGGTCTATTATCGGGTTATAGGATTTTAATGTTTATGGGTTATGACAAAGGCAGGGTTGACAGTTAACGTGGTTGCCTGGGTTAGAATGTTTAAATATTATACATTTCACGTCTTACGGTGTTTTGAACCAATTTTTTGATGTCATGGCTAAACCTAGACCCAGAAGAGTTATGCAGACCTCTAATTCAAATCCTCAAGTTTGAACGTTTACTCAGGAGGGCTAACTTTCAATATTTCAATCAATTGAAATCCAGTTCTGAAGATCCGTACGTTTTTTTATCTCATTTTTGGGTGTTTTTTGAGTTTTTCCATGATAGAATTTTGTCTAAGTACATGTACGCTAACTTTAATTAGTCTTTGACAAGTAGTGCATGCAATAAAAGGACGTTCAGCTTTCAAATGAAAATACAAAAAAAAAAGTATTAAACCTAAATTATTAATGGTTTAAAAATATGAATAAATAACATCCAACAAAAACAAATAGCTTAAACTCTTTTGAAGATAGTGTAAATAGTACAGTTCATCTCATCTCTCCATCACCCTACCTCACCACCAATCAATTGAAAAAACCAAATCCACGATTCTAACAAATCTATACCTGAATATTATTTTTAAATAATGAAGACAAAGATTTATCTGTTACAATCCCTCCATTCATTCCTTTTACAATAAAAAGGCTGAAAGAGAAAAAAACCACAAAATTCTCTAGAGGATCATAGTAAGCAATTACCCCCATCATCCGTTCTCCCGACGGTAAATTCGACAACCCCAGGTAATCTTCCAAGTCTAGATCTACAGCAAAACGAGTGTCCCACCCCCACTACTAGACAATTTTAAAGTACGTCTATCATATAGACGAAACATTCGCTATATAACCTAGCTTGAACTGGAAGTCCTAAATTCCACGCAGTCGATAGTGTTCTACGGCTAACGTAGAAGCTCCAAAATGTTTTGATAGCTCATCACCTGTAGTTACTATTTGGATCATCTTACGTAAAGTGTCAGAGTAGTTTACTAGCGTAGCTACTGTGATATCCAATTAAATTCTATCACTATCGGCCTGTTCATCTTGGCTAATCCGTTTTTAGTCGAGTAAGTCCTCATGTCGTGCAATATTCCGTCAAATGGAACTATAGTACATGGAGGAATTTTTCGGATCTTATATGTATTTAGTTTGTTTCAGTGGTTTTCTATTTGGGCACGGGATGGATAGCTAATTAAGGAGCTCCAGGAACATTGTTATTCGGTCAAATCATTTTTTTTTTCTCAGCGGATGTGACGTTGTTCGAGACTTTCCAGTGGCAGAGGCCATTATACCGGGTAATTCGTCCGATGGAGCGGTGCGCCAAAGCGAGCGTGCTCTGAATATTTAGTTTAGGAAGTGGAATCAGTAGAGGGGGCGCTCCGGACGTGTGGCCGACCCTTTTCACCGGCCGGGGGCTGAGCGGCGTCGGAGTTGGGTCTGTTTACGCGGATTAGTCGTCACAATAGGTGATAATGATGTGGGAGCTCCTCCAAAACTTCAACTCTCTGATGGGAAATACGGATAAAAGGAGGAATTAGGCGTTTCTGAGAGTGGTTCGTCGCCCTACACTCATGATTCCATCTCTTAAACTCATACAACGGAGATCTGTTGAGAGCCAAGATCAAACCATTCCCACGGAACGCTGTGCAGTCGGTCGTTCGATTTCAGATACCGAGTTGGCAAGTATGAAGAAAAATTATCGCTTCAAGTTTTGGGATTTACCATAAAAGTACAAAGTACAAGTATATTTCCGAAGTGCACATTGGTTCTTAACATCATTTGATCATTAGATCGCATACAATTGACTGTTGCATGTTGACGTACAGAATTTTCATTAGAGATGTGTTGTTTGACATTAGAGCACTTCGAGTGTGAATAAGTTTTTAATCATCAACTTTATGAAAAAAAAAAAAAAAAAACAACTTCTAAACAGTATTTTGTATTCAAACAAAGATTTGGCATTTTTAGGATGCTTAATAGATTTTTCCGATTGATGAAATGAATACAGATTTTTAAAATGTTCTAGTTGATGGGATTTTTATAATAAATGTGAAAGTTCTATTCTTAAGTTAAAACCTTTCAGCCATCTTTCCCTTCTCCGCCACCTTTAGTGATTTTTGTTTTTTTACCCTAGGAGGTAACACATATAATTTTATAGCACTGACAAAACACTGGGGTCAATTTTGACCCAATATGAAAACATTCTTCCATACTGTCGAAACGCCGTTTTATGGATGTATTTTCAATTTTAAATAATTTAAATACAATCCAGAGAATTATTGAATAAAATAAATCAACTGTTATGACAACGTCAATTTCCCTTTTGAAAGTGAGTAGTCCAACGTTACTCCCCCAAAAATAGCCAGATGTAGGTTCACGAATTTTGCCAATTTTGAAAACACCCATAGATGCCACTTCAAAAAACTCATTCGATTCATACATTTCAGAGTACACTGTATGTATAGTGTAGTATGTATATGTAGTATGAACAGGGTCGGACGATTGACTAGAAAGTTACACCTAGCTTGAACTTGACCTTTCTTGAGAATCTGCCAATCACGACTTTCTTCTTACATGAAAACATTGTTTTCCAATTACAAAAATACCCTTGAATGCTGCACCGAAAAATCCATTTCATTTATCAATTCCACAGTACGTTGTATCAGAAGGGAAACAAATCAACAGAATCAGACGATTGAGATGGAAGTTACACCTAGCTTGAAGTTGACATTTGCCTAATAAGAATTATGCAAATCACGATTTTCTTCTTGCTTGGAGAATTTATTCATGTATTTTTTTCCCATTTCTCATCATGTTTGTGATATAAAGCCCTGTCATAACACCTGAGTACTAGAATAACAGAGGAAAACCGTATATAATATAGCATTTCCGAATTGAATTTTTCTTTTTCCAAAAGGACGAATTCAATTTGGACAAGCTACATGATGTACATTATATTCGAATTCGGCTTGACGAAAAAAGAAAAATGACAATCGACAATTTTTATTGGAATACACCTCATTACTTGTGAAATTCAAAATTATATTAGGAAGTGAAAGGAAAAAATAATTGGGCGTGTCCATCGACAGTCACTCGGCACACTCAGCGCATGTGATTTCAGTGGTTATTTGGCTATCACCAAACCTCTTAACAAACCTCTTACGGCATTATCTACTGAATAGGGTTTAGAAAACTATATTCACCCATAAACAGGAAAAATATTAGCTTCGGACAACCAATTTCTAAATAGTTCTCACCTAAAGAAGCTAGAAACTAGCAGAAAAATCTCAGCAATATTCTCGCAGCCGTGAATGATTGGATTCCAAATAGTTTCAGTTATGTTTCAATAGAATGAAAATGCAAGGATGAAGAAAAATACCGAAACATTGTGACTCATCTCGTGCAACAGGCAATAACACTGGGGTCACTTGCTCCGACTCCAGTGTGAAGTTCTAGGGTGCACAACATGTTGAACAGATAAGATTCTGTTGTTGGGTTGATAAGATTGAAAATTTTAGATTAACACTCAGAGCCATAGAAAAATCTTAGCTCATCCATTATTATTCACAGTGTACACTGATACTAAACCGTCACAATAGCCACTGTACACACTGAACAAAAACTCATCAAGGTTTCGCAGGTGCCACTCACATTAAAAGGAGTTTAATTCGATATAAAGTACACACACAACAACAGAAACCATGACAGTAGAGGCCTTCCCGGAACCGAGCTTGACACAAATGAAACCTCACCCTCATTAGCGGAGGATTTTTCGGATGAAATAGTTAACGATCTGCTACAAGCCGCTTAGCGGGACCACGCATCCACATTGGACTCACCGGTACAATAAATCCCTTAGAGTGTATTAAAGAAAATCTACTAGATGTGAACCCATTGAACTAACTATAGAAACACAGTATATTCCTACATAGAAGGCAACGTATGTTGAATCACACTAACTAACGCTGTCCCCGATTAATTGTAACACAAACCGTATCATTACTGAACCAGGACATTAGCAGAGCGTCGAATGTCAGTTACTCGTATGAAACAGAAACAAATTTACAAACCAGAACAAAACATGAAAAATCTTTCTCATGCATTTTTAAGCATTTAATTTGCTAGTATTAATTTCATTTCTATTTGAAGTTAATATTTTCATTTACAAGTGCATGTCAGGCATTCTAGACTATACCTGGTTCTCGTATAATGAAAATTCGTTCTTAACTTTTGAAAAAGCATTAAAGAAGTCAGAAAAAGGAAGAAATGGGTCAAAAGTTTTTACTTGAAAATAAAAATTGTAACATTTATTTTTTAATTTCTCATCAACTAAAGCGTGTTTAAAATGTATATTAATCTCACCACTCACCGCATTAAAGTGCGATAAATTCTAGAAATTCCAAATCTTTGATTGAATACAAATTATTGTTCAGAAGTTGGTTTTTGGTCATAAAATGTATAGTTACAAATTTAGTAACATTCGGAGTGTCCAAATTGAAAACTAAATTAACATAAATATAATTTGCAGTTAATGAAGATTCGGGGTATTGAAATCCATCATTGCTTGCAACAGTCAACATTATACCATCATAAAGTCCCTGGGGCCTCAGCATTGAATTGTAATATCTGAATCCCTACATAACTGACAGTCTAGGTTTCAATACTGCCCCTAGACGATAAAGTATATATACCTATTGAATCTTAATTGTAAATTTTATCAAAAGTTGTTATATTTTCAACGGTGAAGTTGGGAAAATGAGTGGAGGATTTGGGAAATTCTGAGCCCATCCCCACTATTTAAGTCCGATTACGCCCCTGAAATAAACTGCTAGAAATAACCCTATGAAAATAGCGGAAGGTTGGCAGGAAAAAGTAAAATCCATGTTGAGTTTTGAAATTTGTATGTAACATATGAATTATTTTGTAACGATATTTTTCCGGCCAAACTGAACCAAGTCATGACGAAAATCATCAGGTGGATGGAAGATCATACGTTGGCTTTAGCAGCTGCCAAAACAGAAGTAGTTGTTTTTAATAGAAAGCGAATCCCCACTATTATCATAGTGCAAATCGAGGGCACAGAGGTCACTGGCAAACAAACAGTTAAATATCTAGGAATTACGCACAAAGCAGCGCAGAAAACAACAGCTCTCAGCCACCTTATGCGAAACATGAATGGGCCGAGACCATGCAAGCGTCGTCTGATGATGAGCGTGATCCAATCTATTCTCTTGTATGGCGCGGTGGTGTGGGCAGACGCCTTAAGCAATTACCGCAAAAGAATGATAGCTGTCCAATGAAGAGGAGCGTTAAGGATTACGTGTGCCTACCGAACAGTTTCAGAGCCAGCCATACTTGTACTCCCTGGCTGCATCCCAATTCAACTTTTGGCTACAGAACGAAAACGAGTATTTGACGGACGTGAAGAAGGAGAAAGAACCCGCATTATCAAAGAAGAGAGGGAGCACACCATGGCAAGGTGGCAAGAAACGTGGACCGATGAGCAAAGAGGGAGGTGGACAGCACGCTTGATACCACATGTTCAAAAGTGGCTAGAGAGAAAGCATGGAGCGGTGAACTCTTTCCTAACACATTTTCTCTCGGGACACGGACAATTTTGTTCCCACCTTCACAGAATGGGGAAGGTAGAATCCGTCCAAGATGGAGGAGAGAAAGACACAATGTGAGGAAACACAAAGAAGACCGAGATGATCTGTAAATGCCATCTGAGGACATGACACCGGAGGAATATAGTTGCCAAAATTATTGAAAGAGAGTTTTTCTACAGTTGAACAGTTCCATTCCGAGTTCCAACGTGGGAAAGGAAGGTGAGGTTTTAGTGGGTTTGAATCCTACACAATCCGAAGAGCGGTCCCTTATGGGTATCTTACGAGATTCGATGTTCACCTTAGAATTTTAAATATTAACTCACCTGCCTATCGAAAAAAAACGATATTTTCCCGAATATGTGTACACCACTAAATGTCATAATTTACAATATAAAAGTACAATTCTACCACTACGAACTTGGGTAACGTTGGTAAGTGGCGATAGGAAACGCTCGCGGTGGGTGCTTGGAAGCAAGTGGTTTCCCTGACGGACAGAGGCTGGTGAATCAGGTCGCTCTGCGTCGTCACATCACTACGCTGTCGATCAACAAACGTGCCTACATAGTAGTAGTACAACCTAAAATAAAACACGCCTCATTCCTTCAAGACGCACAATTTAAATTTTTAAAATAGGTAAAAATCAACGATGAAAAACTTAAAATAAATCGGAATCAAATTTACAGAATACTGTAAACTGTTGAAAGAACTCGGAAGTGGCTTCAGAACAAAAAAATTATTAGTAATTATCATTTGGGCAATTGCGACCCTATAGGAATTACCATAACGAATGGAAAAGTGAAGAGATTTTACTTTTGGCCACACCAGAAACACTGTACAGAAATTCTTTACTATGTGTGAAATAAACCCCACTTGGAAATATGTCAAGGACCCGATTAAACCTTCATATAGTCTCACTCCTACATACGAGTACCCCAATAAAAGGGACAGCTCGCGATGTTCTCGAAATATGTCTCCAAAAATATTTTACGCTTACTCGTTATATATTATGATCGTGTAGACGTAATACCCTACCTCCGAAATCAGATGGTACATTTAGTCCGGTGGTTAACTCCCTCCATCCTCTCTGTAGCACTTCAAATTAAACTTTTGGCAGTACACGATCCCAAAAACGAGATTATACTGTCCATTCCTGAACAATCAATATTCCAACAGATATGTTGTCATATGCCATGAAGGCTATGACATATTTTTCAAAGGATAAACATGACGACCGATGGTGTTTATCAAGTGTCGGTCACTGGTCGGAAGATTGAGAAGACTGTATCAGTGGACTGGTGGTTTGATGATGGCTTTCCTGAAGATGGATTTCAATGTGTTGAAGAAAGGTATATTGATTTCAAATGGTCGGACAAAATATTTTTTCTTCCTTAAAATTTATTTTGTTGTTGTATTATTGTATTGTTGGATTATTCGTTGTTTCAGCCTTCTCTATAGATTAATGAACCGATTTGAAAACGTGACGTTTTTTTGTGGTTCGATCTCATTGTATCGGTAGATGGTCCAGATTAGTTAGATCGTATTTCCAGTATCTAAGACACAGATTGATTCTCGATTGGATGGAAGGAAGATACGTGGCTTGCCATGGCGGGTGAACTAAACTCATTTAAGATTATTCTTCCCACACCGCAAATTAATCGCGCCTCATTAAAACGCTGAACCCAACCTGATCGATACTGATCCCATTCAATTCGTAAATAAAGCTGCAACTGGTTTTCGAGCAAATCTATTCTTTCATCCATCGCTTAAGTTTTCTGTTGTTATTTACCTGTTTAATTGTGTTGTTCATCATGTAATTAACAAAGCCATAACTGTAATAATATTAATAATAATAATATATAATAACGCTAATAATAAAATGCATAATCTAACATATATCTACGTTAGAATTTATGGTGGAGTTGGAGTCAGTTTTAGTGGGTATACTATGGAGATTTCACTTTAAGGGAATAATTATATACAATTGATTATGTATTTGGCACTGATGAGCGGCTAGTAGTAGATCGTTAACAATTTCATCAGAATCATCCTCCTCTAATGAGGGTAAACTTTGTGTTCAACTCGATTCTGAGAATCAATCAATTTAATGAAGAAATGATGTTTTGGGTATTAATTTGCAGTTTTTCTCACTCGGTAAAGACACACAACAGTTTATTTGAAGGGCTAATTTGTCTAGCAATCTGATATGTAATAAATCCATTGGGTGGGAGGCAAGAACAAGAACTATTACAAGGCGTATTAACGCGCATTAACAGCTTTCTGCTCTCTGCATCTGTGGAAGATGGTTACTTTTATGTTTAAGGCTAAGGGATGATGTTCAGAAAAATATCTTGAAAGAAGGTTAATTAGGTTAGATTAGGGCATGAAAATGCTTTTCCATCCGCTTGTTGTATCCCACGTCAACCCAATACTTTATTCCGTTTGAATTTACACCTCCAGAACCAAATTATTGTGCTGAACACTCTCACTTGAACGACCAATGATCCAGGAAAAGGGATAATTTGTTCATCCAAAAAACGGTTATAATACTTTTTTTCATTGGTGGCTAAACGAAAAATGTGTTCATAGTGAAAATGGATATCGTTCAGGTCAAGAAATTGATATTTTCACCAATAATATGAGGGGGTTATTTCAACCGTCCACACCGTTTGACGACGAATAGGCCCGCCTCGCCATTCTTCTCTCAATGAAAATGAATCACTAAGTTATGAATGGGTTCCTCTCACGGGTTCATATCGGAACCTCTGGCGAGAGATGGTGTTTTTCCAATTAAAAACAGAAAGCATTGACGTGACAGTTCAATTAACTCTGACATGAAAAGAGACATGTTAAGCTCTCCTTTCATATCTACAATCTGTTAACAGGAAAGATAATAAAAAAAAATCATTCACATCATTGTTGAATGGTGTTCAATATCACGCCTTTAGGTGAAAAATCGCTCGTTCCCGGCATATGGCAACTAAGGCTCTCCTTCCTTTTCCATTTAGTACTATGCATCTGTAGCAATTGTCCACAATGAACATTGGGTTATAAAAATTCCATTACCTAATACCAATAAATGATTGAAACGGTAGATTGTCGGTTGGAATTTTTCGTTTACATTTCATGGGATTGCAGCCAGAAGAACTGTTGTCCGATTTCTATAAATGCAATCTTAGCATGTCACAACTAGTAGACTACGAGGAATTAGCCGTTACGATTCAAAAAAATATTTTCTGGTATTTACATAAACTTGAGGTTTCTCGTTATTGAACTCAACGTTGTATTTGATCATCTGTAGGCTTAATACTTAAGACGTGTCTGATGCAAGATAAATAAATAAATATATATATATATTTTTTTTTTTTGAAGTTTATAGTACCAAGTAATAACTTATTAACAATAGTATATTGAAAATCGGGATATATTTTCAAAACTAAGATACATCACTGACTTATGTCCTTTCTGACTGATGGTTCCACTCAACTGATACTCACTCAAATAGGCAAGATCAAGTGGTTTGGTACGCTTTAGTCTTCTGGTGATGTCACTTCCGTCAAGGAGATGGACAGTTTCCTCGTTGGCGTGATATCTTAGTCGTTGAAGATGACTCACAGCTTTTCGCTTTATAACCTCGTTAACTGTTTCGACCTAAAGTTCATGATGGAGACGTTCATTTCGGAAGTACCATGGTGCATTCAAAACAGTTCGTAGCACGTTATTTTGGACATGTATGAAGTATGACGATAGCAGTTCGTAGCACGTTATTTTGGACACGTATGACGTATGACGGATATCTCGATTTGATTGAGCTGTACAGCCCCACAGCTGGGCTCCACAGGTCCAAACAGGTTTTAGGACCTGGTTGTACAGGGTTAGCTTGTTCTAGATCGATAGCTTCGACCGTCTCACATTAGTAATGTGTGGGAGCTTTCCCTTCTTTTTCTTAACAAGGGCTCTCCACCTGAGCATGGCATCGAGCGACATACCGAGGTATTTAGCTTCGTTAGATTACGGAGAAATCTAGCCCTTTAGATAAACCGGTACTTATTCAATGTTTTTGTTAGTGAAGTAGACGTGTACCGATTTATTTTCATTAGTCCATTTCGCTGTCCACAGTTGTATGCAGGATAAGGACTTTTTTAACTTTGAGTCTGACTCAATATCATTTTCTCCAACTGCCAGAACCGCCGTATCGTCCGCAATAGTAGCTACAGTGTTCATTTCAATTTCTGGGAAATCACTGGTATAAAGGACATACAGCAGTAGCCCAAGAACACTCCCTTGTGGGACCCCTGCAGTGATCAGCTGTGGCTCTGAGTTAGCATCATGTTGATTTATTCTGAAGTAATGATTGGTGAGGTAAGATTGGAGCAGTTCAGCATAATTCATTGGCAAGGTTTTGCGCAGCTTGTAATTGAGTCCCTCATGCCAAACCTTGTCAAATGCTTGAGCGACGTCAAGGAAAATGGCAGAGCAGACTTTCTTTTTTCCGATTGCTTCTTCGATTATATGTGTTATTTGATGAACTTGGTCAATTGTAGAGTGCTTCTTTCGGAAGCCAAACTGATGTCTTGGAAACATCTTATGTTCTTTAATCATGGATTCTAGTTGTTTATGAATTAGTTTTTCAAATAGTTTGGATAATACTAGTAGAAGTTGAAATAGTATTGGAATTATCTATGATAATTATCATAGATCCGATTTGTTATTCATAAAAATACCCAAGTCACCATTAATTTCTATTTTCAAATGAGCATTATTGGAATAGTAAATTAGGTATTTTTTTGGGTAGAAATAAGTGTCAATTATAATTAAAAAATCTAATCGGATTGAAGTTTATATAGATTTATTGAATCTGATATAGGTCCGGTATGAAATCAAGAGAGAATTTGGGTTATGCTAAGGAAACGGCAAATATGGAAGTAGATTTACCGGTTGAAAGACGGCAAGGGATCGACTGATCTCTCAACTTGACTTTTGGGGGAGAGACCGCAGAGGCGGAGCGAGGAAGTATCGGTCCGCGTTCACGTAGCAGTTCCAGGAACTGCTGCAAAGTGAAATGAACTAGGTTCCTTAGGAGGCTTAATTGCTTTTAAGGGTGAAGCTTGGATAATAGGCCTTTTAAGATATTTAGGAGCCTTCCAAAGAGAGTAATTCGTATCATGAGGACTCGTAACTCCCATAACATGGTTTTCCTGAGTTTCTTCGTTGATTTTCTGAATCGAGGACTCAGTTCACTTTCTGCCTTGTACCATGCTGGTTTGTGGCGAGGGGTTCTGGTTACTTGCCCTTCCTTCCTGGCCGTGCGTTTTTCCTTGAAAACAGATACAATTTCTCGAGGATAATTCATACCTCTTAGTTTCCGTGTAATCGCTAGTATGTTTTCCGATACAACATTTCGTATGCTACAAACATGATGTTCTAGTACGTGTTCCACTTCATTTGGTTTTTGTAATGATTGGATCAGGTCGATATAATTGCAAAATCCCTGCTTGAAGCGCTCCCAGTCATTGTTATGATTGGTCTTCTGGGCTTCTGAATAATTCTATCACTGAGAGTCAGTAAAATTGGTGAATGATCTGAACTAAGATCAAAGTTTTCGCTGAAATGTTCTTGGTAACAAAGAAGTCAATCAGGTCTGGTGCTTTATTTGGATCAAACGGCCAGCAGGTCGGCGATTGAAAAAAATAATGAGGATAATCGAAAAATTTTCAAAGTAGTCAAGAAAAGTCAGGTTATTTGTCGATGATACATTAAATACGCATCCTGTCTCAATCGGTCATTGGCATCTTCCGTCATGCTCCCTCCAATACTAACACAATTTCAGCTTGCAGCTTACCGAACGCCATATTACCGTCCAGGTTAAAGGCGACAGGTGACAGACCACACCGCTCCCAATGACCACATGCCCTGACACTTCCCTGCTTTCTCTGGAACTGTCATGTCTTTGCCGGGGTGGACCAGCATCAAGCACAATCAAGCAAATTGATGCATAAAACCCACACAAAAAGGTGTTTGACGAAAATTGGACAAAAGCTTGTCATATCACGGACATAGAATGTCAAATTAATACTTCTGAATATGATGACAACGTGAGAGTGAATTGAAACTGATGTTGTGATGATAAACACAACCAAAATTTCCTTTACAATCTCTAGAAACGAACAGATTTAGTTAATCAACTCTGTTTTCTATTTCTAAATTGTTATCATCTTATTGTATTTCTTAATTCATTCTCATTGGAATATAATCCGTAATGGGTGACGGTGCACTTCCTTTGTGCAAGAATAATTCAAGCCCCCTTAATTCCATTTGGCCTACGTCATACTGCCTTTTTAAACAATAATAAATGTACCAACTTGTGAACAGATTATTGACTTTCAAACAATAATCCTTTATTGAGATGTGAACGAAAGAAATCTAATACGTATCTTACTTTGCAAGACTGGACATTAACTAGTTTCTTTTCACAATCAATGTCATCTTTTTGTTTTTTGAAGATATTAGTTTTCCTCCGTTCAACCATAAATTACACAATTTCCATTCATCTTCGCGACCAATCAAGTAAAAGAAAAAATGGAAGGAGGATGAAAGATAAAACCCCTGAAACTAATCAAGGGAGTGTGATTTTCCTGTGAAGAGGGTGAATCCTACCGACATATCAGGAGCACGTAATGAAATCCTCTACCGCCCTATATAACCACAAGCGAGCCATTGTGTTTTTCTCCATTACTGCACCGCTTTCCTTCATCGTCCATTATTGGCTTTACCCTAATTCTCTCCCTACCAACCTCTCGCTGGCCCGTTTACGTTCACGCTCAGTCTCTTCTTTTCCATATCCTGAACAATTTTACATTTTTTACTTCACCAAAAAATGTATTTTACGTCAGGGTATTTGGAAACAGTAAAACTTCATAGACGTTAGCCATTCTACAAGAGGATACACCCCTTGATTAGAAATACATTTAAAAATAATCAAATTCAGGATTTAGAATTAAAAGCGCACGAGTTACTGTTTATCATGTATTTTGAGATAATCAAATCGTAAAATTGATGATTGTAGATGATGTAGCTTTAAACAGTATCACATATTTGACCACCATGAACAGCATTCAAGAGGAAGAGTATCCCTACTTTTCGAATTATTTAAGAAATATATTTGGGAATTAGTGTACATACTTCTACTCGCAAATTCTGATTTACATGACTTTAGGTTAAAAGGGAACGTTTATTGGTCCCAAAATTTTTAGGAACCGCCCAACATAAACATGGGGCGGTTTCGGGGGTAGTTTTTATCAAACCGTTTTCTCTATACCCTGATCCCCCAGGCAATACACACAATTACATGCACATGAATTTCATCGTTGAGACCCTGAAATGTACAATTTCGTTCTTATTGAAAATAGATCGAAAATCATCACTAACACTTTTCCTATTCGGAATTGAGTATTAAAGAAGAAAAATAGATATCTTAGCAAATATTATAATGGAAAACTTTTATATTTAAATTTTACAAGAGCATTATTATTGTTTATTAGCTGATTCATTAATCTTGCTTTCAGTTTTAATTGAATCGACTTCGTTCGGTTCATTGATGATGAAACCTGTCCGTTTCATCAAGGCAAATCGTCACTCGTTCACGTTATTAGGCACAGGAAGGAGGATCGCCAAACAAACATTTATAAGTAGACTTGAATATTCAGTACTTAGTTCCAGTTGTAAGTAAAAGTATTGTACCCAGACCAACTGATTTTCGTATTGGTTCAAAAAAAGGATGAGGGAATGGAAATTCCTATAAAACTGCATTCCAGTAATTATTATTGGAAGGAAGATATTAGCGGCTCTCCAGATGTTGACACTCACAAACTCGTTTTTTATAATCGATCTATGTAGACTGGAACAAACTGAGATTGCAGTTTATTCGCAGACAGTTTCCGACTGTTTGACCTGTAACCCATTCGGTGTAAACCATTCTTGAAGCCCAGAGGGGTCCATATTCATCAATTGCCCTTTGGGGGTCCCCACAGTCGTCCGGCTCAATTATCCTACGGAGGTCATCTTTGAGAGCGTTTATATTGATCGAACTCCCGAACCCTTATTCATTCCGACCCAATTCCCACTGATTTCTGTGAACACTCGGTTTCAATACATTACTCCTGCATATTTGATAGAAAGATAACTCTGCTCGTATTCTGGGTTGGGGCGACTGAATAAATCCTTCACTTGAGGCAACAGTGAATACGATTATGATCAAGTAATATACACCCGAATCGGGATTATTGCTATTCTTCATCTCTATAAGTGCTCGCATGTTAACTAACTATTCGAAACACTTGATTCAGAAACTTGGATAATCTGTATACTCTAGCTGCAACTCCAGTGGTGAGGAGTATTATAACTCGAGCCCGTAAATAATCGTTGAAATTCTCCTTTTTGTTTATTATTTACAATAATGAACCTTCGTGATCAGCAACGAAAGAATAAGTTTATCCCCCTTCAAAGGTTGTTGGTTTACTTTCCAAGATTGGTAGATTTCAAAACTCCAATAAAAATAAAAACTGAAAAACTCCGTCTGTCCACCAAACGCTGTCCGAAACTTTTCTCCGGGCACAAATTCTACGGAATTCGGATTGAAAATCCAACAACGATCATGGATGTGCCAGTAATCGAAGCATTTCAATCAATCAACCCTAATGGATCATAATTATTAAGGTATCAAAAAATAGAAATCCCAAAAACTTTCAAATTAAGAGGGTAGTTTTTTTTTCATTTACAAGATATTTATAAGTAGCAAACTAAGAAAGAAACACCAGGTTCGCGAAGGCCCTCTAATGTCACAGAACTAATGTACTTATCCTGAGTTTACGATTGCTAACACTTTTATGTTGAACTGTGATATTTAAATAATAAGTAAGTATCTTTAGGAAATAAAGATAAATAATAGAGATAAATGACACAAAAAATTGCAAACTAATAAATAACAAAGAAATTATGTGAGAAAATAAACAGAAATAGTGAATCAGTAAAACACTGATATGTGACAAAATCCGAATGCAATCGTTAAAGCTATATGTTACATACTAAGAGTCACTAAATATTAGATGTTAATATTCTAATTCGTATATTTGAAAGAAGTCTTTGGTCCGACCAGAGTTATACAAATGTATAAGGCGTTCATCAAGAATTGTAAAGAAAACTGACCTGTCTTTCTTCCCAAACTATTGCCCCGTTTTGGGGTAGACACTCAAAAAATGTGTCGTGCCTATTATATTATTTAAGTTAATCTGGGTTTCCCCTCTTATTGGTACCTAAATGGTTGATTTTCAAAAACTAGGCAATTATCAACTGATTTCGTGCATCCTCTACCAATGACTCCTTTCCAAGTTTTTGCAACAAACCTTTCAATTTTCTGAATAAAATTCACAATTAAGTAAATCTCAACTTCATAGGTTTGCAGTTTTTTTTTCAATTTGCAACAAATGTTAATCAGTTACTTTAAAATAAAAATGTTGAGGGTTTCATTTGATATCTTTCTGTATCTCTGAGATTTAGATGAAACTCTAACACATGTCGCTGGTTTTGTTGGAAATTATTCTCTTCAAAATTATTTAGGGCTTTTCCTTTAGGACTCAATGGGAAGTCTTGACGCAATAACTTAAGGTTGTACTGAATGAACTGCAACGAAAACCGTTATGGAGTAGTTCGGAACCACTCCTCGTGGAACACGATAGTTTCAGCGACATTAAAAGTTCGTTCGTAAGATATCCAACTCTAGGAAACTTACGGCTAGTAAATGAGCTTGAGCGACTAATTTTTCTAAATTATTAATATAGGAACCAAACATATGCGCAATCCCAGACCATTTGTCAAAACAGTGGAATAATTTCAGACAAAATTAATCAAAATTTGTTCATAAACCTTTTAAATTTGGTAGGCCTTTTAATGCGAGTAAGTTTTTATTGGTGATTATTTTTCTCTCATGTAAAACAATTTCTTAAGAGTCATTCAAAGTCAGCTATCTAACAGCTGTTTCTCTACACATAACTCCTGACTTTGCTTCAACTTCCTTTTATCCTGCAATGGTGAACCAATATATTCGCCTTAACCTATCGAAGATGCGGAGTCACAAAAATACGGTAAAGTTTCGATGCCGTGATATCATATTTATCATAAATTAGTAGATGATATTATCTTTCCCCCTGATCACACCTTCGGGTTTCAAGGCTTATTCTTCCCTACCAACGATTTCCCGTTTAAGAAGGGATTTTCCGTCTTTAGAAGGATCCTGTCTTTGTATCGAGTTCCTGGGTATTTTTCTCTCCACAACCTTTATTCACATTTCTTTGTTTCCTAACCGACTTGACGAAGGATGAGAAGGGGGAGGGGGGGGGGAGAAAAGTAGAGAAAGGATTTCCACACAGTCTTGCTGCATTACCCTTGCCAGTTTCCAAGCTCTAACCTGACAGCTACGTCTTGAATAATGAGAACGCTGTTCAGCGCTTAAAGACATAGGATCAAGAAGCACACGCCTCTCATCCTTTTTTTACGAGTATCAACCGTGCAAAAGAGAAACAGCCCCATTCGAAAAAAAGAATGCGTGATACCTCATATTATTACACTATTGCTACATGTAGACAGTAAAGATTTGCGGGAATGTAATCACATATAATCAAAATATGACTTAAATAATAATTTTGGGTAATAATCATGTGAAGATTAGTGAAATCCTCAACTAATTTAGCAATCGCGAATCTACACAGAAACTGGAAGTTTTGTAGTCCCCTCAAAGTTGGGTGACTCAAATCCGTTTATACTTATCTTATCCGAGAGGTTTCTTGGTAATACTATTTCAAACACCAACAAGAAAAATAGAAGTATGTAACTTTCAGCTTCGAAGAAATACAGAAATGTTGTTACAACCACAGGTAGAGTTTAAGAGGGTGTTGATAAAATGCAGTGTTTGGTAACTGGCGCGGCAGTCATTTCATGTTTTGGAGGATTTGGATAGTATATTGTTCTAGGTGCAGATCTGCTGACATTTTAGGTAAGCTGTCAGTTAATAACAATTAGGGAAAACGTAGGCTTTCTGAGTTTTTATCAGTTGCAAGGGCAACGACAACTTTTTTCCAAGTAAGCCACAATCTTCAAATACTTTCATAGCTGATTCCCATTGAGCTCATGCTATATCACTTGAGATTTGGTGAACCAATACTACCAATAACTATTTAGCGTTTACCATAACCAAATACTCAGTCCGGAATTCGACCAGCATCCTTCGTTCTACCAATATTATGGATGCCTACATTTCTGATGTTGATCCTCAAAATTTCACCAGACAAATAGAATCTAAAACATATTTTTGACTGCACTGAAGACGAAGTGCGTGACCATCCCTTAAAAAACAAACGACATATTCGAATACGATATTTGAGATTGTGAATAGTTCGGTAGTGTCGCTGTGAATATGGTGATGTTGTTGGAAGTATCGAAAATTGTCCCTCACAAAATATCATGGTGGCAATTGAATGTGTTTTCCTCATCACAACAATCATTACATCAGAGAAACTACCAAAACCATCTTGTCTTGCTCAGAACCAGAATATTTCATTTCGCGTTCAACTCCTGTCATATGAGTAATATTTCTAAAACGCATGCTAGATTTCTGTGTGATTAGTAGACACACAGCGATCAAGGAGATACTTCAAAGACACAGTAAAAACGAGATAGGATACTCATCTGACGAGGAAAAGGCAGCGTTGGCTGAACTGAACGAGGTGCTAATTATAAGGGAACTTGCCTCACTAGAGACACACTTCTCAGAAGGACCCCTTGTATTCACCTGCGGGGATGAAAAATAATGGTCTCATTATTTAAGTCAGTTCAACACGCACTTGGTGAAGTCTATCTGCAGTGTGAAACATAGGATTGATACACATATTGACGTAACAGCTGATTCATGTTGTTCGAACTGTTGAACGTTTTTTTCGCATTCAAACTGGAGTTTCACAACGAAATGGATACGGAATCGGAAAGCTGATTAAACTTGTAAGAATTTCTGAAATTGTAAAGCTTCCAGCATATTTTTTTCGGAATGGAGCTGAAGTTCGAATTTTAAACGTTTGTACTGCAATTAGGGAACGTTTAAACTGCAATTGGAAAAAAGCTTTTCATATTAAGAATGCTATAATGGTAATGGAAATTTGACGTTGAATCCGAAGACGAAGACAGAAGTTGATAAGGAAAATGAGTTTTCATGCCACAAGACGTTATTTTCTTGAATAAACCTTGCGTTTAGAATCAAGGTTCTTCCATAATTATGGATTATAACTATAATTGATCAAGTGAATTTAAAATTAATTATAACTTTGGGAAGCTGTGAGGATGAATATGTTTTGCCGAACCCTATTGATTTTTCTCTACAGGGAATGGGTGAGACATTCTTGAGGATTTCGTAAATAAAGAAGTTATACACTTTCAATAGATACGAGGTTTAAAATGTTTGTATTAGCCAATCTGATGGAAATGTAATACTGTTTCCAACGCACAGTTATGTATTATGTGACTTCAACTGTATAACATGTAGTGTAGTGTCATTACAGTAGTACATCATTGCACATTGGGGGGCGAATGAGATTGCAGGTGGACATAATTATTTCATGAGCTTTCTTACTGGAAACTTTGCGCTGATTCTGCATACGCGCCATGGATCAGCATTTAAAATCATTCTTTCACAATATTTCCTTGAAAAAAACCTTTAAAAAACAATTTTCAACAGATTTTTTAATTTTGCAGTCAGAATAACTCGTTTTAAAAATGTTTGTCACTAGTGAAAATTGTAGATAATTTATTTATATTTATCATAAAATAACGGACTTATTGAGTTTTCAATTCCAATACTGGAGAAATCCCTTTTTTTTTGCATTTTCGAACATGAATATCACATTTAAGTGAAGTTGTCGGATGAGATGAGTGGTAAACCGATCAATTTCAAGCCGATTGAACACCAAAAATTCTTAGTTACAGTGGAAAACTGAGATGTTCGGAGATCTTTTAATGTTTTCTGGGCTCCAATATAGTTGTTGAACACGAATATAGAGGAATCATTTCGTTCCCTCCCGGGGAAGCAGTGGGGTGTAGTAGTTGAATGAACGTGAACAAGGGAATTTCGAAAACGCCATAACTTCCTTGTTTTCCAAGGACCAAGTTGTTTTCCAAATTTTCGGTGGACAATCATATTGAAATTGGTCTATTTACGACCCATCACATCTGAACTTCATTAAACTATGGTCTTTATGCTCAAAAATGTAAAAAAAAAAAAAAAAAAACGATTAGTTTCCCAGTATATGGAAATTATATTCACCTGGAATCTCATTTGGACTCGTTAGGGCTCATGTGTACTCAGACTTGAATTTGCACAAAAAAAATAAGCAACTTTGGTGCTTCGGACGGCCGCGGCCGGCATAGCCAACTTTGTGCGCTATCCACTCTCTCACATATCAGACTCCTTCGGTCGCACGCGACTGGCATCGGACTTTGCGAGCTAACACCTCAATTTTGATCAACTGACCGAAAGGAGTAAAAACTTGAGCGAATATCTCCCTTCAGGAGAGAAAGTTAAATAGTAGGCGAATTTCCCCTCAGGAAATTCACTGCAGGAGCTGTAGTAATTTTAGTTAGAAATCTTAGAAGTGAATCAATTCTAAAAAACAAAACCCCCTAAGAAAACTTTCATGCGGCAAGTTTTGTTGCCAACTAGTTGTTGACCCAACCTTTGAGGTTAGTATCTTTCCTGGATTCCCCAAGAGTCTCACGTGCAGAAACATTTCCTCATGTCACGGAAATCAATATCTGCGAACTTACTACACAAAGTACGGCTATTGAACTGTACATTTTCGTATTAGATCAGATGGTTCAACAAATATTGCTGATAAACATGAAGTGCTTCGGAGGAAATTGTGCAATCATAGCTTGCACCCACATCTATTCCATAATAATAAATTGCCTATAACATTTCGGTTTCATTTCTACAGTACTAAACTAAGCTGAATCTAATTCATATCTAAAGAAAACTCAAAATTAAGTTAAGTAACTCGAACAAATGACTTTGTTAAATAATTTTAACTCTTTCCCGACAGAAGAGCGTAAGTTTGTCGTTTCAAACGTCTGAATTTAAAAGAGAGAATTAAAAATTGTTGACTGTGCCCGCCCATTACGATCTGTTCTGAATCACACTCCTGTTTAAACCAATTCGTTTCCATCACAGAAAGTCTACGGTTCGTTTCACAGCGCTCCCGGGAGTTTCATTCAGTAGAATGAAGTTAAATCCATTCAGCAAAATAATCACTGCTTTTCTGTTGAAAGTTTCTAGAAAATGCAATTAACTTTATCCTTGGATTTGTATGGAAGTAATGTATGCATTATGTAGTATTTGTCGGTCATAATATAAATTTAGAAGAAACATACGATGTCAAGTTGGAGGAACAGAGGAAATAGTTGGAGGGGAGTGGGGAATGGATTTTTGGTTTATTATTCAATAATAAACCATTGTAATCGCTCTGGAAAAAAATTGTAACCCCCCCCCCCCTGAAAATTTCATGGTTTACGTTTCAAAGGGTGTAGAATCCGAATCTGCAATAAAAAATTTTCCGTCCGTCCGCCGTACGCCGTGCGCACAATTTCTCCGAACGGCTGGAGCAAAAGATCTGAAATTTTCAGGAAAAATCCATCTTGGTCCGACGACGCCCCAATTCTTGAGCCAGCTCTCTCACTCAATTTAAAGTGCCCTTTAAGGGCTGTCAAAGTTTTGTAAAATCCCTAAAACCTCAAAACAAGTTGAAGCGGCCTAAATGTGTACTTATTTTTAAGAACATACCTCGAGGAATCGAATGAGCCCCTCCCCAGGTCCGTAGGTCAAACCATTTCTGATCTATGGCCCGATTTACGGTGCCAACATTTGCGTTTTTTGGTTTATTATTGTTTGTTTGTAATCTAGTGATGTCCGGCCGATAGCGTCGAGTTGTAGTGAATGTGGATACTGGAGTGATAGCCGATGTGGATACTTGTAGTTTATATCCGATACACGGGTTGAAGCATTCTGATGTGCATGAAACGCTGATAATATATAGGTAAATATTATTAATATTATTACTGGGGTTTATTATTATTTACTATTAAAAGCTTCATTAAAGTTTATTATTACTGGGGTAAATGAGTATTCTTTCACTGGGGTTTATTATTCAATTGGGTTGCGTTCATGATTTGAATCTTACTAAGCTTCGGAGTTTGCGTGTTTTACAGGTGATAGAGCGATTATTGAATTTCAGGAGATATGAATAGACCACGTAAATTGGTTCTCAACCAAAACACCTATTTGGATTGATCAGTTGATGATATTTGTGTGCCCCCTCTACATCAGTCTACCTTTGGCTACATCGTTTAAATTTGGATTTGGGGAAGTTTTAATGCAATACGAGTGCTAAAGGACTCGATAAATTATAGATGTTTTTATTTGGGGGAGGGGGGGGGGGGGGTTATTGAGGTTCAATAAAAAACGCTGCAAATTCTTTCGCTGGGGTTTATTATTCAATTGGCTTGCGTTCATGATTGGAATTTACACTAAGCTTTGGAGTGTGCATGTTTCACAGGTGATAGAGCGATTATTGAATTTCAGGGGGCACACAAATATGATCAACTGATCAATCCAAATAGGTATTTAGTTTGAGAACAAATTTACGTGCTCTATGCATATAGAGATTTCTCCAAATTTTGTGATTTTTTGTAATTTGTACAAATTTTTTCTCATTTAACACGCTCGAAATTTTGTATTCCATTAGATTTGACATGGGAGACAACAATTTATTTGCTCAGCGAATGGGATAGTTTGGTTTCATATATACAACACAAATAATTAAATCAGTCATGTTTTTGCCCCTGGGCTCCGGGACTGTATTGGAAATTCCATTTTATTGGTTATTTTGGCTGATCGTGGTAAAAAATGAGCCACAGTGGTTTGTTGTTGGTACTCGGTGACGAGTTAGACGAGAATGATGCAGATTTTACTATTCGGATTTCAAGCTCGACGACATTGATATCGGCAAAAATATTAAAAACCCCCCATTGTTACGGTCACTTTTTCTAGTTTAGACTGAAAAATAGTGCTTGAAGTGCAAAGTTGCACTAGGATAACATAATATGTTATTATGCACTAGGCGGAATATTCTTACCTGCACAACACGCTCTGGTATTTCTTTTCTTGCTATTTTCGAATTTCGGTTCCCTTTTTCGACTACGCGAAGCGGGAGCTTCCCCGCTCATATCCAGGCAATATGATATATCGATATATAATGCGAACGAGAACAGTAACAAACGAACTATGAGCAAAAACACTATTAACGCGAACAGAAAAGAAGTAAAGTATGTAAAGCAAATCGTAATCGAACAAAACTGGGAATAGAACGGAGATAGAAACGACCATCCGTAAAATTATCACTCTTATCTCTTCATCACGTACATTTTGCGGTCTAATACCTTTTTCATGTCCTATAAATCAACGTTCAAACTTTCTGGGATATATGCCTTCTATGCATGATGGGTTAACATTTCTGCAGGTTGGGGCAGTTCTGGCAGACAATGCTGACAACAATTTATTCGCTCAGTGGGTGGGATACTTCGGTTTTATATATGCGACAAAAATAATGAAATAAGTCATGTTTTGGCGCTGGGCTCTGGATTACATTGGAGATTTTGTTTTATTGGTTATTTTGGATAATCGTGGTAAAAATTATTAGTGCGTCGGTACTTAGGACGAGTTCGACGAGAATGATGCAGATTCTACTATTCGGATTTCAAACTCGACGATATCGATTTCGTCAAAAATATTCAACAACTTCATTGTAAGTGTCACTTTTTCTAGTTTAAATTTAAAAACGCTGCAAATGCTTTCACTGGGGTTCATTATTCAGTGATTCAAGATTTGAATTTTTACTAAGCTTTGGAGTGTGCGTGTTTCACAGGTGATAGAGTGATTAATGAATTTCAGGAGATATGCATAGAGCATGTAAATCGGTTCTCAACCAAAATACCTATTTGGATTGATCAGTTGATCATATTTGTGTGTCTCCTGAAATTCAATAATAGCTCTATCACCTGTGAAACACGCACACTCCAAAGCTTAGTAGAAATTCAAATCATGACACATTGAATAATAAAGCCCAGTGAAAGAATTTGCAGCGTTTTTTCCATTTTATTCACTTATTTAATATAAATTTATTTCTGTTAAAATATTCAAGTACCATTCCGTTAGTAATTTATAGTTGGACATGAGTGTAGTATTTATTTTTTTTAATTTCCAAGCTAACAAATTTTTGAACTTCATCCAGTTTAATATGTTGTTTTGCAAAGATCCTAGAATTTGACGTTTCATTTACTCACTAAAGTGAATAAATTTTCAAATCCTTTTCCTGAAAAATGTACCGTAGAAGGGAAATAGTAAATTGCTGAAATTTAATATTTTTACAAACACATTTTTCAAATAAATGTAGTTAATTTATACAATTAAATTTACTATTATTGTTTTTCTTGTATACTAATCAATTTGACAAATATTTGGATACATGTATGCAAGTAGTTAATATTTCATTAAATTGTTTTTCTTAAATTGATTGATCACTTTAATTTTAATTGTAGATGATCAAATGAATGGAATCAATTTTGATGACAACATCAAAGGGATACACATGTCTTTAACAATAAAACATTTACCTACATATTGCAAATAACCGAAGCGTATAAGAAAGCTAGTGGCATAGTATGAATGCATCTCACACGAACATTTTCCACCCATATTATTAGGCAGATACATCCATTCTTCGGAAAGTAGGGCTCGGCTCGCATACATAAGTGAACAACCAATATTTCCAGAATCTATCAAGCTTGTGGGGTCGGAGTAATTTCGTTCCTGGTTTGCTATTGGGAAGGTTTCACGCCAGCAAATAAAATAGTGCTCTTTTCTCACAGATTTACGGACCATAAAAAACACGAACACCATCATCTTTTGAAATCTGAATACAATAGTTCATTTATTCTGAAAAGATGATTTCGTATGATGGAACAGATAAGGAAGCTAACACGTCACTAATAACCGAATGATTCTTTCATAAATAGGTACTTCATACGGGTAGGTTCTTTCATTGTAAAACAGCTTGAAGTCTCAATTTTGATGACATTTTCGGGGAATCTGCGGATAGGCTGTAGATAGTCCGCGATGAGTTCAATGCTTATAAATAAATTCTTCAGTCTTGGCTTGGGCTGACTTTCATCATTATAATTTTACCACATTCTAACCGTTCAATCTTGCTCGAATTTGGAGGTACTTGGAGGAAGCCGGTTGTTCTCTTTTCACCTCTGATAAAAGCAAACAATATGACCTACAGGTTAAAAAAAAAAAATAAATAAATAAAAATAGTAGTATTCTTGATGCACCTTAAAGAATTTAGCCACTTTGCCTTGGAAAATTCCAGCTGATTGATTATTATCACACTAAAGTCTATAGGACTGTCCATTTCATCACTGCTGAAAGATTGATCTTCAGATTCGAAAATCATATTTAACCTACTAAAAAGCTTTGGACTGCTGCTTCTGAAGAAATTGATCCGTTGTTGAAATTGGCTTATATTGTTTTCTCAACAGATCGTGGACTTCAAAATTGTGGCCTTAGATAAAACATTTTGTTTCAGAAGCTTTGGGATTTAGCTAAACCCGTATTGGTTCTATAACGCTGGGAACGTTTAATTTCCCAGTTTATCTGGTTATCAATACCAATCATATCACAACATTCATACAAATTTTGTTATATTGGTCAGGAAATCTATATATTAGTTTGCATTATTGTTACTGTTTGCAACATTATTTGTAACATTTTTTTTTTTCGAATAGACAACACGGATGAAAAATGAACTTGAAGTGGAAAAATCATGAAATATCAACTTTTCTAATCGCTCGGGTCCTTGTGGTCTACTACAGAATACGAAAATTGGCTTTTTGTAAAAGGAATGAAAAAAAGTTTGCCATCGGATTTTATTAATGTATTTTTCTTGCTAAATCGAATTGGTGACTCTTTTTGGTCTCCCCTCGATCTGCAGATGAGGAATTTTCAGCCCCCTTCTTCAGACTCGGCTGTTAATTAAGCCCTTCCTGAACAACAATTCCCAATCTCTCTATTCTATTCCTAGCAGTTTAATAACAGATCTAACGAATCGGTACTTTGAAATCCATCACTATTTCAACCGGACAGTCATGGTTATATTCAGCGAAGGGGAGTTGGAGGACTAACGAGCTGTAATGGGAGTGGGAGTTTTGATCACAAGTTCCAAGAAAGAGAACGAAACTTTCCACAAAAGAGAGGACCACCTTTACAAACATAAAAAGCTGAAAAGTTTGAATTGTCCGTTTATTGAATAAAACAGAATAATGGAATAACACAGAGAATCAATGATAAGAAAAGTTAACGGACGACCAGCCTGAATGTGAATTGAAGAATTCAATTGACAACGGACATACGGCTGTACCTAAAGCTATGGAATATATGCCTCAACGGGAGATTTAATATTGTGAATCGGCGGAGGGGGTTCAGTGAAACACGTCGATACATTTCCAAATATGATAACACAACAACCCTCTTTCCTTTCTGACACTGTTTGATCCGGGTTTTCAAACTAATATTATATGTTATCAATAAATGTATAATAGAATAAAAACGCACGTAAATTATACGTTAGGATCAATGTTTATATTTGCACATCTGCATGGAAGTTATTCGTGTAACGTAAATCCCATCCATATTTTTAAATTTTACTTACATTTTCATTGCGGGGCTGTTATATGACCTTAGGTACGTTCGACCTAGATGCTAAGTAGCCGCAAATCCCTAAAACTTTCCTTTTCAATCCAGATATTATACTCGTAAGTGTATCATTCAGAACGAAATTTTAACCGTCCTTTCAAGTACTGGCATGATTACAGGGAGTGTGATTTCACAAAAAATCGATGTTTGACCACTAATTTTTGATTTTTTTTTTTTTTTTTTTACGATCGATTTTCATGGATTGATTTTAATCGACTATCGATTTTTGTGAGGTTAAATAGATTTAATATGTATCTACATTATAGAAATTTATGAAAATAGCCCCATTTTTTCTCCGGGGGAGTATTATGCTAAATTTCGAATCATTCGCACGATTTTTAGAGCATTTTGGTTTCTACTCCTAATTTTACAGTAGTTATGGAAAAATTCAAACGGTTTGCGCAGGAAAGATTGAACCTCTGGTTTTTCTGAAATTCATTAATATTTTTTACAATAATATTCTTGAACACTCATAAAAATTTAGAATCATCGGGACGATTTTCAAAGAAGTTATAGGTGTTTCAAATAGATCTCATTTGCGCATGCGAACGTGACAATTATAGCACGATTTTGATGATATTCGAACTATACCTTTACACAATTTCAGGTTTTACTCCCAATTTTACGGTACTTTAGAGAAATTTAATTTATCATCGATTTTAACGAAAAAAGTAAGGTGAAACAACCACAGCTTTTGTCTGATCGAGCAGAAAACCTTGCGGGCGCCATGTTGGCTCCTGAGGAGTATTAATAGTGCTAATGATTTGAAATTTTGGTCAAAAGTTCAATATCAGTACACCATTCTGGAGGCAGTTATGCGTGATACGGCGGACGGAGATTGAATTTTTTAATCTAGACGTCTTGAAAGTTTAAATGTGAACCATAAAATAGCAAAATGGTTTAGCATGGACAAAATAGTTTATTCCTATTTATCTGCTTTACTTAAGTATAGTTCAGAATCGCTTCATTCGGGCGCTAAAGTTCCGATTAAGCGACAGTGTGTTCAAAATACGAGTAGTTTCTGGTTTAATGAAAGAAGATGCAATTCACCCTTGTCCTGACTCTATATTTAGACGTGGTACTGATTATTCTTGGTTGGCATCATAAATTTGAAGGTTGGCATTTTAATTTACATAGTGTACTGCGCGGAAGGGTCGATAGCTGTGAAGTGAGCCGGTAATGACAAAACTGTTTTGACTGCACTAACGTCAACACTACTGCTGTCGACTTTTCTCGTGAGTAAGTGGAAATTAATTTTCCTCCCTTCCACGAGCTCCACGAATAAGGATTTACCGTTCTACAGACCCCAACACTAGATCCATCACAAATTAAAATAATCAAAGATCGCATGCAACAAAACAGGTTTAGGAGAGTTTTTGTAAAAAACAGGTTTAGGAAAGTTTTTGTAAAATGTTTCAGGAATTATTAGGAAACAACACTGGTATGTGTCATTTTAGCCATTTCTGTGAGGCCGCCAGATTGTAATCCACTGATTTCGAAATGGCAGGCCGGCCTTTTTTTCATTTATAATGGAGATTTCTTCATAATTTCTTTCTTTTCTTCATCTTAAGCATTTACTACCAATTTTCGGGCCTCGGCTCCTATCGGATGGAAAGTAATGAGTTTTAAATCGATGGTGCCTCAGAGATTAGGATTTCATCTAAACGGCAGACATCCTGTATACATCGGGGTATGAATAATGTTTGCACCGAAATTAATTTGCGATACAGACCATAAGAACAAGCCTTACTTTGAAGGAGGTCGAATTGGTTGTGAAAGAGGCTGATCTGCGTTCAATTAGCTCGGCGTTATTTTGAAACGTTACGAGTCACAGTTCCTACGCACAATGCTCTTAATCGCTCCTCAACTGTTTCGAATTCTTGAATCACGTGATCACATCTACCGAAATAAGACAACGTAAAAACAAAGACATGATGTTTACTGAAAATATCGATACTACATTTCAATCTGTAAGCCTCTTCAACGAATTAAAATCTGATCACCGAAATATATCCAAGTTAGAAAAAAAACTTTTGATGAATACTCATAGAGCAAAAAAAAACTGGGACAAATATTGCCAACTTACTTCTTCATGTTTCATACTTTCTCATCTTCATTATATCAGCATTCAAAGTACCTTAAATTGGATCTAGTTCGTAATATATGCTATGTACAATGGTATGAAATGGAGACCAAAGTTTTTGGGATTCCTCATTAAAAAAGCAGTTGGCAGTAATGCAATCAACTATAATACGAATCGTCTAAAACTACACAGTGAACCGTAATAGTTGTCTGGGAAAAGGAACTCGCCAAATCTACAAAATATAGATGTTAAAAATGCAAAAGTATGACTGTTGGAAGTGAAGTGGGTGGTTTTTTTACAGATGCGGCTGAAACATATTGGTATAGTGTTAGGTGGTGGAAGAGCAAAACACGAATATGACAATAGCAAGGGAGGTTCGAAGTACCTGAAAAATCCTTAAACACTATTAATGTTAGAGTTACGCAGTTCAGTATATTTTATCAATTCAATTTCAGTTTATTAATTGGAGAGAGAGAAAGTGGCTGAAACAGGATAGTAAAAAGGTAGTGGATAAGCCGTAGGTACCCTCGTTAGAAAAATTGTCGGTGGTTCTAGAAACGCAAATGAAGTTTGAAAACCATTTTTTTTTTTTTTTTTTTCAGGGTGAGTTGGCCAGTCAAGTCTTTTTTCGATTTGTGAGACACAAGGGAAAAATGATCACGCCGCAGGCCCGAACATCCGTCAACTATCTCCAACCGGACGGTGGTATACTCGGGACTAATTCCTTTGAGAAATGGACAACAAAATGTCACTTCGCAACCATTTATAGTTATTATTGGGAGTGGGGTTTCTAAGCAATGGGAAAGTCAATCCAACCTTTGAACGGCTCTGCGATATCCGTACGGTAGAGAGCGTTAGGCCCGATGTTAAAAATCCGTTCTTTCGCACACGGACTTCTCTGAGGGTCTAATTTGCTCTAAAGTCTACGCTTTCGGATACCTGCCCAAAAACTGACTTTTTAATGTTTTGCGGACATACATTGGCAAGTGGTGAGTATTTTTCTTAGGAATCGGCTAGGATAGATTTGATATTTATGTATCTTATTCGTACATGGCAAATAATCCCTATTTATGAACCTAAAAGTGACCAACACGAAACTTACTTCCGTTGAAGTATTTCTAATACAGAAATAATAAACATTGTGTAATCAATTGCGGTGGGATTAACGTAATCACGACTCCATAAAAATTAATCCGCTGCTGGGGAGGTCTGCTTATTTCCCCGTTCTAGCGTAAATCCTCCACCAAATTTCTTACGAAAAAAAAAAAAAAAAAACATAAAATGTGCCTCAAAACACGACTTTCTTACGCATTCAAACTCGATTTTCTCAAAGAGATCTTTCTGAAAATAATAAAATTGTATAAAATAAAGCCGATAAAACCCTAAAAATTATTTCTAAATAGCCAACTTCATAAGAAATTTCAATAGGTGCCACGACATTTACTTTTTAATAATAAGGGTCGTTAATGATTAAACAAATTTGTCTGTAATAATGTACCAAACGTTGATATATTGAGAAAGTTGGTTGTAATGGTTGGTATAGAATCGTGAAGAATTGGGTTCATTCGATTCCTGGGGACTGACGAACGCAAACACGCGTTGAATGTTGGTATGGAAATCTGAGGGGCAATCAATAGTCTGAGTTCCTGTGATCTTGGAGACCAAGAGAACAGTGTGTCTTTCTTCCCATAGTAAAAGAAGACGTAGAAAGCCCGCAGAATCCTGTTGGGAGGATACGACTTAGTCGGTGAAAATACACTACATTGGATTCCTCAATCTCAATCATGAGAACTAAACTTAATCTATGAATATGCCCATGCCATGTGTGTGTTTGCCCATGAAAATAAAAAAGCAGCAGAATGATGGGTGCAAAAGAAATTATTGATGAATACTTTAGAACAGAAAATCCTGATGTTTATTTCTAAATTAAAAAGCTCGAAAGAAAATAACCCCTGTTGTCACCATTCGATTCCGAGAAAAATTACGTATATCCCACCTCCAACCTTTTTTCGTCGAGACTTTCGAAAAAACCTCAATTTTAACAGAAAACACAGATTTTTCTGCAGTTAAACACCATTTCCTCAACTAAAAATATTTTTAAAAACCAAACGACTACACCGTTGGACAGCTGACATTTTGGTGCACGTTTTACCAGCCCTGCACAGTTCTGCGTCAAGCATTCATGGGGTTTCTAGGCAAGATGAAAAACAGGCGATTTCAAGATTTTGACAAAACTGCCATTTCGCACAGCAATCGCACATCTTCAATGCAATCAAAAAAAGTTTTCTGACATCAAATATGTAACGCTCTTTCCAACGGTGTCTACAAATTTGAGGTATCTCCAAAATTGATTGAGTTATGACGGTATTAATGATTTAAGATTGAAAACACGAAAAAATCTTGAATCGCGAATTGCTCGGAAACGAGGCCTTTGGCAAAAAATTGCTTGGAGGCATTTTTGTTCGGAAGTGAGTTGTAGAACACGTAGGAGTCGGATTGTGCATAACTCCTGGGACACCCTGTACAACAATATAGTTAGTACTTTAGAATGAGTAAATTAAGTGAGCTCACCTCACATATAATGACTCAAGTCACAAAGGACCTGTTCTACATTCAAATGATATTGGTGTGGCAAAAAGTGTTGATATCTATTGACGTTAAAAATCTGTTAGAAAAGTAATTAAAACTTGAAATGGGGTGGTAAGTGTTCTAGACTCGTCTACTCAACTTCTATTCTCGTCTTCTTAAAGTTTGGCCCGTTAAGGAAGAAACGCCTGTAGAGAGAGGTCTTTTCTCCCCAGACAAGAGAATAGACGGAAAAGGAGAAGTCTGGCACAGGGGCTAATGGTGATAACCCGACACACCTGAGGAGTGAGAGGTAACGGCCATGTAACCTTCCTCCTGGTTCTCTAGTGGTTGTTTCAAGGTCAATAAAGTTAGGGGTTTCAAGCCAAAAATCTGCGTTTCTTGCCAATTCCGATTCTTAAGGAGAACCGAACGAGTAGAACCTTAAATCTTACGGTTACGAGCCCAACGCACTACCTGTCTCGGCCACAATCCCAGTTTTAATCAGCTTTGGTTAATAATGATATAGAAATTACTACGAGCATCATAATTTGGTCGGAGGAAGAAAATAATTTCGTCGGTATCATCTAGAGGTGCGGAAGGGTCCTGCTTATCTGTTCCACATCCCGACAGCGTGATATCTTTTCATCTACTTATGATTCATCGCTAGCCACTCTTTAGCATGTAGGTAAATATTATTACGAGTGTCATCTCACAAAATCAAGTAAAGCATCGCGTACTTCCTTAATTTTGTAGTTAATCGAGATCAAATGATCAAAACAAAACAAAAAAATAATTTAAAAAAAAGGCTGGTACAGGGGCTAATGGTGATAACATCTGAGGAGTAAGAGGTAACATTCGTGTAACAATATGTAATATATATATATTTGTTTACCGCACTCGGAATCGAATTTGAATTTTCATGAAAGAGATACGTTATCATGAATACTCGTATATTGGTAAATTCCCTGGGATTAGAAAGATATGTGGTTGTCCAGCGTAGACCGACAAGTAGCCGATGGGACTTCTGTTGATTATGATTTTATCATCCTCATGGGGAGATGGTACAATTTTCGTAATTAAAGTGAGGGAGGTAGACAACTAATATTCCCCCTCCCCACTATTTTATACGGATTTTGGGTTGTTATGTCTAATCGGTTTGCAACTTAATTTTTGATCACACGTTTCAAGGTGTATAGATTTAGAAAAAAAAAGGTCCATGTGCCTTCTAATGTTCCATCAACAACGATAACTACCTCCAAATGCGGTCCAAATGCGTCGAAATTTTTTGCACGAATACTCCTCTAGGGTCTACGATGTGACTGCCATGTTTTCAGCTCGCTTGGACAAAAAGCTGAGCGGTTTCATAAGGTAGTGTGAGAGCATCGAATTGGCAAGTTTCTGCAGCATCATGTTCTAGCCTTTTTCTAATTTATTTCATATTCCTATTCATGGGGAAACAAGGGTTGTGCTGATGGAGAATGAGTAGAACCCACAAACTGCCGATTGAATGTTTATTTTGTGGTGAGTCCTATATCTCCGATTGACCTCAACAACCTTTGTGATTGATCACATTATTTCAACACCTGGTATCTCAGTTTCCAATTACAGTAGCAATACAAAGAACATTTAGTTATAAAAAATACAATTTAAATTTTGATCTTATAGAGATCACTGAGTACGAAAACGTTACTTAGTCACAGGTACTTTTCGACACAAATGAGGCACAACATTGTGGACCATTAGACGCCTTTTTTGGTGAAAACTAAATTGTTATCCACGGAATTGAGCTTTTCGAATTTAAGGTAATCGGGCACAGCCAAAATCATAAAAATTAGACATGAATGAATGTGGATTGTGGTGGATTGTGTGGGCTGTCCGTGATTACCTCCTTGGGATTTCCGACCTCCTTCCTACCGTACGAGGAAGATACATTTGCCACCTCGGAACGCCGGTGGACGCACTGTATCGGTTAGGATGGGAACTGTTACAATTTTCCCCGAACCTTTCATCGTTGCCAGATTTAAGAGAGCCTCTGCACATACTCCAACCTTAAAATCTCGTAATCTGGAGTTGAGGTTGAGGAGGTCCCCAAAGAATTTAAATGTTGCCATTTGTAAAATCCTTGGAATCCAGGTACGTAAATTCCTTTACTGTGTTTTCATTAATATGAAAATGAGTCTTAATGCAACAAATTTCTTCAAGTTATGCCCTGATTGAAACTTTGTGACCACTTGAATACATTCTAAACCTCTTACATAACCAAAATTGTAACAACGATAATAATATGGGGAAGATGACGATTTTTTCTCTGGTTACTATAACGAATTTTTTGTAAGGAATCGGGGAAAAAAGCGTTGCTATCAACTCTCATTTCCAGAACATTTCCGTATTCAGCCAAATTGTCACATTTAACTAATCAGTTAAACATTTTCAAATTTAGTGGTTATGTCAATGTATACAAAATGTGCCAAGTTCAATCATGTGCTGAATAGTATTTGGCTGTAAACAGTATTAATCATAACTACTTAGTTCTCTTTCCTGATAGATGAGGTATCTATAAAGGTATATAGGTGGGTAGCTGTAAATAGTTTTATATACTAATATATAGATGAACTGTTCGACGAGTTCCAAAAACTTTCCTTCAGTCCCCATTACCCTTTGGAATGGTGAGAATATTAAAGTAATAATTGTGTTTCACCCAGCATAGTTAGTTGAGTAGCTCTACCGAAACAAATTCAATTTTCTCACGTTACATTTTAATTGTCCTTGGTTGTTTAATTTTTTTTCGGAGTGACTCCTTCGTCACGATCGGCAGGGTTGTGGTGTAGCGAAAATAAAGGAACTATTGAATTTAGACCTCGCAGAAGACGTTGAAAGATTACTCCAAAGGAACTACGGAAGAGGAAAGCAAAATGCAGAAGCTATAGAGCAAGAAGACCAGGAGAAGGGGGACGAGGATGGAGGAGGACGGAATGCATGACTAGGAGAAGAACAACTGTGGAATTTGAAGAAGAAAGAAATCGCCGTATTGTCATTAAATGTATGTGGATTGTTAAACAAACTGAAGGATGGAAATTTTATTAAATTTATATTAAGTTACGATGTCTTTGTTCTATGTGAAACTTTTTTAGTGGAAACCAAGGTGGAAAGTATTGAGGCAATATTTGGTGGGTATTTTTTGTGGTGGGAGGAAGCGCATAGGGATAGTAGGCTGGGTAGACCGAGTGGGGGAAGAATTTTTGGGATAAAGAAAAATCATTATGGAAAATCAATAAGTTTTGGAAATTTGAATCAAACAAAAATGTTAAAAATTAATTACAAAAATGGCGAACAGATAATAATAGTTCCGGTATATATGAAAGGGTCAGAGTGGGAAAATGATTATTTACACCTGAAGCAGGTTATTGAAAACCATGAGGAGGCATTGATGATCCTGGGAGACGTCAACGCGAGGATGGGGGCGCTTCAGTACGTCCCTGTCGACCCATTTAGGAGGCAGGACAGGATGAGACAGCACAGGAACTCGAAGGATGGTATAGTTGATACAAGGGGGAGAAAACTAATCAAATTGTTTGAAGAAAACGGGATGGTGGTGCTTAACGGTAGATTCAAGGGAGATTATGGGGGAGAGTACACGTTTGTTGATAGAAAAGGCTGTTCGGTGATTGATGTGGCGGCGGTTTCAGGGGAAATTCTAGACAAAATCAGAGAATTCAAAGTGGTACCAGAAATATTCTCAGATCATCAGCCTATCGTTGTGAAAATTACACTGGATCAAATTGAGGAGAAGGGCGAGACCACGCCATTACTACCAAAACTAATATGGAACGAAAAAGATGAATCATATTTTAAGGAAAAAGTTCTAATGATAATGGATAGAATGGATATAGAAAGGGGTGAAATGCTCAAGAGAGGAACGGAGACAGAATGGATCACAAATTGTATAAGGAGGGCTGCTGAACAAGGAGACCTTGGTATGCAACGACAACCAACATTTCATAAGCCATGGTATGATTATGATTGTTGGAGGGTGCGTAAACAGTGTATGAAGAAATTGAAGATCTATAGAAAAACAAAAAGTGAAGAAAGTAAGGAAAGATATTTACTAAAATCCTCAGAATACAAAAAGATATGCCAAGAAAAAGAAAAGGAGTTTTACATCAAGACGGATAGAGACTTAGTAACTGTGAGTGATGCTAAAGGTTTTTGGAAGTTAGTGGACAGAATAAAGGGCAAAACACCCTTTCGGACACCTAAGATGGGCATTGAAATGCTCGTAGACTATTTTAAAGGTCTCCTGAATCCCTCTATTGACCTAGAAGTAGCGTATGCACTGCCCAATATCGTTGTAGAAGAATTGGATGGCAACTTTACACTGGTGGAGATGAATAACATGCTGAAAAAGTTGAAAACAAATAAGGCTCCCGGACCTGACCGAGTCACGAATGAATTTTTTATGAACGCCCCCGACCAGCTAAAAACTTGTATGTTGCAAACATTCAACAATATATATAGCGAGGCACGTGCACCTGAAGCGTTTAGGGAGGCAATTTTGTTCCCTTTACATAAGAAAGGAAACACGACGGACCCCCAGAATTTCCGAGGACTGGCCTTCATGAACACGATAGCAAAAATTTTTGCAGGGATGATGTTGGAAAGATTGACATCCTGGGTGGAAAGGAACAAAATTTTAAGTGAAGCACAGGCGGGTTTTCGATCAGGGTACTCCACGGCGGATAATCTGTTCACCTTGATTAATATTGCCGAAATAAGGAAGAAGAAAGGGATGAAAACTTACATTTTTTTTGTCGACCTGAAAGCTGCATACGACAATATTTCAAGAAGTGCTTTGTTTTTCAAACTGTCAAATTGTGGCGTATCGACCAAATTTATCAAGATGCTGGAAGGGTTATACAAGGACACGAAAGTTGCGGTGTGGAGCGAGGGTGGGCTGTCGGAGTATTTTGGCACGACGGTGGGACTAAAGCAGGGGTGCTTAATCAGCCCATTGGCTTTCTCTCTTTTCATTAATGATTTGCCGGAAAATTTGGGGGGAGGGATAAAGGTAGGGAACATGAAAATCAAATGCTTAATGTACGCGGATGACATAGTTCTGATAGCAGACAACCCGGCATCACTTCAGATGATGATTAGGGAGCTGGAGGAATACTTGCGGTGTTGGAACATGATACTGAACCTTAACAAGTCGAAGGTGATGATTCTGGGAAAGAAAGGAGGGAGGAGGGCTAAGAGTGAGATTTGGAAGTATTCAGGTGAACTACTAGAGGTCGTGCGATCATACAAATACCTAGGGGTGACAATCACGCCCTCCCTAGACATGGGCGAGCATTTTGCGAAGAAGGTGAGCGAGGCGAGACACGGAATGGGAGTAGTGTGGGGAACGTTGATTAGGAAAAGAAGAGTACCACTACATATCAAGCATAAAATATTTGATGCTACAACAAGAGCAGTGGTTTCCTATGGAGCACAGGTTTGGGGCTACAAAGAATACGAACAAGTGGAAAAATTGTTAAGATATTACATTAAGAAAATATTAGCACTACCCCAAAACACCCCCAATTATATAGTCTATGCCGAAAGTGGTTTAAAACCTATGTTCATGTATACAATGAAAATGCAGGTGGACTACGTGGAAAAAATCCTAAATTACCGGCAGAATATATTCCCGAGAATCGTGGCCGAACAGGTGATCCAAGAAAATGTAACATGGCGGAAGGAGAGCAATGGGCTGGCAAATGAGTTGGGTAGCACATTACAGAGAGAGGATTGGAAGGGGGGAATGATGTCGGTGATTGAGAGGTGGGGTCAGAAATGTTTAAATGATGTTAGTAGGGAAATTGAAAGCTCAGTACACCATCAACTATACACTAGATTGGATCGGACTGTGGAAGGAGGAAGAGCGTATTTTGGCTGGAGCGACCTGATGAAAGTCAGAATAGTTTGCAGCCCTAGAACGGAAATGGTGGCTGTAAATTACCAATGGTGGAGAGATGGGCAGGCAAATAAGTGCAGCATGTGTTATCTACTCGAAGATGAAACACCTCTACATTTCATGGCGATGTGTCCAGCATTGAAAGAACTTAGAATCGCGCATTTTGGGAAGGTGAAACTAACAGCAATGGAAATAATCGATATTCTTGACAGCAGAAATAAGAAGTTGGATAATTTGGTGAGGTATATTCGGGAGGCGATCAAAAATACGATATTCCTTGTTCGAGAGTTTAATTATGATTAGAAGGAAAGAATATGAGTGTTGGCATATGGGAATTTCAAGAACCGGGAAGAGAATTTAGGAATTTTAAAGAATTTGGTTAGAATGAACAGATAGGATAAGGTGATGGGTGAAAGGTATAGAACGGCGTAAACGTCCTGCGACCGTCAGAGCGACCAGCAGTATGAGCGCAAAAATTAACTGTAAATAAATAAATGAGATGAAAAAAAGGAGTAGTATACATGTGAAGGGGTAAAATAATTTAAATTAGTCGTAATTTGTTTTTTGCAGTATGAATTTTATTGTCTTAATCTAATCATGTATGGTACGAGAATATGAATTATTTTTATTATTTCAATTCGTAACCTCATGTACGTATCATACCAAAATAAATACACTTCTCTCTCTCTCAAAAAAAAAAAAAAAAAAAAAAAAAATGGAAAGCTTCAATTCAGTTTAAAATTAAGTTGAAAATTCGCAGTTCAAATTACTTTTTCATGTCTCGACCTTTAACTCTTAAGATAGGTCAGAAATTCAATTTTAAAAACTAAATAATCATATAACTATATAAATTCGAATAATGTAATGCTCTTCTCAACGGTATCCTCAAATTTGGATTTACATGGCAGATCAAGGAGGTTATTACCAACAACTTGATGACGTTATGCGTCAAAAAATTAGTTGTAGAATCAGCGCAGGCCGTACCTGTTCCACTTGCACCCACTATAATTGAAAAAACATTTACGTAAAGAATTATATCCACATTAAACCCAATTTGCTGGAGAATTATAATACATTTGCAAGAAAGAACCAAGTTTCATGTTATACGTTATAAAGTATAATCATATGAGTTTCTCTATATGGGTATTGTACTCATATTTTTGTGACTATAAAGGGATCAGGAAGATGACAGTAGAATCACTAGAGTGTATGTCAATATAATGGGACAAGTTGCACTATCGGACGGCATACGTCATTAGCTGGTTCCATTAGCATACTAAGTTCAGCTGAATAATGTATAGCGCCGCGAGCCTATAGTATCACACACTCAATCACTATCGTAACAGTGGGCATTGTGAGAAGAGGAGTATATCGTTACGAATCTACATTTGACAACATTTATCCTAGAGACCGAGTTATTTTTGGGTTTTTCACTAAAAACTGTACTTCGCATTTTGAGATTCCCACAAATAGTGTTTTCGTTTTCACAATAATTTAATTATCGAGTGTGGGTCATAAAAATATAAATATATCAGATCAATTAATTCCATGATTTATACATCTAAAAATGCTAGAGACCTGTCAACATTTAAGATTCCAGACCTTCGGAGCTCCCCACGTACCCACAAGGGCGTCTTTTGATTAAAGGAAAGACCCGACAGCTGTTCAGGTTGCCATTCAATCTTGGGGAAACGTGAATCAAGACCTAGGATTGGTTTTGTCGATCCACTTATTCACTATTCGTATACCTAAGCCTCCCCTCAAGGTTCCATCGCATCTAATTCAAGTTTAATCTACCAGCCAAGGCTGAATTTGATGTATTCAATCAATTTTTAAACTAATCATGTCTTTTATTGAGTGTTTTTATTCACACAACTTTTGCAAAGTGCGTTTGAATCGCAAGGAGGCTACAGGTGTTTTCATGGTTATCAAGACTTGCTGCGTTGGTTATGTTTGTGGGTTGGGAAGAAAACGCATAGGATTTTTGAGCATAGAAGATTTTTTGTGTTCAAGACCTAGATATTTATAATAATCCGGATGATTAATATAGTCAACCTTAATCAAATCAATCAAACCGTCCCGTCATTGTGAGACGCTATTTAAGAGATCAACACCTTGCGCCTCCATTCCTTGAAATTGTATTCCTGAAGAAAATATCCGGCTGCCTGGCAAGCACAACCGGCTATCTAACAGTAGACGACCGTTATCATCATTCGAAGATGAGGTTTTCCGAATGGTGAGCGAATGGATCGTATAGCAACCCGAGCGATCTCATTCGAATCGGGGAACTGATTTCTATCTTAATCCAACAAAAAATTACCCTCTCAATTCAAATCTTCTTGATACTTCCACATCTTCTTAGATTACACCCACATCCATCGATGTCGAACTTTTGAGCCAAATTGGGTAAACTATGGTGCAAAAGTCTAGGAGGGAAAACTTTGGAAGGCGGATGGATTTTTTTCATTCGAATTTTGAAATCTACGTATCTTGAAACATAAAACAACAGCTTTTGAGGGGGGGTAAACATTTTTCTTTCGAGGTCAATTATAAATGTTCATTTTCGGAAATAATAAACCAAAATCAAATGGTCATTTAAAATTAACTGTTTTCCGATTTTGACCTTGGATAATTAAACCTTTCATAACTTCCTTAATTTTCCTCGTAAATTCAAATTCGAGGATAAGGTTTAAAAGCTCAATAACGTTTCCGTAGGTTGGATGTCTGATCATTGGTTAGAATTAAAGTTTATCGCTGCAGAAACCCTTTGAAAAGCAAATTTGACCTAATTTGGAAAACCTCGTGCTGTTTTGATCGGATATTGAACAATGACGACCAATAATTTTTCAATATGACGGAGCTCTGTTTTTTCCTTAGGTTTTTCTAGAAGATGATTTTTCAATTTTTTTTGACGTATTGAAAAAACATTGAATGCCATACTTCAGTTTCCGATTGAAAAACTCGGATTTACCAAAGTAGGTATAATTGTCTTTCCAAAGGGTTTTTCATCACTTGAGCAATGATAAAAGGTCAATCATTTGTTCTGAAATTTGAATCCACGTGGCAAAATATGGAGTTTATGACCAATGATTTATTGAATTGAGGTCAGCGAGAAAAAAGAAACAAGGAAGCCATCGTGAGCACTATTCTCTCTCGAGGCATAACGCGCTCATCCCCAGCTTCCCCCACAACCTCTGGACACGCTGGTATTCCCTTTTTCTTCACTTTGGAGGAATTCTCCTTTGTTGCCGTGCCATGGTCGCTTCCTGAACCTGATTATCCTCCGTACATAAGCCGCGACCCCATCCTCCAAGTCACTTGGTCCCTCAAGCTCCCCCCCTTCAAAGATCGTGCAGGTAGGTACTCTCATGAACATCAATCTCGCCTAGCTCCTCCGATCCTCAATTCTACTGTCTTCAGCTCAGAAAGAAAACCGGAGGTTACGAGGGAGGATTGCAGAATGGCGTGCTGCTGTCCCACGCCTGTTGGAGATGCCTGAGAGGCACCCAATTCTATCGTGGACTCAGACGAAGAGATTTATGGCAGAAAGCGATGCATTGCGTATTTAGTTTCCTCGTTGGGATTTTCTTCAGTTTGACTTATTTCATTATCAAACATAAGACCATCATAATGGTCTCTCATAAGACTCATAATGGTGAATATAATAATTACTATTCATCAAAGATTTTCGTTTATTTTATCAAATATGTTGAGCCCAACGAACGAGTTATTTCTTGTATTATTCTCATTCCGGTTCAAGGTCACTGCCAACTCATGAAGTCACCTATACTCAAGTAATGAGAAGGAATTCCCCGTTTTTAAATATATCTTCATGGGAAGAAGTAATGAGACCGCTCCTCTCGGGCAAGCTGGGCGGCAAAAAGGCATTGTCAAGATAACGGAGAAACGTTAGGACGTGAGATGGCACAAAGACGTGGAGCGGTGGGTAGGGATTAGGTTGATAGGGATGAAGAGGAAGAAGAAGCGGCGAAGAAAAACGGGGTGGAGAGCGAGGGAAGAATGATGGTCGTGAGACGAGTCGAGTGAGCTAGCAGAATGAGATGGTTGAGGAGGCTGTGGGAGGATGGAGACGAAGCGGAGGAGGTGAAGGAATACGAGGAGCAGTCGGAAGAGACGGCGATGAGGGGTGGCGGCACAATTAGAAAAAAAGTCCCACGACCTCCTCCATCTGGGGCTGTAACTAAACATTTACCCCCACTCCAATTACCGGCCCACTTTCTCTTTCGGCACAGTTATATTAGGGGAGCGGCATCTTCACCGAATACCTCCGTTTTGACGTCCCATTTTTAGCCGAATTAAGTTTCGTAACCTCATCTTGTTGGTTTATTATTTTCAATATTGAACCTCTGTAATTGAAGCCGTCCGAAGCTTTTTTCCGAAGCTGCTGGCCCCCAGTTCACGAACTTGGCCCGAAAAGCCAACATCGATCCGGAATGTTCCAGTTTTCTCGTCTTCTTGGTCAACTATAAGTGATATATATTTAGGGATTAATCTATCAAAACATCGAAATCTCGAAAACTTTCGATGTAAGAGGGCAGTTTTTTTGTTTGGCTCAGATAGAAAATAGTTCCCTGAAGTAGGCGGTCGGGCTGCCCCTGAGGTCGACCACTAGGTTGGCGGTATCCCAATTATTCTCACCTTGAGCGCAATTGCAAGATATGGAGGTACGAGGTGCCAAGATTAGATAATATATATCAGGCTGTGTCTAATTTAGGTAGAAGGGCTGTCTAATACAGAAATAAAAAGTAAACCTGTTTTTTTTTCTAAAGTTGAGATGTGAATAGTGAATTTGGGGAAGGTTGCATCTTCACGTACTTGAGTCTCATTTTGTAGCTCTTAACATTCCTCGGGTTAAACTTAAGAGCATTTTATTGATTTCTAAACATGTATTGAGGTATAAGCTGTGACGCTCAATACATTTTATAATAGACAAACAAGTAAGCTCTCACAAGTGATAATTCGAGCAATTTGAAGCCTTAATAAGGTCTGCCACCGTTATTTTTGTTGTCTTCACGTACAACAGCACATTCTGTAAATCAAATATCATACCTTTTTAAACTATCAACCATATTATCTCATTTCTACTCTTATAAATTCTATTATTCAAAAAAATTGCGCAACAAGTTCATCGATGTTCAAGGTTTGGTTATGGATCAAATTTCCAACTGAAATTCTTCGTAGAACTTTTTTTTTTTTTCAGAGTTACTCCACTTCTCGATTTTTAAGATTTCAGTCGTTTTTCCGTTTTCAAGTCACTAAAATGGCTACAAATCTCGCCAAATTCTCTCTGAAATCGATATTGAGGACACCGTCAGAAAGAGCGTTAAATTTCCCATATCTTTAAATCAAAATAAGACATTTTCAAGAAGAGTTACAGCGTGAAAAATTATTTCCAAGATCAAATTCTTAGAAACAGGTTTTATAACTCCCACTTTCCAGGACACACTTCTCCCAAAACACACCCGTCTCAGCTTCCCGATGATTTAGGGAAAAAACACTTTTTACATTACAATTTTTGAAGAAAATGAAGTTTGGTTGCTGAAAAACGTCAGTTCTCCACGAAATCAACTTTCTCGGCAAAAACTGACTTGCTCAAAAATATGAGTTTGGAATCGAATTTTTATATAGGTATCTCCTTACATAATCGAATGGTGAATTCTTCTTGCCATTCGCTTAATAAATTAGGGAATTTTTAGGCCCTTTCCTCTGATTCGAAGTGCTAATTCACAGCCCACTAAAGTTTTGGGTGAATAGTAAATAGTTAAGTAGTAGTTAATACTGAAATTTTCAACTGTTCTTTTATACCTGATTTATTGAATTTGTGCCACCGTTCGGTTCAGCAAAAAAGATATCTGAAATTCGATATGAAAATAATTTTTTTGTTACAATCGGTTTTGATTAAAAAGCATCGATTTCCTGGTATAAACGTTTTTACTGGGAAGTTGGAGTGGAAAACCATGTTTATAATGAACAAGAGAAAACATGAAGAAAGTCGTCCTTTCATGAACTGTATAAATTTGGTCTTAGAACCAAATCGTCATGTTCTAAGCCGTGTTGAAAGTGTATTATATTGCTTCACGGAGATAAGGAATTGAAAGCTTTTTCCAACTGTGTACTCATCAATCGGAAACATGAAATTAATCTTAAAAGTTGAATAATTCGGAAACAAAGCCTCTAAAAAAATGTTTTGGAAACGTTTTTTGTTGGAAATGAGCTATACTTCATCAATCTTGTTGTAGCGAGACGCCTTGTAAAACAGTAGCGACACGAATACATAATACTTGGAGTAATGACTAAATCTTCGAAATAATAAATACTTTCGATGTCTTTAGCTACGAACGTGGCTATCGTCACATCGGTGGCAAAATTGCGGGCTGCCCAATGTCAACATCAAATACAGGTGTCCGAACATTTTACATTGGAGGAATTCAAACCGGGTGAAGAAACTAGTCCGGCATATTTCCAACGATTTTTTGCAACATAGGATGTATCAAACCCCGGATACCAAGCACGTAAAGTATCTACTTGTGCTTATGGCCACAGAACTGAACTGATCATGGCATGACTGCATTTACTCTGAGGAGACCGAAAATGAAATAACAACTGCATTGGTGGATTTTCATAAAAAGAAGGACCAACAAATATAGTGAAGCTATCGAATTCGGAACGTTATTACAACTGAAAAACATACATATTAGTGAATTTGCTAGGAGAGTCTAAGAGCTCGCTTCTCGTGGTTGCAAATCCGAGGAATTTTCGAATTATTCCCTCATGTTATAATTCATTCATGGAGTTCGCGAAAATGCAACATGCGAAACCGAATCGAGAAAACAAAACCGATAGGCTTACAGATGCCTTAGAGGTGACGTTGAATCTCGAGCAACCTATACTTCGTTTAAAAAAATGAGGAGCCGAAATAATTGTTTTTACAACAAAGGAAACAAAAAAATAAACGAAATTATACTATACAAAAACCACCTACTGTCATTGTTAGATTGACTTCTTTCTCGAAGCAAAATCCATGATAACAGTGGCACGTGAACATTTTCAGAAGCTGTGAAAAAATCGTCGGATGCCGAACAAAAAATCTGTTATGCCTACTGGATTGCTCATGGTGGAGTTAGATATGAAACGTTTGGAAGAAATCATCTCCTTTCCCCTGACACCTTTCCGAAAAAATTGCCACAAATTTTTGGTAATCATAAAATATTTAAATAAAAATTGGTCATTTTCTATTGAAACTGGATTCTTGGATTGTCTCTACATAATTTTCAAAAAGAAGTAGCTACTTTAGGGATTCTTTGATGCAGGGTTATTTTTCAGCGAAGAAATGTGAAGAGGAATTTTTTATCTATAAGTTTGTTGTACAAAACGATGTGCAACTATTGTATTTTACGGCCTTGTAGTTTATTGAAATGTTTCATACAGAGCACCATAACAAAATTATTTACTAGTTGTGATATAAATAAAAATAAATAGATAATAAATAGATAAATAAATAGATAATAAAAGTTATTGTCATGAAACCTATCTCAACTTCCCATTAATTATTTCATATAAGTGGAAAGTATGTTACATTGACGAAGTTGATTCCTAGTTGAGTAACAGTTGAGTCAAATTACATTGAGGCCGTTCTCTGCAGTTGCTTAAATTAGATTTTGAATCGACTAACTAACCAGGCTAATAGAGTACAATTACACGATAGGATTGGGGTGGGATGCTCACATTCCGTTCTGTGGTGTTACAGTCATGTTCTACTCTGGACATGATTTCTTTCCTTCAATTTCACACTGTCGAGTGGTTATTCTGACTTTACATTAAATTCATTTTAGAACTCTGGGATGGTAATTTATGGAGGATCCAGGATGTGAGATATAAGGTGTTCTTCGCTAATTATTCCATCAGTTTTCATCCGATTTCGATGAAGTTTCGAAGTAATGTAATTCGATGTGGGTAATGGCCTACCAGGAGTTTCATTGACCACATATCAACAAAATCAATCCACACTCCGCACGATTTTCTCAGGATCTAGTGGTCTGATCTCGCTCACGTGGAGAGTAGTTGGAAAAAACTGCCTTATAATCTCCTATCAATTTCAACTCGATCCCCTAACAACCTGTAATATCCCGCCAGAAGTCAACTCCCCCCTTCCTGAAATCTTAATCTTTCAGGTAAAGGAGAATGTCTATTTTAAATCTTCATGCTTTTTGCCCAGGAATTCAAATATGTGCACATTGTCCATAGAGCACGTCAAAGTGCCCAACTTGGTTTTCTCATACGAAAAACAGTGTTTTATTCAGATTCAGGTTCTACGCTTGATTTCATGAATATTCGATCCCTTAACCGATTTTTTTGAAGAGAGATTGAAGATCAACAACCGCATTGGTGCGCAGCCCTGCTAAAACCGTAGTTTACGGGGAAACTTTTTTGTTCTTTTTTTTTAATCTGCAAGTTTTTTTAAGGATTTAAAATACGACCACGTCGAAATACGAACCTATTTTTTTTATTCCAGATTCAGATTCTTCGATCATTTAATTTTTTCAGCAGCGTGCAACCAGTTCTAGTTATCAAAATCGGGATAACATCAATGTTAGATAACTCCAAGTAATTCTCATAGCAATTCAACGCTGATTCACATAGTGATGTCCATGTTTCCATTTTGCTAAATTTGAACCCTGTTACAACCGAAAAATTGAACCAAAAACATTCAAAATTGATGTGTCTTTGGATTTGCTAATTTACGTTTTTGCAATTTTAATGACTTGGCAAGTTAACAATGTCGCTGAACGGTTTCCATCCAGCCGAAAAATTCAAATGAGGGTTTTTTTCCTAATCAGGCAGCTTTTCAACATTGTAGTTCCGTCCTTTGGTGTTGTTGTTTGATTTTATTTTACTTACTTTCTTACTTTTAGTTTACCCGACTATTTTATTTCATTTTTTCACGTGATTACCTACTATTTTATCGTTTTCTTCACCTACATTTATCTGATCACACCAGCTGAGTCGACTAACACTAAAATCAACCTGCTACATTCTAGTACATATATAGATAGTCAATGTTCGAGCATTTATAATTTGTTTTATTCATCGTTTGTTCTATTGGGGTGGGGGGGGGTTGCCCTCATTATGAATAAATAAATAATAAACCAAATGAAATTCGATGAGGTTATCTATGTTTGGCTTCTTAAATTATCGTTAGATGAATGAAATTACCAGTTCCATCAGAAAATGTAATGCAAGGCTAATGGTAAATGAGGCACTTTTTATGAATAACGATTCTCTGAAGCGACTTTTCATGGGTCAAGAACAACAAACAAACAATGTCATTATCGAGAAAATGAGTGGGAAGGAAACCTAAACCACTCAACTTCTGAGTAGTTCAAGTAGCCTCTCGACACGTGTTCAAGGCAAACAAGGCTTCAACGCCTCTTCACTCCTCTGGTCCTCTAATACGCCGTGGTCCCTCGCCATTCAATTCAGCTGACTTGAAATTTGAATGTATTTTGTGCCCATTCTAATTTTTGGCCAACTATAGTTATAGTGTGAACAATAAATAATGAACTAACACGAATTAGAACCAACAAAATGTAACAAAATACTTCCAAACAGTAGAATGAAAGTACTTATTTCAAGGAATTTGATGGTACAACCCAATTGTGAAAAAATTGTTTTCTACCTACGCTGGGTCCACTTAGCTTTAAAACTTCTATTTTCAGGTATAGGGAGCTATGGAAACTATTATCTTGTGTGATTACGAATGTTGAATTAATGACACTGGTTAAACAAATTTATGTTTCAACAAATTCATGTTTCAACAAGATTATTTAATAATCAAGTGCCTAGTGACATCAACAGGTTCTCTCGGATGTATTGAAGTTACTTGAATGATCCACCGACAACGGATAGGTAACGGATATTGTAGAATATTTCTTCCAAAATCATCATTACCATTGAATATCAACCCAAGAGTTCCAATAAATAGCAACCCTAAACACAGCAAAAGCTGGAATTTCATTAGTTCAGTGAGCTCTCATTCATTTCAAATTAATGGTAAACTGCCTACAATTCATTCCTAGTTACTGTTAAATGGTCGAACACACTGGAATACTTAATTTTAATAAGTGCTCCAAATCGATTGATTCTCTCATCCAGTCTTTTTTCGATGTTTATTTTCTGATTCCGGCTGTTCACAAAAGGAAAATAATTGATAGGTAAACCATAGTTTTGAGCTCTTGGTTTCATTGACGGCTTGGCCTATGTTCTTCCTAGTTTTTCATTGAAGTTGTTACATGGAAATTTGCTTAATACATGCAAACAAGGTACTAAGTATTCTTACCTGCAACAATCTTTGGACCCCTCGACTCCATTCCAGACGCGATGCCTACAACAAGCAGAACATAGTCACGCCAAGACTTTTGAAAATGTGAATCACAGTGAATGTCTAAACATGTGTCTTTTGTGTATATTCCAATGTTTATGTTTCCACTATTAAGCCCTTGAAATACAAACACTTCATTTTATCAATTTTTTCATCATAGAATCATCGTACAATAACTCATCGTAATTTTATTATGAATATCGCTCAGACATGATGAATTTTGATACCATAACTTCTCACAGCTCTTTTACCATCAGCGTGAAACTAAATGCAGTTAATACATGAATTTTTCGGAATGAAAACTATACATCCAACTTTTCAAATCTATAGGCAGCCTAAAATTAATATATATATACACTGCATCAGCATTCATCGAGTTATTCATCTTGGATCGAGATCACGTATTTACCATTAGGATTGTGAAGTGCATAAAATTCGGCATTACCTCCTAGGTGATAAAAATTCTATCCACAAACCGAAACAGCACAAACATCTCTCCAAATCCGCCTATGAGCATGCCTGAATTGTTGAGGAATCCAAAAATCGAGATTTATGTTGTCGGAAGCCTTGTGGAATAAACGAAATCTGTCTCCTTCAGTTTCGAATATCTTCCCCAATCCTCATTGAAGGCCGAAGAAGAAAATACATTAATTCCAGATATACCACCAATGTGGCAGAGGCAAATGATCTTTGTGTGTTGTGATCTTAGTCACATCCTAGCTACAACTATTGAGGAAAGTTGTACTTTTAAAGTGATTAATAGCAATATACCTAAAATTCTGGGCATTAGCAATCAACTAAAAGTCAAAAGATGTGATCCAGACTAACGCAAATTTTTTACAATTATGTTAACGGATGAGGGTTGTGCTGTAAGAGCCCTTGGTTTAGAGCACCGATATTTTATTCAGGTCAGCAAAACGTTGATATTTATAGAGTAATCTAGCTTGATTCTGAGATACGGTGTGATTCGGCGATCAATTGATCCATCCGCTGCAGGTATGGAAGATTTGGTAGAGTTTATCTGACTTGCCATTTAGTGCTTCGTTAATCTTATATTTCCAGCTGGGCCTGAAGTCGAAATTGCATTTAGTATGTACCAACTCATCCACATACAATTCTGAAAAAACTGATGAACCTGGGAGAGGAAATATGATGATAATGTTGAGCCAAGCATTAATAATCTTCCACAATAACATAACGGGCTCAACTTTCGGATGAAGTACAGTTGACTGAGATAATTTCCTATATTTTTGTTCACCACTGGCAAGTGTCTCTTATCTGAGACAAAAAGAGAGAGACGGATATGTATAAATGTATATAACATGCTTTATTGCGAGAGTAACTAAAATCCACTTACATGCAATTCCTAATACATTAGAATACATGGACATAGAAGAAACGTCAATTGTTTCTTATTTGATTGTATAATATAGAGGTACGGCTTCCTTATACTGCTTCTTACATTGTGAATCTTTAGATAGTTCTGTTTTACTTTTTTCTTATGAGGAACCATGGCACCTATAGAATAACCCGTGTAATATCCCTTTAATTGTGGGTAATCACTTCAGTGTAATTACCACTATGTATTTTTTATAGTTAAGGGAAAATGAGATCAGATTGAAAGGAAGAACGTACGTCTCGTGATTCGCATTTAAAATGATAAGAATGTTCATTCGTTACCCCAGAGAGTAGTTCTCACATCCATACGGTTACATTTGCATTCAGTGGCGCTTTTTATTCATGATGGACACAACAGTCATGAAAGCAGATTGTTTCTTTTCACGTTTTGTTAAGAAGACGTTAACTGTACTTGGTTTTGATATGCGGTCCACGACATTAGGTTTGTAATTAAATCTAAACAATTAGTGCTTCTATTTTTCCTTTTTATCTAGCAAATCAGAAGGAAATACAACTAAGTTAATCTAAAATGTTTATTAAGGACTATTTGCTCTTTCACTAGATACGAATTCATTACAACAGTGTTGCACTGAAAATTGCTGATGCTCAAGCTGGATGCTCAACCGCTACTGCCTCACAACGTGGATAAGAATAAAACTGCATGTTGTTAGTTGTGTTAAGGTCATACATAATCTCTCATGATTCTCTTTCCATAATCAGTTTCAATGTTACTGTATAAGCATGCAGATAACATATAGATCAATAAGTCTGTCGAAAGTATGTGGTTACATTCATAAGTATTCTGTGGTGTTCTTCATAAATGTCGTATGCATGATGTATAAACTTAAAAAGAATGATCATTTAACTCATACAACTTTCATGTCGAAACTCAATTATGGGAAGAAATAGTAAGATATGCATCGACAGTTTCAGAGTGGAAACTTGAAGATGATACTACTAAACAGAAGAAGAATCAAAATTGAGGAGGGTACAGAACACCAATAATGACCTGATGATGAATGTACCTCATATTCGGTTACCTGAGGCGCCGTGCTGGAAGTTGCACCATAATTCAAACTGCTCTGGTAATTATGGGATAGGATCTTCTTGTGGGCTGAAGCATGAGCTCTAAACGCCGAAACGCTCAGTTTCATTCTGAAACAAAACCCAATTGGAGGGTGACTACATCATTTATTGAAAAAAATTACATTTAAAATATTTTAGGAAGACAGCGCTCACCAGAAGTTGGTGCGGTTTTACGGAATGTTAGGCTACCCCACCATATTTGGCGGCAACCGAGCTGCAACTCGAGCTGAGACTTATAGCTATAATTCTTCACTATGGCCTGGAAAGTTATTCCAGAGAATCATGTCTTACAGCAAGAACAAAGCACATTTTTTTCACACGAAATTATATATTCATTTTGTTTTATTTTTATTTTTTTTCTCCGATTAGAAGTTCATTGGATATATCGTTTCTCCATAACGAACGTTCAAAGTTGCTAGTTTGATTATTTTCAGAAAAAGTAAATAAAAAGGCCATCTGTTCGCCAAGAATCCCAAGGTTTGACACTAGCATGCGTGGTGGCGATGACCCTGTAAACATTCAAACGTTAATTATTTTCAAACCTGACCCTGTTATCTGTAGAGGATTAGAATTCGTTTAAACTGGATAAAAACTAGCATTTCTTGCTTCTGAGAGAGAGAAAGAGAGTTATGGAGTTTTCCAATACGTGTATCTGGACTCAAACTGAAAAAAGAAACCCCTAATAATTGTATCTTTTCGTACGAACGCAGTGAAAGTTAAGATGGTTCCAACCTCTTGTATCGATCTTCCTCACTATTGGGAACTCACATTAAAATAAACTCTTATGAGACGTATTCGAGGAGGGAAAAAACATTCTTAGCTACCAAAAATTAAGACGGCAAAGCGGTTGGCCCACTATTCCAAATGAATGTTTCCTCGCTATCGGAAGGAGCTACTTATTCCGTGGTTAAATGTTTTCCCTATGATTGGAATAAATGAGGCCTTTACCCAACCATCAGTCACAAATAGAATGGGAAATTTGAGCCCTCGCCATAAACAGGATGTACCTACACTTGGCAAAGAAATGAGATGTTGCAGTGCTTGTTGTAGTTAGGCAAGACCCGCACGACCGAGCGGTCTTGAAGGCATGGTATAACTTCTGCGCCGTCACTCGATACCAGCTTGAGGTGCAGGTTACAGTGCACTCCGCCGCACACTGGTCGGAGAGCGGCCAAAACCTCAAAATTTCGAATGATGGTGATACACTTTTAGTGTATTTTTGTTATCTAGGATAATTGATGGTTAGGGGAAGTCACACAATCGTTTAAAGTGAAAAAAAAAACATGTTTTTTGGCCGATTTAAAAAAAAAAAAAAGTTCTAGTATTTCAGAAAAGCCGTCCAAAGAGCAGATAAATTTCCCACCCCTTTTTTCAAGTTCGTTGGAATCAAAAGGAATGCAAATTTTTTTTTTTTTTCCGTCTTTTTTTTTCAAATAGGTTTCAAACATTTCATTACCCTTATATCTCGAAAAGTCATTTTTCATAACTTTGAAACACAAGAAAGCTTGATGATGATTCTGTTATAGATACTCAAGAGGATGTCTATTAACTAGTGATTTAAAAATCAGCTACGAGTAAGAGGGAATTCTTACTTAAACTTTAAAAAACTGAACGGAAGCGAGGGGAAATTGCAGTATGCGAGGAAAGCCAGCAGCCTCGCGCTGTGTCGACGGGTGCTCGCGTTCTACCGTATATACATCATTATATGTATTATAATTATTTCTGTGAAATTTTAATCCATTAGGAACCGACTAATGGAACTAGTCGACGAAAAAAGGGAAAGTAAATAACAATATTCAATCTCACCGAACGAAATTACGATTTAGTTTGCCAAAGTATCTTCTCCAAGGTCAATTTTTCTGTAAAAATGGGCAAATTCAATTTGTCCAACCGTAGATTGACAGATTATTATTATTATTATTTTTTTATTTTTTTTTTTTTCAAATCAAAAGTGGAGACTGACAAATACGTACCGGCAAAATACCTAAATCATGACTACGGTATACCTTTTCATACTCATATCTACGTACACCGTAAAACCCGGTACGGATATCTACATCAACTAATGAAATATCTTGTTTTTTTTCTCTTCACTTCCAAACTAGCGGCAATATACTTACCAAAATGTGAAGATTAAAGCGTATTGATTAACTTTTGTAAATAAAACATAAGGCAAAACAGTTAATTATATTGCTGAATACTCGACAATTAGTACAAATAGATCCCTTCGGTTAGATTATGAGAAAACGGTTAGTTATGAGAAAAATCACGTCGTGACAAATTTCTGATCCAAGGAACTTGGGAATAGTCTGGATCGATCCACAGTGACAAACCTTCTACAATTCTTGGATATTCATTTTTTGAAGGAAGAGAGTGTGGCTGATTTTTTCCCGCTTTTTTGCCTTTTTCGACTGCTATGAGGCTCCGAACAGTGATGCAAACACCGGGAAAACACTGCACACTATCACATAGAGACTCATTATTTCCGTGTTCGGTAGCTTTCCTGCGCGGATCCTCGAACTACCAGAATCCGACAGCACAGGAAGAAGCAACGCACCTAAGCACATTTGGAAATGTACGTAGGAACGTATCCGTAGGAAAACGAAACGTCAACACGAATGTTGATGTGAACTTGCTTGGTGATAGTAAACAATTTCATAAACTTTGGTCAAGTAGTATCGGAAAAGAGCTTCTAACGGCACTCCGCTGTGGACGGAGGGAATTTTTTTTATTCGTTTTTTGGAAGCAACGTATCCTGAAACGTGAACCAACAACTTTAGATAGGGGCTCAATATTTTCTAGAGTGAGACGTGTTTTAGTCTAGGAGTGACTACCCAAAAATCTTTTCAAGTGAGTGTTTCATTTTCACTTTCCCAACGGAATCAATTTTAGTGGAAAGCAGTGTCCATTTGTATTTCCCTGTCCTTCTTCACTTTACAGAGTGGAAAGTGATATCAATATTTACTTCCATTCATTCATAGTATTCAGAGTTCATTTTTAGAAGAAAGTACCGTCAGTTGCTTTCCTAACAGAACCAATTTTAGTGGAAAGTAATGTCTATCTTTACTCCCCCAACATGGTGGATAATAATGTCTATTTTTAATTTTCCAACAGTGTGGGGGTGATCTCCATTTCCACTTCACCGACAGTGGAGGAAGTCATAAGCATTTTTACTTTCCCAACAGAGTCCAGTTTTGGTGGAACTGTTCCCACAATTGCTTTCCCCACAGAGTTCTCTGAAACCAAGGTCCCATGAAGATCACCTCAGGTCGTCGTATAGGACCAATAACTTACCACAATATTCCTCCACTACAATTACTCATGCAACACCTCCTCTACATTTCTGTGCCAACCTCAAGATTCTCAAAGAGGTGACCTTGACCTAATCACAATTAGATTTATCGCCCATCAAAGGAAATCGAATCCAAGATGAAAATTCTTGGGCTACCGCCAACTACGCGGTTTAGTTCAAACTTCCAGATGAACGGGCTCTGCAGCCAGACCTCCTCTCTAAACGATTCTTTGAATAGTGATCGTGCATTAACCCGAGCAATCCCATTCAATTCGGGGGAATAATTTCTATCTGAGTCAAACAAGAAACTACCCTCTTGGATGAAAAAATTTATAAGATGTCGATTTTGTGAAAAGAATAATGAACCTTATTTATAAAGCCTTTTCGCTTCTCGGAGAAAAAATTCGAACGGCCCAGGGCAAACAGGCGGATTTTTTAAAATTCGATTCTAGAAATCGAAGTATCTTGTAAGGTAAACCAACAATTTTTGAGGAGGTTTAAACATTGGTTTTCCTTAGTCGATTACTGAGGTTTATTACTGAAAATAATAATAAACCAAATAGATAAATACCGAACTCAACTTACTGGAAACGAGGGTTTATGTTAACAGTGCACTTGAAAATAAGATAAAACAATAAAACGTCCATCCTCTGCAGATCGCAACACCTTTCCGAAATCAACCATGCTGGAAATGTAGAATAGTGAGCCCTTCTTCAGGTCAATTCATTCTCCATCATCTTTTAAGTTACGGAGTGTAAGGACAACATTTTAGAACAATGGATAAAACATTTTTACTCTCAAGGTATAAATTACCAATACTATATATTTGGATACATTCAAAGTTCCAGATCGTTAAATGCGGAAGACTTGAATCCTTATCACGGAGCCTGAGTTTGATCTGGCTAGCAGGGTCGTTTATCTTCAAGGAGCACTCGAGACGAATTTACGATTCCTTCTCGTTTCCTCACAATGCCCACTTGCCCTTTACTGGTAGTTATTGCCTCTTCTGGCTATTTGCTATTCTAGCGGGTTTTCTCTGAATCAGATATTTGTTAATTATTTCGTTATCACATTGAATTATTCAGAAACGTTCAATGAAAACTCGTTTGTGGAATGTCTGAAAACTTTAACCAAACTTTTGCTGTATCATCTTGCATGAAATTATCACCAAGTTCTTCTACGGAAAACTAAATTTCACTCAATTTAAACTACCACACAAGGTATTCTTGTTACGAAAAATGTAGATGAATTTTCGCAAAACATTATAAAAGTTAGTTAAAACTTAGTTTACGATGTGAATTTCCAATATGACCTTAAAAACACCCTTACATATACATATGCTATTTTATAACTTAAGTTTTCGGAACTTGACCTCTCGAGTCTCTGGAGCCCTATATTTGAAGTCAACACTTTCACCTACTTACTTCATGGCAGACTGAGTGCGAAAATAAATATTGAAAAACAGGTGCCATCAGCCAAATCCCCTCTCCTACCGTTATCGTAATGACAGTATCAAATTGAGCTCTGTAGTCAAATGGTTTGTAGCAGAGTTGTTAGGAAAGTAATTCGATTACCCATTACAAATTCCAATTACTTTTGAAGACAGGTAATCGCGATTACCATTCCAATTACTGTAATGGTAATCGAAAAACCGATTCCTTTTTCCGATTACAAGTAATCGTAATCGGTTTTTCGATTATTTTTTTTAATCCGATTACTCCATTGGTAGAATGCAAAATTTGATGCCACAATGATAGATGAAACAATGTTATCTATTTAATATCGTACGATACAGATGTCATCTATTTAACACTTGCTATTCGCTTTACTTGCTATGCATTATACATCGATTGTAAAAGTGTAAAAGTCCGTAAGTTGAAATTTTTCGAAAATAGGGTTATGACATATCCTGGTAGATTCTCCTGCAGAATTTTTATTTTTCGTTATTTTCTGTAAAAAGTGTTTTCCTTTCTAAATCGACTTGTTTCTGGTTTATTATTCAATAATAAACCATTGTAATCGCTCTGGAAAAAAAATTCTAACCCCCCTGAAAATTTCATGGTTTACGTTTCAAAGGGTGTAGAATCCGAATCTGCAATAAAAAATTTTCCGTCCGTCCGCCGTACGCACGATATCTCCGACATGGCTGGAGCAAAAGATCTGAAATTTTCAGGAAAAATCCATCTTGGCCCGACGACGCCCCAATTCTTGAGCCAGCTCTCTCACTCAATTTAAAGTGCCCTTTAAGGGCTGTCAAATTTTTGTAAAATCCCTAGAAACCTCAAAACAAGTTCAAGCGGCATGAATGTGTACTTATTTTTAAGAACATACCTCGAGGAATCGAATGAGCCCCTCCCCAGGTCCGTAGGTCAAACCATTCCCGATCTATGGCCCGATTTATGGTGCCAACATTTGCGTTTTTTGGTTTATTATTGTTTGTTTGTAACCAAGTGATGTCCGGCCGATAGCGTCGAGTTGTAGTGAATGTGGATACTGGAGTGATAGCCGATGTGAATACTTGTAGTGTAGTTAGTAGCCGATACACGGGTTGAAGCATTCTGATATGCATGAAACGCTGATAATATATAGGTAAATATTATTCAATATTATTACTGGGGTTTATTATTCAATATTATTACTGGGGTAAATAAGTATTCTTTCACTGGGGTTTATTATTCAATTGGCTTGCGTTCATGATTTGAATCTTACTAAGCTTCGGAGTGTGCAAGTTTTACAGGTGATAGAGCGATCATTGAATTTCAGGAGATATGCATACACCACGTAAATCGGTTCTCATCCAAAACACCTATTTGGATTGATCAGTTGATGATATTTGTGTGCCTCCTCTACATCTGTCTACCTTTGACTACATCGTTTAAATTTGGATTTGGGAAAGTTTTAACGCAATACGAGTGCTAAAGGACTTGATAAATCATAGATGTTTTTATTGGGGGGGGGGGGGGGTATTGAGGTTCAATAAAAAAACGCTGCAAATTCTTTCACTGGGGTTTATTATTCAATTGGCTTGCGTTCATGATTTGAATTTCTACTATTTTATTTTTTGTGTTTTGTCATTTGTGATTTTTCAGTATTTCGTAATTTTGGAACTACTAGCAAATGTTTTTTCTAGTTTCCATCTAGTTAGATTGAAAAAATTACATTTTTACAACAAAAAGTTTGAAAGAATTATAGTCCAAGTGGCCTTTTTGATACATCGCGCTTTTGTGAGTTACCTGTTCGTGTAACATTCATACATAAGTTTAAATACCTATGTGTAAGCAATTCTATACCTTCTTATCTAGTTCAATTGAAATAAATAATCTAGTTTTTTCAACAAAGAAAAGAGTTGAACAAAAGTAATCATTTTCCAAGAGGCCTTTTGAAGCCAATTGCGTGTTTTCGGAAGCAAGAGTTCATTTTTAGCCATTAACGACTATTATTTTAAACAATAAAGAATTTTTTATGAAAAATGTGATTTTAAAATTGTATTCTGGTTCTTTTGTATTTACTGCAATGGAAAGTAGAGAAACCAGCAAGATAATCATTGAAAAATCAAGGGCGGTCGACAGACAGCTGCGCGAGCGCCGGTGTGACTCAGGTTGGCGCGAACGCGTGAAGGTTGATGGTTGTATCACATGTGAAGGCTGAACGGCTAAGGAAAATTCTTGGACTGAAGAAAAATCGAACACGCGGCACAATCGTTTTGCCGCAACAAAGCGTGATGCCGCGTTGTTACGTCTGACACATCTGTAGAGTTGTATTGTTTGATCGCACTGATAGATCGCGATGGGCGCCCGCTCGCCCCCGTCGATCGCGTTCGTTGTTCACTTAAGACACGGCGTCGAGGTATGGTATCCATGATGCGTCTGCGGGTGGCGTCTGCGGCTTGCGATTTCTTCATGTACCTACCGAAACAGGCGCCAGCTGCGCCGCGCTGCAGGAGAGTTATCTCTCAAGAGGCGCGGCGCTGCAGGCGGCGTACCTATGTGCCAGCGTCAGTTTCAATCAATCATCATCATCATCATCATCAATCTATATACAGACGAAAATATCAGAGCAGGTAGGTATATCAGGGGGTGGTAACGTTGGGCGGGTGGAATTCTCCGCCACCCCCCCTCTCGACGGCGCCTGTGAAGGGGACCCCACCAATGAGGACCGTCTCCGAGGGCAACCGCTGGGTGGAATTCAACCCCCCCCCCCCCCTCTCGACCGCGCCAGTGAAGGGGACCCCACCGAAGAGGAGCGTCTCCCAGGGCAACCTGCTCCCCTCCTCGGGGACTTGGAATATACGATTTTTGGTTTATTATTCAATAATCACTGGGGTTTATTATTCAACTGGCTTGCGTTCATGATTTGAATTTCTACTAAGCTTTGGAGTGTGCGCGTTTCACAGGTGATAGAGCGATTATTGAATTTCAGGAGATATGCATGGAGCACGTAAATGTGTTCTCAACCAAAATACCTATTTGGATTGATCAGTTGATCATATTTGTGTGCCTCCTGAAATTCAATAATCGCTCTATCCTGTGAAACGCGCACACTCCAAAGCTTAGTAGAAATTCAAATCATGAACGCAAGCCAATTGAATAATAAACACCAGTGAAAGAATTTGCAGCGTTTTTGTAAGGAATTAATTAAACTCGGAATTAATTAAAAGTAATCGGTATTTCGATTACCATTTAATCGGAAAAAGTAATCGTTTTAACGATTACCATTACAGTAATTGGAATGGTAATCGCGATTACTTCTGGAGTAATTTCAACCCCAAAACTTCGGATTTTCAATCCGCTTTTTACTGAAATTGTTACTAGCCAAATATACGTCATTACAATGAAAGTAATCGGAAAATTATTCATTACTCAAAGTAATGATTACATCTCAACTCTGGTTTGTAGTGCACCTCAACGACGGTGAGAATGACAAAACTTATTTCTACTGACTGAAGAATTTTACCATGTTTTTTTGAAACTCAACGCTCAGTTGCATATAGTTAATTTTCCAACCCCAACTTGATACTTTTTATTAATTTCAGATTCTCTCTTTCTTTTTGGTTGTGGGATAGGTAGATTAATAACTCCTGAATATATCATGATCAATGGTTTTTCCAGCGACTGATGGATGAGGACAAGATTATACAATTCAGAAACTCATTTACCTTAGCGACTTATGAAACATGAGGGTACAAGAAGTGCATAAGCACCTTCATAAGACGCCCTTTATGTAAATAATTTGTTCCATTCACTTATTTCATTTTCATTTGATCTTTTTTCATTACAATTATCCTTTCAATCATTCATTTCAGTAAGAGACTTGACTTACGAGAGGGCTTTTGTAAAACTCATTTATAGGGTGAGTTGAAAAATAACTATGGACATACGGCTTGAAAGGTGAGAAGAAAAGGGTTACAACTTGCTAGCTTCTTCCGTCTGAACAACGAAGGAGAATGACTGCGTAACGTTATCGTGAACTGTCAGCAGGTTGGCACCATACCCAAAAAGTAGGTGGGAGCGTCTTCGGGGGTGGTCTGAACTAGAGATATATAAAGGAGAAACTCGGAAGGGGTTGGGTTGGTCACAACCGGAAAACGAAGAAGAGAAAAGAGATGGTGAGAAGGACAGAGATTTGCGCGAGAGGCGTTGAGAAAGCGACAAACCGAATTCGATGAACTACAAGGACCAATTATGAGGTCCAGCAGGAACTAGGGGAAGACCAGAAGATAAGAACACCCACTTCCCAGATGCGGTTAATTTCCGAGCCCCTTAAGTCGCACGCTCGGCATTTAAGAAGGCAATATCAGAGTAGGTCGCTTTTTCTACCAAAGTGAATGAATATCTGATTGAAAATAAGTATTAAGTACTATGTAAAGTAAACCACTACTCCAGGTTGGGGGTTAACGTCCAAATGCCACTGGAGTGGCGGAAGTCATCAGCTGTCCTCATAAAGGAAGGATCGGAATACGGTCTAATAGTTTGGCTTAAAGTTCCTCATTACCTCGCCTCCTTGAGTGGAGTGGGGTTCGCCGCACAGAAGCGCGAAAACTGCTTGGACGGGAGATTCTTACCTTAGCGGTCACTCATGCATGTACTCACCAATCATCACTTACATTAGCGGTCGGATGAAATCTGTTGCTGGATCAGTGGCGGAAGAAACAAGTGGCGAAACGATTCGTGTATCGATGGATTATTAATATAGCTTTTCCAAATCAATTTGAGAATTTTCCAAATCAAGTTGAGTCCCTAGAAACTTTCAGCTGAGCAATAGACCAGCCAAACGCTGGATAGAATCAATTTTGTTCTGAAAATTTCATGGTTTACGTTTATCTGGAATCCAAATCTTAATTTTCCGTCCGTCCGATATTCACGTAAGGAGGGCAAGATTTCTCCCAAATGGCTGGACCAAAACATCTGAGAAATTCATGTTGGCCGACAACGCCCCAAAGAGTTTCTAACTCAAATTGAATGCCATTTAAGGGTTGTCAAAAAAATTAACCTCAAAAACATCAAGGCGGCCTAAATGTGGACTTGTTTTGTAGAACTTTCCATGAGGAATCGAATGAGCCCCTTCCCAGGTCTGTAGGTCAAACCATTCCCGATTTATGGCATGATTAATGCGGCCAAGATTTGCGTTTTTCGAGTTCTGTTATCGCCTTCTTGTTTTCAGAGTTTTTCTCCCAAATAAAGTGCCCAAATAAATGAAAGTGGTAAGAAATATCAAGAATCGGTTTCTTAATCCAGATAGACATAATTTTCTACAACTTGAAAGAAAACTAATTCTTTCAGTTTATTATTCAATTGGCTTGCGTTCATGATTTGAATTCCTACTAAGCTTTGGAGTCTGCGTGTTTCACAGGATAGGGCGATTATTGAATTTCAGGAGGCACACAAATATGATCAACTGATCAATCCAAATAGGTATTTTGGTCGAGAACAGATTCACGTGCTCCATGTATATCTCCTGAAATTCAATAATCGCCCTATCCTGTGAAAGTCACTCCAAAGCTAGTAGGAATTCAAATCATGAACGCAAGCCAATTGAATAATAAACCCCAGTGAAAGAATTTGCAGCGTTTTTCTGTTCTTAACAAGACCGTAATTTTTATGAAGTATTCTTCGTTCATTTTTTCTTTTTGATTTCAATGTTAATTAGTTCATGAAGTGCTATTCTTTCATTCTGCTTCACTAATTTTGTTTTCAATAGAAGTCTTGAATTGCCTTAAAAAATTGTCAATTCGGTTTGAAAACTTCCTTTTTAGTATGAAAGCTTAGTTGGAAAATTCTCAAATTGATTTGGAAAATTCTCAAATTGGTTTGGAAAATTCTCAAATTGGTTTGGAAAAATCTCAATTTGATTTGGAAAATTCTCAAACTTGGAAAATTCTCAAATTGGTTTGTCAATTTCGATGGATTCGACTTGGAAAAGCTATATAAGCAGATTGGAGGGTTGTTTTGATTGGCGGAACGAAAATTCACAGCAGGGAAAAGTAGGAGAAAATTGAACAAATGTCTACATCGAAAAGACTTTGATTCCACGCTTGGAGCTTCAATCTCCCAATGCTGAAGTACCTTCATTTTGTTGCTAGAGCTGTTTCCCTATCCATAGCCATTATAAACATAAACGTAATCCATATTTTACGAAAGAATTGGTTTCTTTCAATAACTCCCTATCATCACCCGTTATTTTCCCCGTGATTTTCTTTATAATTTCCACACTTGAAACTTATGTATACATTTATTTCATACGCTTACTTTTCCAGTCGGGAATTAGTATTGCTGCCTCATCAAAATGGTAATAATGGGCTTGAGAGATGAGTGTTGTGACCTTGAATGAGGGAGCGAGTTGGTGGAAGGTGATGGGCCGGTAAATAAGCGCACTTGACGATCTCTTACCTCTCGGCTGGTGAATAGGAACGAAACGTGAGGGGCAATCCGCCCTACGTAATTGATCCACCGACACGTGACCTGGCTGCTGGTCTCAGGAGAATTTCCTTCACCAAAGCGGAACTTAAATTTATGCTGAACACAACAGACTCATAAACGGTGGACTCATTCAGGGTTTCAGATGAAATAAAAATCACTGACCCGAGAAAGCCGACGGGTAAAGGTCGGTTATTCACTCCAACGATAAATAACGAACACTAATAAAAAGAGCCGTGTAGGTCCGTTCCGAGGTGATAAAGTTTGTTTTAAAATCAGCTTCATTTTTATTTATTCGGAAAACACCTATCAACGATCTAGAGAAACAATTTTCATGTAAAGGATGCCCGTAACGATTGCTCTTCATGATACGATGAAAACGGTTAGTTGCTTGGTTATTGTGGATTTTAATTTCTAAGTAAATGAATCCTAGAATGGTGTTGCTATAGGAGTAGCTTTATTCATTATTCATATTCTCGGACAGTATGAAGATTTTCAGCAAAATACCGTTGGCTTTTACTTTTAAGATTAATATTCCTATTTACGGCAATAACTTTCAAGAAAAGCGTTGCATGCGAACACTATTTTACAAGAATGATAAGTAAAAAGCAGGTATTATTGAAACCAGGCCCTGACATCCTTAAGGTTAACCAAATTAAAGTGACGATTTGTATAATTTTCATTAGGTTGTTATTATTATCACTATTAACTTATAGAGTACTTCTTATTAAATAGTTCGATCTAAATAGAAGCATATCGAATTTGTGCTCAAATGTGAGGATACAAAACCTACCTATATAACATACCTACATACATATTTATAAAGAAACCTTAGTTCAAACAACCATTATCATCGTATTCCATGATCTCTAAAACGAAAAAAAACGTAAATGATCACACAAAAAATTCTTCACACCCTTTCCTGCTTTTATCAACATTAATTTGTTTCCAAATTCACAAGATTTTGTGTTATAGTAATAATTATAAACTACGGAAAACATACTTTTCTAATGTCTTTTTGTATACTGAATCGAATGAAACCATTCCTAAGTCAAAACACTCATTCATTTCAAGGATCATGATTTTTTTCCCCCATTTTCTGTCATTTTGTCCGCTGGGCGGCGTACGACGGACGGACGGATATTTTAAATTTCATTTTGGAAATCTTCATATCTTGAAACTTAAATCAACTAC